>JAKDEW010000064.1:1584283-2087863 GCA_021963965.1 Artemisiospiza belli
ATTGTGGAGGAGTACCGGCCGCCCTTCTTCGACGCCGTGCCCAGCGACCCCAGCTTCGAGGACATGAAGAAGGTCGTGTGTGTGGACCAGCAGACGCCCGTGATCCCCAACCGCCTCTTCTCCGACCCAGTGAGTCCCACCCCTGTGAAAAATGCGCATTTTCTGCTCGGCTTTTCACAAATATTCAAATTAATATTTTATGTGTTGTGTTAGAAAGTTGTCCCTGTATTAATTTTCTAAATTAGTGTGTTAAATATAGTTTTAGTTTATAAGAAAATGTTGAAATAGAAACTGGAAAATGCCAATCACTTGGTTTTAAAATTTTAAAAGTTTAATAGTAATATAATGGGTCAAAAAAATCCAAATTGTCCAAATTATTATTACTCTAATTCTATTATTATTTTTATATAGTAATAAAATATTACTATAAAATATTACTATAAAATATAGTAATACTTTATAGTAATATTGTATAGTAATATTTTATAGTAATATATTACTATATAGTAATATAGTAATAGAATTAGAGTAATAATAATTTGGGCAATTTGGATTAGGACAATATGAGACAATAAAAACAAATAGTATATTTATTTATATATATAGAGTTATATTTATATTTAAATATCTATTAATATAACTATATATATTTAAAGAAAATAAATATATTTTTATGTTTATATATATTTAGAGATATATTTATATATATATTTTTATATATTTATTTTTATATGTTTTATATATTTATTTTTATACATTTTATATATATTTATATATATTGACTATATATATTAATATATATCAACTATATATATAGTTTTATATATTTATTTATTCATAGTATAGTAATATATATTAACTATACATATATTTATAAATAGTTATATTTAAATATATTTAAATATAACTATGTATATATTTATTGATATTTATATATAAACTATATCTATTTAAATAATGAAGCAAAGTGAAAATTTTCCAGGATAGAAATCCATTTTAATTTACAATTTACAATATATAGTTATATTTATAACTTATAACTATAGTTATATTTATAAATGTATAGCTATATTTAGAAATATATATATTGATAACTATGTATATTTATAAGATATATTTCTTAATAATTATATTATAGTTATATTTATGACTATATATTTAAAAATATAACTATATATAGTTATATTTATAACTTTATATACTTAGACAACTATTTTTATAACCATTTTATTACTATTAAACTTTCAAATTTTTATATAACTATAGTTACATTTATAACTATATATTGATAAATATATCTATACATAGTCATATTTATAACTTTATATATTTAGATAACTATTTTTATAACCATTTGATTACTATTAAACTTTCAAATTTTTATATAACTATAGTTACATTTATAACTATATATTGATAAATATATCTATACATAGTCATATTTATAACTTTATATATTTAGATAACTTTTTTTATAACCATTTTATTACTATTAAACTTTCACATTTTTATATAACTATAGTTATATTTTTAACTATATATTGATAAATATATCTGTATATAGTTATATTTATAACTTTATATACTTAGATAACTATTTTTATAACCATTTTATTACTATTAAACTTTCAAATTTTTAAAAACAAGCGATTGGCATTTTTCACCCTGCCCATCAATCCCACCAGAGCCTTCATCCCTTTTTTTGTGCCTCCCGCTCAGGTTCTGTCGGCGCTGGCGAGGATCATGAAGGAGTGCTGGTACCAGACCCCCTCCGCCCGGCTCACCGCCCTGCGCATTAAAAAGACTTTGAAGAAGCTCAGCAATTCCACCGAGAAGCCAAAACCGGAGCAGTGAGCGCCGGGAACCGGACACCGGAGCCACGGACGGGCGGCACCGGGCACGGGATGGCTCCGGTCACGGGAGGGGATTCGCTCGCAGCTCCCGCCTCTCCCGCTCCTCCTTCCAGCCGGGTGAATTTGCAAGCATGAAAAAAAAAATAGGAAAAAAAAAATCCAATGCCAAAGGAGGAATCTGAAAAATCACCCGGTTTTAAAAATATCCCTGGATCCGACATCCGATACCGGCGCGTCTGGCTGTGCCCGGCGGGGATGGCAGCTGGTCACCCACCCTGAGGGGCACCGACGGCAGAAACAACCCTGGCCCTCAGAACCACCCCCAGCCCCAGGGGCACCCGGGGGGCAGTGATGGCAGAACCACCCCCGGCACTGGGGGCACCGACGGCAGAACCACCCCCATCCCGAGGGGCACCTGAGGGGCACGGATGGCAGAACCACCCCCAGCCCTCAGAACCACCCCCAGCACTGGGGGCACCGATGGCAGAACCACCCCCATCCCGAGGGGCACCCGAGGGGCACCGATGGCAGAACCACCCCCAGCCCTCAGAACCACCCCCAGCACTGGGGGCACCGATGGCAGAACCACCCCCAGCACTGGGGGCACGGATGACAGAACCACCCCCAGCCCTCAGAACCACCCCCAGCACTGGGAGCACCCGATGGGCACCGATGGCAGAACCGCCCCCAGCCCGAGGGGCAGCAATGGCAGAGCCACTCCCAGCCCAATGGGCACCGATGGCAGAACCACCCCCAGCCCTCAGAACCACCCCCAGCCCTCGGAGCATCCCCAGGCCCAGGGGCACCTGAGGGGCACGGATGGCAGAACCACCCCTAGCCCTTGGGGCACCGATGGCAGAGCCACCTCCAGCACTGGGGGCACCGATGGCAGAACCACCCCCATCCCGAGGGGCACCTGAGGGGCACCCATGGCAGAACCACCCCCAGCACTGGGGGCACCGGTGGCAGAACCACCCCCATCCCGAGGGGCACCTGATGGGCACCAATGGCAGAACCACTCCCAGACCTCCGAGCACCCATCCCTAGGGGCACCCATGGCAGAACCACCCCCACCCCGAGGGGCAGCGATGGCAGAACCATCTCCAGCCCTCGGAGCACCCACCCCGAGGGGCAGCGATGGCAGAACCACCCCCAGCCCCAAGGGCACCCACCCAGCGCCGGCTCCATCCAGGCGGAGCTGCCCAGACCCGCCCGGCGCTGGCAGGAATTCCGGGCAGAGCCGCGGTGCCCGCTAAAGGAGGGATGGGTTTCCCTGCCAAAGGTTGGCACCTCCCTGGATCTGCACCCTGGATTGTGGGGATCCCAAAAACTGAGGAGCTGCCGGCGTCCAGAGCGGTCTGAGCGTCAGGATGACCACAAAGGGATTTAGGATGAATTTTAAGGTCATCCATTCCAGCAGCTGGCATCCCCCTTGCCAAAGCAGTGCCCTCTTGGCTCTTTTCCAATATTTTGGTGTTTTCTGAGGCGTTTTGGCTCAGCCAGCTTCATCCCCCGTCGCTCCTCACCATCCCAAAATCCACCCCATGCTTGGAGATGTTTGGACATGACCAGGATGGGACGTTGAGCAGAACCAGCTTTGCCACATAACTATTTAATGATTAAGATTTAATATATTTAATAAAGTGTACAGCTATTTTATCACCTAAGAGCTGCCCAAGCTCCCACACTGAGCACGGGGGCACCATGGCAAGATGGGCATGGGCACTCCTGGCTCAATTTAGGGCTTCGGCTCCAGAATGTTCTCAGCACATCACAGCTGCCACCTTGGTCTGGCCCAGTTAGAGACTGGGAGGAACTGGGCAGCTGCTGGTTTTGGGCATGGCATGAGGTTATGGAGGGGTTTGGGTGTCTTAATCTGGGCTTGGAGTGTTCAGCTTGGGATTTGGGGTGCCCTAACCAGAGTTTGGGGTGCCCTAATGAGGGTTTGGGGTGCTCAGATGGTGGTTTGGGGTGCCCTAATCAGGGTTTGGGGTGCTCAGATGGTGGTTTGGGGTGCCCTAACGAGGGTTTGGGGTGCCCTAATCAGGGTTTGGGGTGCTCAGATGGTGGTTTGGGATGCCCTACCAGGGTTTGAGATGCTCAGCCCATAATTTGGGGTGTTCTAATCAGGGTTTGGGGTGCCCTACCCAGGGTTTGGGATGCTCAGATGATGATTTGGGGCGCTCAGATGGTGGTTTGGGGTGCCCTACTCAGGGTTTGGGGTGTCGGTCTGTGGTTTGGGGTGTTCTACCAATGTTTGGGATGCTCAGCCCATGGTTTGGGTGTTCTACCCAGAGTTTGGGGTGCTCAGATGGTGGTTTAGGGTGCCCTAACCAGGGTTTGGGGTGCCCTAACTAGGGTTTGGGGTGCTCAGATGGTGGTTTGGGGTGCCCTAATGAGTGTTTGGGGTGCTCAGATGGTGGTTTGGGGTGCCCTACCAGGGTTTGAGATGCTCAGCCCATAATTTGGGGTGTTCTAATCAAGGTTTGGGGTGCCCTAATCAGGGTTTGGGATGCTCAGATGATGATTTGGGGTGCTCAGATGGTGGTTTGGGGTGCCCTAATGAGTGTTTGGGGTGCTCAGATGGTGGTTTGGGGTGTCCTACCAGGGTTTGAGATGCTCAGCCCATAATTTGGGGTGTTCTAATCAAGGTTTGGGGTGCCCTAATCAGGGTTTGGGATGCTCAGATGATGATTTGGGGCGCTCAGATGGTGGTTTGGAGTGCCCTACTCAGGGTTTGGGGTGTCGGTCTGTGGTTTGGGGTGTTCAACTCAGGGTTTGGGGTGCTCAGATGATGGTTTGGGGTGCTTACCCAGAGTTTGGGGTGGTCAGCCTGGGGCTTGGGGTTTTCTACCAGGGTTTGGGGTGCTCAGATGGTGATCTGGGGTGCCCTAACCAGGATTTGGGGTGCTCAGATGGTGGTTTGGGGTGTCCTACTCAGGGTTTGAGATGCTCAGCATGTGGTTTGGTGTGCCCTAACTAGAGTTTGGGGTGCTCAGATGGTGATTTGGGGTGTCCTAACCAGGTTTTGGGGTGTCAGTCTGTGGTTTGGGGTGTTCAACTCAGGGTTTGGGGTGCTCAGATGGTGGTTTATGGTGCCCTGACCAGGGTTTGGGTGCTCAGATGATGGTTTGGGGTGTCAGCCTGTGGTTTGGGGTGCCTTGTTCAGGGTTTGGGGTGTCAGTCTGTGGTTTGGGGTGCCTACCCAGGGTTTGGGGTGCCCTGTTCTGTATTTGGGGTGCCCTGTTCAGTGTTGGGAGTGTCAGCCTGTGGTTTGGGGTGCTCTGTTCAGGGTTTGGGGTGCCCTGCCCGGGTTTGGGATGCCCTGTTAAGTGTTTGGGGTGTCAGCCTGTGGTTTGGGGTGCCCTCTTCAGGGTTTGGGGTGTCAGCCTGTGGTTTGGGGTGCCCTGTTCAGGGTTTGGGGTGCCCTGCCCGGGTTTGGGATGTCCAGCCTCAGTGCCCACCTGCCCCAACATGGCACACACGCACACACTCACACATCAAGCACACGCACACATCATGCTTGCACACGCACACCTGCACACACACAAATCATGCTTGCACACATGCCCTGCACACACACATCATGCTTGCACACACAACCTGCATTCCTGCACACACACATCATGCTTGCACACACACCCTGCACAAACACATCACATGCACCTGCACACACACATCATGCTTGCACACACAACCTGCACACACATCACACACACCTGCACACACACATATCCTGCACACCTGCACACACATCACACACACACCTGCACACACACTGTGCACGCACATCAGACACAAACAACACCTGAACACACACACCACACGTGTGTACACACACCAGACATGACTGCACACATGAACAATGCCTGAACACACACATCACACACTGTGCACACACGTCAGACACAAACAACACGTGAACACACACATTACACATGTGCGCACACACACCAGACACGGCTGCACACATGAACAATGCCTGAACATACAAATCACACGTGTGCACACATGTCAGACACAAACAACACGTGAGTACACCAATCACACATTTGCACAGGCATTAGACATGGCTGCACACATGAACAACGCCTGAACACACAAATCACACGTGTGCACACACACCAGACACAAACAACACCTGAACACACACATCACACACTGTGCACACACGTCACACACAAACAACATGTGAATACACCAATCACACACTGTGCACACATCATGTTTGAACACACACATCACACATTTGCACACACATCACACACAGCTGTACACATGAACAACACCTGAACACACAAATCAGAAGTGTGCACACATGTCAGACACAAACAACACGTGAATACACCAACCACACATACGCACACACATCATACACAGCTACACACATGAACAATGCCTGAACACACACATCACACACTGTGCACACACACCAGACACAAACAATGCCTGAACACCTGCACATCACACATGTGCACACACGTCATGTTTGAACATACAAACCACACGTGTGCACACACACCAGACATGGCTGCACACCTGAACACACACATCACACACTGTGCACACACATGTCACGTTTGAACACACACTGTGCACACACATCGTGTTTGGACACATACATCACACATGTGCACACACATCAGACATGACTGCACACATGAACAATGCCTGAACACACACATCACATGTGTGCACACACATCATACACAAAAATCCCACTCGCATATCACACACATATCTCACACACTTATCACACCTGTATCACACATGTAGCTCACCCATATCACACCCATATATCACACTTATCACACACATATATCTCACATATCTTACACACTTATCACACACGTATCTCACCCATATCTTACACCCATATCACACAACTACCTCACCCATACCTTACACACTTATCCCACCCACATCATACACATCTCACACCACACACTTATCTCACACATACCTCACACATCACACACGTATATCTCACATATCTTACACAATTATCACACACGTATCTCACACATATCTTACACTCATATCACACAATTTTCTCACCCATATCTTACACACTTATCACACCCACATCATACACATATCTCACACTTATCACACACGTATCTTACACACTTATCACACCCATATCACACACATATCTCACACTTATCACACATGTATCTCATCCATATCTTACACCCATATCTCACATTTATCTCCCCTTATCTCTCCCTTATCTCCCCTCCCCAGCCCGGGGTCCCCTCCCGCTGTCCCCTCCCCTCCCTTCCCGAGTGCGCACGCGCGGGTTCGCCCCGCCCCCTCCCCTTTAGCCCCGCCCCCGGCCCCGCCCCCGCTCCCCCTCCCGCCGGCGCTGCGGCCGCTCCGCTCCGAGGCCGCGGCGCGTCCCCGCCATGGCCGCCCGGGCCCCCCGCTTCCCTCCGGCCCTTCCATCCGCCCGCCGCTCCCCGCCGTCCCCCGCCGCCCTCCTGCCCGTCCTGCTCCTGCTCCTGGCCGGCCCTCTCGGCGGGGCCCGCGGTGAGTGAGCCCGGCCCGCACCGGGCACAACATGGCGGCGCCCCCGCCCCCGCCGTGAGGGGAACGGGGAGGACCGGGGAGGGGTCGTGAGGGGGAGCGAGGGATGATGGAGGGAAGCGAGAGGGAGGCGATGCGGGGAGCTGAGGGCAGCGCGGGGGGATGAGCCGGGGCCTGCCCGGGCCTGGGGGCGGCTGTGGGGCGGGCGGGTGTGGGGTGAGGCCCTGGGGAGGTTTTAGGGTGAGGGGAAGGGGGTGAGGGAGGGCTGGGGGTGTGATGAGGCCCTGAGGGGTTTGGGGGCGGGGAGAGACAGGGGTGGGTGTTCCAGGGTGGTGAGAAGGGCTGAACTGAGGGGAGGGGTGGATCGTGGGGTGGGGTTGGAGGGGCCTGGAGGTGCCCCCAAGGCTGCCCCTGAGGGTTTGGGGTGTGGATAGCTGTGGGTGTTTCGGGGTGAAGGGAAGGATTTGGGGGTAAGATCTATGTATGGGTTTAAGGGGTCTGGAAGAAAGGGCAACTCTGAAGGCATCAAGGATGCGTGTGGGATGTTTGGGGGCTCACAGGGGGAGTGTGGATAGGTGTGGGTGTTCCGGGGTGAAAAGAAGGATTTGGCGTGGGATCCATAGGGTTAGGGGTTATTAAATCAGGGGGACTTTGAAGGCATCAAGGACGTGTTTGGGGGGCTTGGATAGTGTGGGTGTTTCAGGGTGAAGGGAAGGATTTGGGGTGGGATCTATGGTGTTAGGGGTTCTTAAATCAGGGGGATTTTGAAGGCATCAAGGACGTGTTTGCGGGGCTCAGGGGCTCACAGGGGGACTTGGATAGGTGTGGGTGTTTCAGGGTGAAAAGAAGGATTTGGGGTGGGATCTATGGGGTTAGGGGTTCTGGAAGCAGGGGGGACATGTGTGTGGGATGTTTGAGGTGTTCCAGGGTGGTGAGAAGGGCTGAACTGAGGGGAGGGGTGGATCGTGGGGTGGGGTTGGAGGGGCCTGGAGGTGCCCCTAAGGCTGCCCCTGAGGGTTTGGGGCGTGGATAGGTGTGGGTGTTTCAGGGTGAAAAGAAGGATTTGGGGTGGGATCTATGGGGTTAGGGGTTCTGGAAGCAGGGGGGCTCTGAAGGCATCAAGGACGTGTTTGGGGGGCTTGGATAGTGTGGGTGTTTCAGGGTGAAGGGAAGGATTTGGGGTGGGATCTATGGGGTTAGGGGTTCTTAAATCAGGGAGGACTCTGAAGGCATCAGGGATGCGTGTTGGATGTTTGGAGGGTTCACAGGGGGCTCACAGAGGGGCGTGGATAGCTGTGGGTGTTTTGGGGTGAAAAGAAGGATTTGGGGGTAAGATCTGTGGGGTTAGGGGGTCTGGAAGAAAGGGGAACTCTGAAGGCATCACGGATGTGTACTGGATGTTTGGGGGGTGTAGATAGGTGTGGGTGTTTCGGGGTGAAAAGAAGGATTTGGGATCCATGGGGTTAAGGGTTCTGAAATCTGGGGGGACTCTGAAGGCATCAGGGATGTGTGTTGGGTGTTTTGGGGGGCATGGATAGGTGTGGGTGTTTCGGGGTGAAGGGTTTGGGGGTGGGATCTATGGGGTTAGGGGTTCTGGAATCAGAGGGGACTCTGATGGCAGCAGGGACGTGTGTTGAATATTTGGGGGGCATGGATAGGTGTGGGTGTTTCGGGGTGAAAAGAAGGATTTGGGGGTGAGATCTATGGATTTAGGGGTTCTGAAATCAGAGGGGACTCTGATGGCAGCAGGGACGTGTGTTGGATGTTTGGGGGCTCACAGGGCCGTGTGCTTTGTGTGAACCAGAGCTGCTTTGGGGCTTTGTGGGATGAGGATGTGTCAGGAAGAGGCAGCAGCAATTGGGGCTGGGGGTGGCTCTGAAGACCCCTGTGCTCACCTTGAGAGAAGATCTGGGAGCCTTCAGCCTCAGGTTTTGGGAGATAATGATGGAAATTGAGATTTATGAGTTTCACAGAGGATGGGCTTGGAGGTCTCAGAGCTTTCTGGGCTGTCACAGAGGTGTGGATGAGCCCAAGGTGGGAAGTGCCACCGTGTTGTCGTGCAATTTCTGGGCTTGTGGCCTCTTCCCGTTATCCTGTGCCTCAGCTGGGGTGAACTGGGCACCCCCATGCCCCAGAGGTGTGTCTGCACCACCCACCCCCCTCCAATCTGCAGTTTGGGCTTTTAAGGAAACCTTTCATACCCTGAGCTTCTGGAGCAGCTGTAAATATTTGTTTGGAGGGAGGTGAGGGGGGAAGAACTCTGTGTTGATCCTTTTCCTTTCCCTGCTTCTGCTGCTCCTGGGGGAAGAGTGAGAGCTCTCAGCTCTGTGTTTGAGAGGAGCAGGAGGTTTCTGCTGCAGGTTTGGGGCAAACAGAGGATCCCAGCTCCGTTTTTAGGAAGGAAATTGATTTGGGATGAACTGAAGGAACGATTTTCCCCATGCCCCAGAGGTGTGTCTGCACCACCCACCCCCCTCCAATCTGCAGTTTGGGCTGTTAAGGAAACCTTTCATACCCTGAGCTTGTGGAGCAGCTGTAAATATTTGTTTGGAGGGAGGTGAGGGGGGAAGAACTCTGTGTTGTTCCTTTTCCTTTCCCTGCTTCTGCTGCTCCTGGGGGAAGAGTGAGAGCTCTCCGCTCCGTGTTTGAGAGGAGCAGGAGGTTTCTGCTGCAGGTTTGGGGCAAACAGAGGATCCCAGCTCCATTTTTAGGAAGGAAATTGATTTGGGATGAACTGAAGGAACGATTTTCCCAAAGGAAAGACCTGACTGAACATCTCTGGGCACACTGGTGGCCACTCAGGTGTTCAGGGCAGTGCAGCTCTGTGCCCATGGGGGTGATCATGTTGTGTAACTCGGGTACCTGTCCTGACAGGTTCCTCTGGGGAATATTTTTCTCCTCCCCAACCTCTCCCCGTTTGTGCTCTGCATTCCCACCTGACAGACAGAGGTTAATAACTCTGTGTGTGTGTGCAGATCTGGGCTTGTCAGAGCACACAAAATGCCTTCAAACCTCACCTGGGCTTGAAGGTTTGATGGGTTTACCTGGGATTTCTGAGAATTTACCTGGGATTTCTGAGAATTTGGGGGTACAAATTTGGGAGGAGAGGAGCTGTGTTTTGGTGTAACCCCAGCCTTACAAGGGTGTTTCAACTCCTCTGTGATAAATGGCAGAGCAGAATCAGGTGAGACTCATGGCATGGCTGTTCTCAGGCTTTCACTTAGCTAAAAATGGGTGTTTATTAAAAAAAAAATCATAATTAATAAACAGGAAAAGACCAATTGAGTGTACAAATCCCCTGGAAACTTGGCAACTCGTGGTGCCTTTGATTTTGGGCTCTAGGAGTGATTATTGTTTCCGCTTTTATTCAGTGCAAGGTGTGAGCTCAGCCTGGGCTGGAGGGAGCTGCACTGGTGGAATGAGGTGCAGGATGGCAGGGATCACCCTGGGAATAATAAAATAATCAAGAAAAATCATCAATTAAAAAAAAAAGGGAAAATAATGCAGAAAAATCATCAGTCTTTAGAAACAAAAAAGGAAAATAATCAAGAAAAATCATCAGTCTTTAAAAAAAAAAAGTAAAATAATCAAGAAAAACCATCAGTCTTTAAAAACAAAAAAGGAAAATAATCAAGAAAAATCATCAATTAAAAAAAAAAAAAGGAAAATAATCAAGAAAAATCATCAATCTTTAGAAACAAAAAAGGAAAATAATCAAGAAAAACCGTCAGTCTTTAGAAACAAAAAAGGAAAATAATCAAGAAAAATCATCAATCTTTAAAAACAAAAAAGGAAAATAATCAAGAAAAATCATCAATCTTTAAAAACAAAAAAGGAAAATAATCAAGAAAAACCATCAATCTTTAGAAACAAAAAAGGAAAATAATCAAGAAAAATCATCAATCTTTAGAAACAAAAAAGGAAAATAATCAAGAAAAATCATCAATCTTTAGAAACAAAAAAGGAAAATAATCAAGAAAAATCATCAGTCTTTAAAAACAAAAAAGGAAAATAATCAAGAAAAACCATCAATGTTTAGAAACAAAAAAGGAAAATAATCAAGAAAATCATCAATCTTTTTTTAAACAAAAAAGGAAAATAATCAAGAAAAACCATCAATCTTTAGAAACAAAAAAGGAAAATAATCAAGAAAAATCATCAGTCTTTAAAAACAAAAAAGGAAAATAATCAAGAAAATCATCAATCTTTTTTTTAAAAAAAGGAAAATAACAAGGCTCCTTTGCAAAGGGGTGTTGCAGCTCAGCTTTGCTTGAAATAAATCAAAAACCCACCTTGAGGGAATCATTTTGGGGCAGCAGATTTTATTATTAACACCACCTGCTTCAGATATTTCCCCAGTTAAATCAGGCGAACCCTGCGTGGTTTGTAAGTTACATCTTACAACTTTCCAAGAAAGCCTTTCTCTAACTGGAAATTAAAACCAGGGTCCAACAAACATTCTTGAACTCCTCCAGCTCCTTGGCCAGACACTTGGGTTGGTTTTTATTTTTTCTTTCCCCTGAATTCCCTGCCAGCAGTGGATGCTCCGGAAATGGCTCCTGCGAAAGGAGCCGAGTCAAACGTCAGCTCTCATAGCAGCAAGCAAAGTTCACTGGGTGGTGACAGGAGCAGAGCTGGAATTGCTTCTCTGTTTTATAGACATGAAATTCTGGGTGGGAACTCCTTATTTAAGCCCCTGGTTTTCAGCTGGTTTGTGCTTCTCTTGTGCACCACTGTTTCTTTCTTTCTTTTCAGCAGAAAATAAAAAAAGAGCCTTCCCTACACTTTAAATCCTTGCTGCTCTTTGTGGCCTTCTTGCAAGTGTGGATTGCTGGATGTGGCAATGTTGGCCACATGTTAAACAATTTCCACTCTGGAAAAGCCTGAGAGAAGCCAGGATGGCTCTGAAGTCTTGGTGATAAACCTGGGCAGCATCAGGTGTGCAGGGTCTTCTTCCCCAGCACCAGTGGGTGTGGGGTCTCTTGCCTCCTAAACTGGTTTGCTGGCAAGTTAAAACACAAAATAGGTGTCAGTTAAAACACAAAATAGGTGTCAGGTAAAACACAAAATTGGTGTCAGTTAAAACACAAAATTGGTGTCAGTTAAAACACAAAATAAGTGTCAGTTAAAACACAAAATAGGTGTCAGTTAAAACACAAAATTGGTGTCAGGTAAAACACAAAATAGGTGTCAGTTAAAACACAAAATTGGTGCCAGTTAAAACACAAAATAGTGTCAGACCAGGAGCTCTGTGTCCATGGTCTGGGTGGAAGAGCAGCAGCAGAAACATCAAGGGTTCCTCTAATTAACCTCTTAATGATGAAACTCCTGTCAATTCCTTATTTACAATTTATTCAGAAGCTGGTTTGTGTTCCTGGAGTGGATGCAGGGAAAGTTCTGCACTTTAAACACAAAATTGGTGTCAGACCAGAGCCCAGAGAGGGAATGAGGAGCCCTGTGTCTGTGTCCAGGGTGGAAGAGCAACAGCAGAAACATCAAGACTTCTTCTAATGAACCTCTTAATGATGAGACTCCTGTCAATTCTTTATTTACAATTCATTCAGGAGCTGGTTTGTGTTCCTGGAGTGGATGCAGGGAAAGTTCTGCACTTTAAAGCCACATTCTTCCTGCCTCTTTTATTTTTTTTTGTTGTTTCCATTTCGTGTGTTTTCTAGTCAGCCCTGCTGCCTTCACGTCAGGTCCAGCCTGTGCCAGGGGACTGCAGCCAGCTCAGAGAAGTTGAGACTCTTACTTCCAACTTGAAATATCCCAGGATAATGTTTAGTTTCTGGATGACTTGCTTTAAAGTGCTTTGTTTTTCATCGTGTGCTTTGCAGCTGATTTCAACTCCATTTCATGTAGCAGCAGTGGGTCAGTAGATATCAGAAGCACCAGCAAGAAGCAAAAAAGAGAAATGTTTTGATCCACAACAGGAGGGGAAATGAGATGTGGGGAAGGTGCTGTAGCTATGGAAGGGTTGATTTCTCCAGCTCCTTAGTGAGGAAATGGGCACTGACAGCACCCAGAGCTGGCCTGACATTGGATTTTGGGGGCAGTGGGTGCAGGTGACACCTGGGGAGCCACTTTGGACTCAGATTTATCCCAGCAAGGGCTGGAGGGATCCCCACCAGCAGGGTGAATGTGAGGATGGAGGGCCAGCAAGGGATGGAGCAGCTCCTGTGAGGAAAGGATGGGAGAAGTGGGATTGTCCAAGAAGCTTTGGGGTGACCTGATTGTGGCCTTGCAGTACCTGAAGAGAGTCTGTAAGAAAAAATTGGGGAGGATCTTTGCAAGGAGCTCCAGGACAAGAGGGAATGGCTTGCAGGGCTGGGTGGGATTTGGGGCAGAAATTGCTCCCTGGGAGGGTGGTGAGGCCCTGGCACAGGATGCCCAGAGGAGCTGGGGCTGCTCCTTCTGTGGAAGTGTCCAAGGCCAGGTTGGAGCCACCTGAGATGGTGAAGATGTCCCTGCCCATGGCAGAGGGGTGGAGCAAAATGAGCTTTGAGGTCCCTTCCAAGCCAAGTCATTCCAGGATTCCATGATAATAGAATGGAATAATAATATTCCATGATAATAATAATATTGCATGATAACAGAATGGAATAATAATATTGCATGATAATAGAATGGAATAATAATATTGTATGATAATAGAAGGGAATAATAATTTTCCATGATAATAGAATGGAATAATAATATTGTATGATAATAGAATGGAATAATAATATTGTATGATAATAGAATGGAATAATAATTTTCCATGATAATAGAATGTATTAATAATATTCCATGATAATAAAATGGAATAATAATATTGCATGGTAATAGAATGGAATAAGAATATTCCATGGTAATAGAATGGAATAAGAATATTCCATTATAATAATAATATTCTGTGATAATAGAATGGAATAATAATATTGCATGGTAATAGAATAGAATAATAATATTGCATGATAATAGAATGGAATAACAATATTCCATGATAATAGAATGGAATAATAAAATTCCATGATAATAATAATATTCCATGATAATAGAATGGAATAATAATATTCTATGATAATAGAGTGGAATAATAAAATTCCATGGTAATGTAATGGAATCATTATATTCCATGATAATAGAATTGAATAATAAAATTCCATTATAATAGAATGGAATAATAAAATTCCATTATAATAATAATATTCCGTGATAATACAATGGAATAAGAATATTCCATGATAATAGAATGGAATAATAAAATTCCATGATAATAATAATATTCCATGATAATAGAATGGAATAAGAATATTCCATGGTAATACAATGGAATAAGAATATTCCATTATAATAGAATGGAATAATAAAATTCCATGATAATAATAATATTCCATTATAATAGAATGGAATAAGAATATTCCATGATAATACAATGGAATAATAATATTCCATGATAATACAATGGAATAATAATATTGCATTATAATAATATTCCATGATAATGGAATGGAATAATAATATTGCATGATACTAGAATGGAATAATAATATTCCATGGTAATATAACGGAATAATAATATTCTGTGATAATATAATGGAATAATAATATTCCATGATAATAATAATATTGCATGATAATAGAATGGAATAATAATTTTCCATGATAATAGAATGTATTAATAATATTCCATGGTAATAGAATGGAATAATAATATTGCATGATAATAGAATGGAATAATAATTTTCCATGATAATAGAATGGAATAATAATATTCCATGATAATATAATAGAATAATAATATTCCATGATGATATAATGAAATAATAAAATTCCATGATAATAGAATGGAACAATAATATTCCATGATAATATGATGGAATTATAATATTGCATGATAGTAGAATGGAATAAGCATATT
Organism: Artemisiospiza belli; assembly: GCA_021963965.1. Taxonomy (NCBI): domain Eukaryota; kingdom Metazoa; phylum Chordata; class Aves; order Passeriformes; family Passerellidae; genus Artemisiospiza; species Artemisiospiza belli. Next base: position 1,599,569 of record JAKDEW010000064.1, read on the forward strand.
CCATGATAATACAATGGGAAGTAAATCTCGATTTTTTAAAGCCTTCATCAGATGGCTCAGTGTCCCCTCATCATTGCCTCTGGGAAAATGGAGCTGATTTTTTCCTGTTCCTTTATCCAGCTGAGCAAGGAGCACACAGGGACTCCTGGACACTCCTGAGGAGTTCATGGCCATGAATTCCTAACCCTGGCTGATACAGGTTGCTCTTTATTTTGGCACAGCACAGAGCCAGACACTGACAGGTATTTCTTTCTTCCAAGCATGTTTCCACACGTCCCTCTTCATTAAAGCATCCAAAGAAGCTGCAGAGCTACAAAGCCAATTGTTCCCTATTTCTGCTGCTGATATTATTCTGAAACTGGTGCTCCCAGAGTGGGGCTCAAAAGACAAAAATCAACTGCAGCTCCTGTGCCCTCAAAGTCAGGGGAATCATTCTTCCAGCCTCAATTCAAACTGTTGAAAAAGAACAGCAAAAAATCCCTGCAGAAAAAAAAAAAAATCTGTTTATCTGGTAAATAACGTGGGTGGTTATTGGCAGTTTTACCAATGATCATCTTCAGGTTAATTATCCTCATCCATATTGATCAGGTAGAGTTTTCAGCCCTGAGAAAATGGCATCTTTCTTAGGGAGATGCTGGAAAATGTATTCCTAAAGGTGCTTTAACACCATTGCAGGAGATTCTGCTGTGAAACTTTCCCCTGTCTAGCTGCAGAGACATCTTGACACATGTGAGAATAAATCCGTGCAAAATGAGCTGGGAGAGTTGCTGGGAGAGGAGGAGAAATGTTCTTTGCCTGTCAGAGCTCAGTGTTTGAATCTCCCTGGAGCACAGAGCTGCAATCTGCAGCCCCCCACCTGTTTGTTTGGATCCATTTTGGGAATACAGGTTGTTTTAATGGGGGGTTTGGAGGGACAGAGCCATCCCAGTGGGTTTTTCCTTCTTTCTGTGGTTGATGCAGGGGGATATGGACACCTCTGTGCCCCAGGATCCTTTCAGAGCTGGGTTTATAACCTGGGAACCTCGTGGGGAGCAGAAAGAGTCAACCCTGGGCTGGGATAGTCAAGGATTGAGGAGAGGTCACTCAACACTGCCAATAAATGAATTTTATTTTGTTTATTGTCAGTGCTGAGGGATCTCTCAGGTTTTGGTGAACAGCAGTGAGGCCCAGCCTTGGATAGAATCACAGCAAGGTTTGCTCCAACGTGCTCTGTCCCTCCAGTGAGAACAAAGCTTTTCATGTTTGTTTGGATCCATTTTGGGAATACAGGTTGTTTTAATGGAGGGACAGAGCCAGCCCTTGTTTTTTTCCTCTTTTCTGGTTGATGCAGGAGGATATGGACATTTTCAGTGCCCCAGGATCCTTTCAGAGCTGGGTTTATAACCTGGGAACCTTGTGGGGAGCAGGAATCAAACCCTGGGCTGGGATAGTCAAGGATTGAGGAGAGGTCACTCAACACTGCCAATAAATGAATTTTATTTTGTTTATTGTCAGTGCTGAGGGATCTCTCAGGTTTTGGTGAACAGCAGTGAGGCCCAGACTCGGATCAAATCACAAACCTGTTCCATCCCTCCAGTGAGAACAAAGCTTTTCATGTTTGTTTGGATCCATTTTGGAAATAGAGGTTCTTTTAGCAGGGGGGTTGGAGGGACAGAGCCAGCCCTTGTTTTTCTCCTCTTTTCTGGTTGGTGCAGGGGATATTTTGGTGAACAGCAGTGAGGCCCAGCCTCGGATGGAATCACAGCAAGGTTTGCTCCAACCTGCTCCGTCCCTCCAGTGAGAACAAAGCTTTTCCTGCCCAGGATGTGCAGCTGAGCCTTGGGCTTGTTCGGGCAGTGTCTGTGCAGGGCAGGGCTGGGCTCTGGCTGTCGGGGTGGGGAGCAGATCAGGAGGGCTCAGCTCCAGCTCCAGCTCCTTGCACACAGCCTGAGCACGGGGGGGATGCACCAGCCCAGCTCTGGGAACTGCTCCTTGTTTCCCTTCACTATTTCCTTCAGCCCAGGCTGGTTTTTTATTAAGTAGATTATATGTTTGGCTCAATAGGAGCTTTTCTTCCCCAAGGAAAAAAGAATGCTGTTGGCATGAAAAATCCTTTTATCCACTCCTGTCTCCTGCTTTGCCCTGGCTGCTCTCAGAGCACTCAGGAGACACCAGCTCTGCTTCTTGCCCACCTTCTGTCCCCTCACCCAAAGGCAAACAACAATTTACTTTTTCCTGGCTTCTGATAAGTTTCTGATAGAAGAATTAAGCAAACTGGAGTTCCTGGACCCACATGAGTTGCTCTGTAATTCTCCTCTTTGCCAGGAGCACACAGGCCTTTCCTCCCTGGCACACACAGAAAATTGGAGAGTTCCTGCCTACAGCTTGAAGGTTCTGGCCAACAATACCTGGAAAGCCCCTCAGGGGTCTGTGCTGAGAGGTGGAGGAAGGACAGCATGTGCTGAAGGCTCCATTCTCTTTGTTCTAGCTGCTCTCTAACCATGGGGATTTTTGAGGTGCAAACATCAGAATTAAAGTTAAAACAGAGCAGAGAGGGGTGAAGTTGTCTCAGGGTGAGGTGAAGCCATGGGGCATCCCCCTCCTTTAGCAGGAAATTTTGGCTTTCTGCACAGAACAGATAAGGATCTCCCTCTGTCTCCAGGCTGGGGCTCTGGTATCATACCTTGCAGGTAAACTGATTTTTTTTTGTTGTTGTTGTTTTTTTAATCCTGCAAAATGAGACTGAGCAGACACAACCTGCTTCTCTGCTTTCCCTCTCAAAGGCATGCTCAGTTTCAGGCCAGATAATTCACTCAGAAGTTTACAAAACCAGTTTTATTAGTGCATTTTGAAGTGTTTTGTTTGCTTTGTAGCTTCTGGAAGCAAAACTTGCCACAGCCTAAATCTTGGAATTGAGACCTCAAAAATGAGTCTAACAGGAACAGAGTTCAGTTTTGTTGTATCTAAATCAAACTGAAAAGAACCTACACAGTGAAATGTGTGTGGGTTAAATGTTTTTAATTTGTACCTCGAGCTTTTGATAAGTAATAAGGGAGATGCTTTAAAAGACCATTTCCTTTTAAGTAGACATGAAGGCAGGAATGTGCCCTGGGTGCTCTTTGCCATCTCAGATTTTCATAAAATCTCCTTTATCACTAACCTTTGTTCCCCCAAGTGTATGGATTTTTCAGAATTGTCTTTTCTGCACTCTGCTGACCATGGGAAAACCCTGATCTTGGAGCTGTTTGAAGGGCATGTTAGTGGATGGGTTTTTTCCTTTCATTACAACATTTTCTCTCAAAATCTTCAGAATCTGTGGATGTTCTCCACCCTTCTCAACACTGATCAGTCTGTCCTGTCCGTTTTCTGTCCTGTGTCCCATTTCTCTGGCCTGTGCTGAGCACCTCCATTTGCTCATGATGCTTTTTAAAGGTGTCTCAGCTTTTGATCCCAGAGTTACAGAATCATGAAATATCCTGAATTGGATCCACCAGAATCATCCAGTCCAACTCCTAGTCAGTTTTTCATAAAATCTCCTTTATCACCAACCTTTGTTCCCCCGAGTGTGTGGATTTTTCAGAATTGTCTTTTCTGCACTCTGCTGACCATGGGAAAACCCTGATCTTGGAGCTGTTTGAAGGGCATGTTAGTGGATGGGTTTTTTCCTTTCATTACAACATTTCCTCTCAAAATCTTCAGAATTTATGGATGTTCTCCATCCTTCTCAACACTGATCAGTCTGTCCTGTGTCCCATTTCTCTGGCCTGTGCTGAGCACCTGGTAGGAAGCTCCATTTGCTCATGATGCTTTTTAAAGGTGTCTCAGCTTTTGATCCCAGAGCTACAGAATCATGAAATATCCTGAATTGGATCCACCAGGATCATCCAGTCCAATTCCTGGTCTTGTGGAGACATCCCAAAATCCAACCTTTTGGAGAGCAGTGTCCAAACACTCCTGGCAGCTTCAGGACCCTTGGGGGAAGAACTTTTCCCTGTACCCATCCTAAACCTCTCCTGCCACAGCTCCAGCCCTTCCCTTGGCTCTCAGCACTGGATTTTTGTTGCTGTTTTCAATCTGTTGATTCCAAACTAACCAGCACCCATGTCTGAACCAGCTCACAACAGCAGCTGGAAAAGGAGGAGCAGAGTCCAGAGAGAATTAAGTGAATAGTAATGCAATTAGCCTGATTGATTTACCCAGGTCTCTGGGATAAGGGCTAATGGGTGTCTTCCTCCTAAAGGAACCCTGAGTAAATCAGGAGCAGCTTGTTTTTCATGAAGCTTAGGGTAACGTGGCCCCACACACAAATATTGAGGGTGATTTAGTGTGTGACTTTACACTGAGAGGATTTAGATCAGCTTGGGCAGAGTTAACTGTGGCCACTTGTATCTTTTCAAACCCTTCTTCACACCCTCCCTGCCTGAAAGCCCATTTCTGCAGCAGGTAAGGACATGTTTTGGATTCCCTCTGGGAAGGCTGGGAGAGCTGATGAAAGCTGCTGAAAAACCCAGCATGCTGCTAAACAAGCCCCACCCTTCTTCTTGACATTGTTGGATTCCTCTTTGTTCCCAAGGATGGCAAGGCCTGAGGATTTGCTTACAGTTTTTCAGGCAGCTTGAGAAAAGTACAGTGACAGCTGGGAGGTGGAAAAAAATGTGGGAATCTGCCTCAGAGTTTCTCCTTCTCTTTATCCAAATCATCTTTGTGGAGAGCAGGCAAAAAGCCAGGAATTTATTTGACCCAAGGTGGTGTCTCGGATCAGGGAAGCAGTTATTAAATAAGTGGCTGATCTAGCTGGGTGTGCACGCTTGGCTCGTGCAGTCACTGGGGATTGGGTTGGCTTTGGCCTCTGCCAGCTGCTCCCTGTCTCCCTGAGCTGGGGTGGTCATCCCTGGCCAGCAGGGAGCCTGGACACTGAGCTCAGGTGGAATCAGCTTGGAGGAACTGTTGGGTTTTGTGTTGAGTCTGACCCAAGGTTGGGCTGGGAGAGGATCTCGGTTGGATCTCACCCAGTTTGCAGGCCTGACTTGGGTCATGGCTGGTGGTCCCTTGCCTGCCCAGATTAAGCAGCTCCAAGGAGCCTGGACACTGAGCTCAGGTGGAATCAGGTTTGAGGAATTGTTGGGTTTGGGTTGAGTCTGACCCGAGGTTGGGCTGCGAGAGGATCGCGCCCAGTTTGCAGGCATGACTTGGGTCATGGCTGGTGATCCCTTGCCTGCCCAGATTAAGTAACTCCAGGGAGCCTGGACAGTCAGCCCAGGTGGAATCAGGTCAGTCAGTTGGAGGAATTGTTGGGTTTGGTTGAGTCTGACCCGAGGTTGGGCTGGGACAGGATCTCAGATCTCAGTCGGATCTCGCTTGGATCTCCCTCAGTTTGCAGGCATGAGTTGGGTCATGGCTGGTGGTCCCTGGCCAGCCCAGATTAAGCAGCTCCAGGGAGCCTGGAGAGTCAGCCCAGGTGGAATCAGGTCAGTCAGTTGGAGGAATTGTTGGGTTTGCTTGAGTCTGACCTGACGTTGGACTGGGAGAGGATCTCAGTCGGATCTCAGTCAGATCTCAGATGAATTTCGCCTGGTTTGATGGCATGACTTGGGTCATAGCTGGTGGTCCCTGGCCAGCCCAGATGAGGCAGCTCCAGGGAGCCTGGACACTGAGCTCAGGTGAATCAGGTCAGTCAGTTGCAGGAATTGTTGATTTTTGTGTTGGGTCTGATCCGAAGTTGGGCTGTGAGAGGATCTCGCCTGGTTTGCAGGCATGACTTGGGTCATGGCTGGTGGTCCCTGGCCTGCCCAGATTAAGCAGCTCCAGGGAGCCTGGACAGTTAGCCCAGGTGCAGTCAGGTCAGTCAGTTGGAGGAATTGTTGGGTTTGGGTTGAGTCTGACCTGAGGTTGGGCTGGGACAGGATCTCACCTGGTTTGCAGGCATGACTTGGGTCATAGCTGGTGGTCCCTGGCCTGCCCAGATTAAGCAGCTCCAGGGAGCCTGGACAGTCAGCCCAGGTGCAATCAGGTCAGTCAGTTGCAGGAATTGTTGGGTTTGGGTTGAGTCTGACCTGAGGTTGGGCTGGGACAGGATCTCAGTCAGATCTCACCTGGTTTGCAGGCCTGACTTGGGTCATGGCTGGTGGTGATTGCAACAGGGGCAGGCAAAGGGCTGCCTGGACAGGCACCTCCTGGAAAGGCTCCTCTGCCTCCACAGTCTGGTTCATGGATTCTTGCAGGTCTGGAATACTGAGTCTGACTTGTGCTGTTTGCAGAGCCGGTTCTTCCAGAGCTTGAGAGCGGCTCTTGAAATGGAGAATTCAAAGAAGATTTCCTCTCGTTCAAGCTTTAACTCTCTGTGGGTTTTAAGGGGTTGATCTTGTTTTGATTTCAGCTTTGACATGTCTGTGCTCTGACTGCAAACAAGCCAACTCCACGTGTGAGACGGACGGCGCCTGCATGGTCTCAGTGTTCAACCTGGACGGTGTCAAACACCACGTTCGGACCTGCATCCCTGAGGCCAAACTGATTCCTGCTGGGAAACCCTTCTACTGCCTGAGTTCAGAGGATCTGCGTAATACTCACTGCTGCTACTCTGATTTTTGTAACAAAATTGATTTAATGGTTCCCAGTGGTAAGTAGAGAGTGAGATAAATCATGTGTTTGAAGTGGGAGGAGAGGAGCTGTCTGTTTGGGATTGGGAATTTGGAGTTCTCAGCCTTGTTTTCACTTCTTCCCTTCAGTTGCTGCATGAACTTGAGCTCTGGGTTTATTTCCTTCATCTGTAAAGTGGAAATAACAAACTACTTCAAATTCAAATGGGAATGTGTTTGTTCCCTTTTTCACTGAGCTGGCCCTGCCTTTATCAGCTGATGTTGCTTCCCTTCCAAGACTCCAAATCTTTTCAGTGCTGAGCACAAGTAGAGGAACATTGCAGCAGCTTCAGAGCAAAGTGTGTGGGGAGGAAGGTGCCTGTATTCAGAACCATGCAGGGGAAGCAGCCCTGCCTCTGAGTGAGGCTGTGGGAAACTTCTGCTTCTCATCCCTGGGACAGAGAGGGCATGTGGTGCTTCCTCACACCTCCTACTTTCTGTTTTGGGCTGGTTTTTAGTGGGTGCTGGGAAGACTGCAGAGTCATTTTCCTTGGGAGCAGTGGGGAGGTCTCATCTGTGCTCAAAACAACAAATTATTGTCTTCGGGTTTGCTTCTGTAGCACTTGAAAGGAATCCCCAGAATAGATGGAAAGTCACAGTTTAGTGGTGCCTTTGAACTAGGAAGGTGGTTGGGTTAAAGAGTGTAAGGAATTCTGCAGCAGATGGAAACTGTAAGAAAATCCACAGAGGCAGAGAATGTCACAACCTGATATTTGACCAGGTTCAGTTCACTGTTGCAGGGAAAAAGGGAGCAGGGAGCCCTGGCCAACTGGTTGAGTTCAAATAGAAGGTGAACTGCAGAGTGTTCTGGAAAATCAGCCCAGAACTCCTGTCTAAGAGAATGAATGAACAGCCCACAATCCCTGATCCCACAAAACTTCTTTTTGAGGTTTCAGCTGCATTTTGCCTGCTTGACAATCAGCCCCACCTTAACACTTTAATTAATATATCCTCAGGCTAAAATTGCCCAGGCTCTGAGAGAGCAGTAAAACACTCAAAAGTCCTCAAAGCAATGATCATTTCCTCAAAATCTCTGTTTGTTTTTCTCTTCCCAAGGACACCTGAAAGACAACGAGCCCCCGTCGAGCTGGGGCCCGGTGGAGCTGGTGGCAGTGATCGCCGGGCCCGTGTTCCTCGTGTTTGTCGTCATGATCATCGTGGTCTTCGTGTTCCACCACCACCAACGGGTCTATCACAACCGCCAGAGGCTGGACATGGAGGATCCTTCTTGTGAAATGTGCCTTTCCAAGGACAAGACCTTGCAAGATCTGGTCTATGATCTCTCCACCTCCGGCTCTGGCTCAGGTATTGCGAGATGATGGGACGTGACCGGTGAGAAGTTGCTGTTGTCTCTTTGGGCTGGTGATTGCCACAGCTTTGCTGCCTCAGAGCCTCTTCAGGGGCTCTGGCATGAGGAACTTGAAGGGATGTTTAAATTCAGTCTCATGTCTGTTCAGGTAGGAGCAATAGTTAAATTCCACCTTAACTGCAAGAGCAAAGAGCTGCATCTGTTCCCAGTTTAGCCTTGGAACAGGGTTTGGCTTGAAAACAGCCATGAACTTCTAACCTGTGTGTTGTTGGATGTCACCTGCATCAGAGCTGCAGGAAATTGGGGAGGATCCCAGCAGATCAACATTTTACAGTGCAAATAGCTCATTTCATCCCAAAGAACCCTTGGGTCTTCCCAGGTGGATGATGTGCAGTGTTTGCTTCCGTAGCACTTGAAAGGAATCCCCAGAATAGATGGAAAGTCACAGTTTAGTGATGCCTTTGAACTAGGAAGGTTAAAGAATATAAGGAATTCTACAGCTGTAGGAAAATCCACAGAGGCAGAGAATGTCACAACTTGGTATTTGACCAGGGAATAAACCTTCAGCAGCACATCTGCTGCTAAATATAAAATATTTGGGATCTTTTCTATGTATGCTGTGGGCAGGTGAGCTCAATGCTTTCTGTCAGCAATGGCAGCAATGTTGGGACTCCTTTCTTAAGATAAATTTGGGGGGATTTCTGCTTTTTGGCAGAAAGTGACTTCAGGTTCCATTCTTTGCATGTTGAGGCTGCAGTTCCTTTCATGTGTTATGGAGCAGGATTTCCCCAACTGCTCCTTGCTGGATCTCTGCTTCAAAGCAAAATTCAGATGCTGCCCAAGAACTGGCACATCCCACACAGGAGCTGCCACCATCCCTGCTTTGGGTCTTGCTCAGGCTCCCAGTTGTTATCAAATGTAAAATCTGCTGGGTTTCAGGACATTTTTCAGCCTCTGGTGTTTCAGGAGGTTTTTTGGTACCACAGTGTAGGAATGTGCCCCCTGTTGACAGAGTGACCAAATTATCCTTTGTCTCCTTAAAAAGGGAAAAAAGCTCAGAAGTTTCTTTCCTCAGTTAGCAAGGAAGACACCTCATAGGACCTGAGGGACTTCACCTCCAACTTCAGGATAGCCAATTGGACAGGAGCCAAAAATCCCACCTGAGCAATTCACTAGAAAAAGAAGAGAACAAAGGAACTGATTGCTTTTGTGGGATGTTTTACCAGGAGCAAGATCCTCGAGTTTTCTGTATAAAGAGATTTATTATTTTGCCTTTTATTAAAACTTTTCTGTTTCCAACACCACCACAGAAGCCACCCTGCTGATTTTATGCCTTCTGAGGTAGCTGAGCTATCTTGGGTGTGAAATAATTCCCCAAGAGCTTCTGAGACCTGGCTTCTATCACCGCAGGGCTTGATTCCTTCCTTTCCTTGTCCCAGGCTTGCCTCTGTTTGTGCAGCGGACGGTGGCTCGGACCATTGTCCTTCAGGAGATCATTGGCAAAGGCCGCTTTGGGGAGGTGTGGAGGGGCAGGTGGCGTGGGGGTGACGTGGCTGTGAAGATCTTCTCGTCACGTGAGGAACGTTCCTGGTTCAGGGAGGCAGAGATCTACCAAACCGTGATGCTGAGGCACGAGAACATCCTGGGATTCATTGCTGCAGATAACAAAGGTAAGAGGTGCCTCAAGCCTAGAGCAGAGGCTTCACCACACCCTTTCCAAGAAGTTTTCTCTAATTTCCAAGCTAAACCTTTCGTGGTGTGACTTTAGGCCGTTTCCTCTGGTCCTGTTTCTTGTTACCTCACCTGGCTCCATCCTCGTGTCAGAGTGAGAAGGTCACCCCTGAGCCTCCTTCAGGTGGAGCCCTCCAGCTCCCTCAGCTGCTCCTCAGAATTATCCATTCCCCAGCTTCATTGCCCATCTGAGGTCACATTCCAGCACCTCCATCCTCCTGCCAAGAAGTTGATCAGAGTTGAGAGGGTCACCCCTGAGCCTCCTTTTCTTTAGGTTGAGCCTTCCAGCTCCTTCACAAGTTATCCACACCCTTCCCCAGCTCCACTGCCCATCTCTGGTCACACTCCAGCACCTCCACATCTTTCCTGTCATGGGGGATTAAAGCTGATTAATTCAGCTTCTCTGGACCTCTACACTGCCCAAAACTCCTCCAGGATTCGAGCTGTTGCCTCACCAGTGCCTGGCACAGGAGGAAAATCACTGCTCTGGTCCTGCTGGCCACACTATTGCTGATTTGAGCCATTTCTTAACTCACCCCTGTCGAGCTGCAACCTCACCCAGTCCCAAAAACCTGTGGGATGCTCAGTGGCCGTTTCTGCTCTGGATCTGCCTGAGCTCCATCTCTTTCCTGTTGCAGATAACGGGACATGGACTCAGCTGTGGCTGGTCTCTGACTACCACGAGCACGGCTCTCTCTTCGATTACCTGAACCGCTACACGGTGACCATCGAGGGCATGATCAAGCTGGCCCTGTCTGCTGCCAGCGGGCTGGCCCACCTGCACATGGAGATTGTGGGCACTCAGGGTAAAAACTAAATTGGGAATTCTTGAGGGGAGGATAAAGCAGGATTGCTGAAAGGAGCTTGTGATGGTGTTCACAGGGGTTCTTGGATGAGGGAAGTGGGAAAATTTTGGGATGGGGCACTGCAGACCCTCAGCACATCCCTGTGACTGTGTTCCACAGGGGTCTTAGGATGAGGGAAGAGATGAGGATCTGACTCCATGTTTCAGAAGGCTTGATTTATTATTTTATGATATATATTACATTAAAACTATACTAAAAGAATAGAAGAAAGGGTTTCATCAGAAGGCTGGTTAAGAATAGAATAGCAAAGAATGAAAACAAAGGTTTGTGGCTCAGCTCTCTGTCTGAGCCAGCTGGGCTGTGATTGGCCATTAATGGCAAACATCCAAGATGGGCCAATCAAAGATTCACCTGTTGCATTCCACAGCAGCAGATAATCAATGTTTACATTTTGTTCCTGAGGCCTCTCAGCTTCTCAGGAGGAAAAATCCAAAGGAAAGGATTTTTCATGAAAGATGTCTGTGACAGGAGCTGATGTGCTGTGCAGCAAACCCTGCCTGAGTCAGCCCAGCTTCATCTGGTGGTTATGGAGCAGAAATAGAGCGATTGCTTTGGCTGGCTGTGAAGTGGGTTAACCCAGGAGTTATATCACCATTTCACATCCCATCCTAAAATTGGCGCTGCCTGGGTGGGATGTGAGCACAGGCAGAAGCAGAATCACAAACTTCTGACGTCTGCACCTATGCTGGGATGTGGAGTTTACATCCCTCTTGAGGCCTCTGCGTGCCACTGCATCAGTGGCGCCTCCAAAACACAGAATCACAGAATTATCACAGAATCAATCACAGAATCACAGAATTACAGAATCAATCGCAGAATCAATCACAGAATCGCAGAATCAATCACAGAATCAATCACAGAATCAATCACAGAATCAATTACAGAATCGCAGAATCAATCACAGAATCAATCACAGAATTACAGAATCAATCACAGAATTACAGAATCACAGAATCAATCACAGAATCACAGAATTACAGAATCACAGAATCAATCACAGAATTACAGAATCACAGAATCAATCACAGAATCAATCACAGAATTACAGAATCACAGAATCAATCACAGAATTACAAAATCACAGAATCAATCACAGAATAATGAGATTGGAAGAGATCTCTAGGATCATAAAGTCCAACTTATGCCCTAACACCTCAACTAGACTATAGCACCATGTCCAGTCTTTTTTTAAACACATCCAGAGCTAGTGATTGTACCTCCTCCCTGGGAAGAGCATTCCAGTACAATTTGAGCTTTTCCCTGCTCTGTTCCTTATGAATCTAAACAGGAAAAAGTGTTGCAACAGCGGCTTTAACGCCCTGAAATCCAGTTCTGCCTCTATGCCAGTTCAACAAATGGATTTCCCCAGCTTGACGCTTGTGATGGTGTTCACAGGGGTCTGAGGATGAGGGAAGAGACAAGGATCTGACTCCATGTTTCAGAAGGCTGATTTATTATTTTATTATATATATTGTATTAAAACTATACTAAAATAATAGAAGAAAGGATTTCATCAGAAGGTTAGCTAAGAAAAAAAAAATAAGAATGAATAACAAGAGAGTTATTCAAGTCTGAGCCAGCTCACTGTGATTGGCCATTAATTAGAAACAACCACATGAGCCCAATCACAGATGCACCTGTTGCATTCCACAGCAGCAGATAATCAATGCTTACATTTTGTTCCTGAGGCCTCTCAGCTTCTCAGGAGGAAAAATCCTAAGAAAAACATTTTTCATAAAAGATGTCTGTGACAGACCCTTGCTGCTTTTTATTTTGCTCTGCTAGGAAAACCTGGCATTGCTCACAGAGACCTGAAATCCAAGAACATTTTGGTGAAGAAGAACGGCACGTGCGCCATCGCTGACCTCGGCCTGGCCGTGCGGCACGACTCCGTCACCGACACCATCGACATCGCCCCCAACCAAAGGGTTGGAACCAAACGGTGAGAAAATGCATTTGGGTGCCTGGAAGTGGTTGAGCTCTGGGAGAATTCTCTGAATTTAGCATTTTCTGGTCCTTGTAGTGTGTTTTGTGCCCAAACTGATGCCAAAGGGATGTTCCAGGTGAAGGCATTTGGGTGCCTGGAAATGCCTGAGCTGTTGGTTGAGTACTGGGGGAATTCTCTGATTTTGGCATTTCCTGGTGTCCTGCAGTGTCAGTTTTGTACCTGAGTTGATCCTAAAGGGATGTTGCAGGTGAAGGCATTTGGGTGGCTGGAAATGCCTGAGCTCTGGGTTGAGCACTGAGAGAATTCTGAATTTAGCATTTCTCTGTGTCTTGCAGCATGCTTTGTGCCCAAATAGATGGCAAAGGGATGTTGCTGGTGAAGGCATTTATGTGGTTGGAAATGCCTGAGCTGTGGGTTGAGCACTGGGGGAATTCTCTGAATTTAGCATTTCCTGGTGTCTTGCAGCGTGTTTTGTGCCCAAATAGATGGCAAAGGGATGTTGCAGGTGAGGGCATTTGGGTAGCTGGAAATGCTTGAGCTATGAGTTGAGCACTTGGAGAATTCTCTGAATTCAGCATTTCCTGGTGTCCTGCAGCATCAGTTTTGTGCCTGAGTTGATGTTCACATGTTTCAGGTGAAGGCATTTGGGTGGCTGGAAATGCCTGAGCTCTGGGTTGAGCACTGAGAGAATTCTGAATTTAGCATTTCTCAGTGTCTTGCAGCGTGTTTTGTGCCCAAATTGATGCCAAAGGGATGTTGCAGGTGAGGGCATTTGGGTAGCTGGAAATGCTTGAGCTATGAGTTGAGCACTTGGAGAATTCTCTGAATTCAGCATTTCCTGGTGTCCTGCAGCATCAGTTTTGTGCCTGAGTTGATGTTCACATGTTTCAGGTGAAGGCATTTGGGTGGCTGGAAATGCCTGAGCTCTGGGTTGAGCTCTGAGAGAATTCTGAATTTAGCATTTCCTGGTGTCTTGCAGCGTGTTTTGTGCCCAAATTGATGGCAAAGGGATGTTGCAGGTGAGGGCATTTGGGTAGCTGGAAATGCCTGAGCTCTGGGTTGAGCACTGGGGGAATTCTCTGAATTTAGCATTTTTCAGTGCCTTGCAGTGTCAGTTTTGTGCCCAAATTGATGCCAAAGGGATGTTCCAGGTGTCCCCACGCTGGGAGGTGTGGGCCAGCCATGTACACCTGGCACCAGGAGCTCATTTAATACATCACATCAAGCTTGGCCTCACTAAAGCCTTTGGGACTTTCTGGTGGGAGCTTGATGTAGTTTTGGGACATTTCTACCTCTTTTCCCAGCTTGGTGTTATTCTTGAGTTATTTTTTTCACTCTGTTAGATCACAGGGCCCAGTTCTGTTCTGATGCCAGCAGAGCTTTTTCTGCTGGGAAGAGCTGTGTGGGAAAACCAATCATTTCCTGTATTGCAGAAAATTCTCTTTCAGAATGAAAATGCTTTTCATTTCTCTGTGCAGATACATGGCCCCAGAAGTCTTGGATGAAACCATCAACATGAAACATTTTGATTCATTTAAATGTGCTGATATCTACGCCTTGGGCTTGGTCTACTGGGAGATTGCCCGAAGGTGCAATGCAGGAGGTAAAAGTCCTGTCCTTTGTGTGCCTGGACCACTGGCCATGCTTGCTCCTGGGTCTGCCCCCAGCCTTGGGGTTCCATTGATGAGGAGGAAGGAGGTTTGGTCAGATTTGGGAGGTTTGAGGGAGAGCAGGGCTGTGGGAGGACACGTCCCTGTGTGTTGTCACCAAGAAGTGACTCATGAGTGCTGCTAAGCCCAGCCAGTGTTGGGTCAAGGCTGTTGGTGCTCCCAGTGGTGGCTGGTGTTCCTTTGGATGGATTTTCAGGAAATGCTGGTGCTGATTGCTGGGGGACTCCCCCAGATCAGTATAAATGTCTTGGCACGTGCAGCTGCAGCCTCATCCCACGTGTGACAGCCCCACAGCGACCCTGGCGCCTTGCTGGGAGGTGTTGATCCCAGCCTGCTGACTCTGTTCCAGTTTAGGCAGCTGCATTTTATTTCCCTGAATTTTTCTTGTTCACTCCAATTCCAGATTCTTCATTTCTGTTCTAAATAACTGCAAAGTGTTGACGCATCTCAGCAGTGAGTCATGGAGCCCAAACCTCCGTCCGTCTGTCTTTAGCAAGCACAGTGTCTGTGGTCCCTGCTCCCAGGAATTTGATTTTTTCCCTGCTCTGCCTTTCAGGTATCCATGAGGAGTATCAGCTTCCCTACTATGACCTTGTACCCTCTGATCCTTCCATTGAGGAGATGAGGAAGGTTGTGTGTGACCAGAAATTGCGGCCAAACATCCCAAACTGGTGGCAGAGCTATGAGGTGAGGTCTGCTTTCATCTCCGTTCCTCTCCTGTGAGGAAAGGCTGAGAGAACTGAGATTGTCCACCCTGGAGAGCAGAAGCTTTGGGGTGACCTGATTGTGGCCCTGCAGTATTTGAGGAAGTCTGCAAGAAAAAGGAGGGGAGAATCTTTCCAAGGAGTTCCAGGACAAGAGGGAATGACTTCCCAGTGCCAGAGGACAGGGCTAGTTGGGATTTTGGGAAGAAATTCCTTCCTGTGAGGGTGGTGAGGCCCTGGCACAGGATGCCCAGAGAAGCTGGGGCTGCCCAGAGAAGCTGGGGCTGCCTCTTCCCTGAAAGAGTCCAAGGTTGGATGGGGCTTGGACAGCCTGGGATAGTGGAAGATGAGATTTAGGATCTCTTCCCACTCAAACCACTCCACAGTTCCCCCAGGATAAGATAACAAATTTTGTAAGGTGTGCTCTGATTTTGGGGAATGTGGAGGCTGTGCCAGTGCCCAGGCAGAGCAGCAGCCTGGCAGACCCACGTGGGCTCAGGGGCAAAGCAGAGCTCTGACATTTGCTGTCGTTTCTTGGCCAGGCACTACGGGTGATGGGCAAGATGATGCGGGAGTGCTGGTACGCCAACGGAGCCGCTCGCCTCACTGCCCTCCGCATCAAGAAAACCCTCTCCCAGCTCAGTGTCCAGGAAGATGTGAAAATTTAGGCTCTGAGCCTCAACAGGAGGAAACTGCACAGGAGCTGCTGTGCTAGAGTAGACATGTGATGGAGGCCTACCTCGTGTTTCAGCCCAACCTACTGCTACAACCAGACAGCGGGACCTGCAGGCTGCTAGGCAGGGGGACGGAGCCTACGGAACCGCTCTCTTCCCTGCTCGGGTATGAAACAATCCAAAACCTTTTTGTGATCACCTCCTGAGAGCGTGGAGACTTGAAAGGGACTTCACCCGAGGGATCTCAGCCATGATCCTAACTCTTTGTTCCTTGAAAGGAAATCCCTGTAAAGTTGAGTGTGCGTTGAGCACCCGTTGGTGTGCTCGGTGCCGGGAGCGGGAAGGGAAAGGGAAGGTTTTTCTTGCCGTACTCTCGAGGATTTTTCCAGGGACTGGCACGTTGATGCAGAAAAAGCAAAACAAATGGTGCTCTCTTCCAAGAGGCTGAGCCGGAACAGTTGATCAGCTTCACAACAACCGTTCTCCCTCCTTTTCTTAAGCTTGAAAAAATCCAACTGGGCTCCGTGCCGGGGCCGCCCCGGTGTGTGCATGCGCGAGGCGCGCGTGTCCCCGTGCCTGGTCATCTCCTCCATAGCCGTGCGGTGTCTCTGCCTGTGGGTGGCTCATCTCTGTCCGTGCTTCCTGTGCATGTGCAAATCTCGAGTGTCCCGTTTGTGAGCTGTTTGCTGGTGCTCTCCGTGCTGAGTCGTGAGCCTCGTGGAGCTTGGACAGGCTGCTGCAGAGCGGATCCCCGGCTCCCCGATGGGCGCCGCCACGACGTCCCATCAGGTTGCCTCACTGCCACCCCCCTTCCCTTTTTTTTAAGATGAAACAAATAAGGAACTGAGAATCACTCCTGGAATCCAGGTTTTTTTGTCTTGAGCCCCTGGGGTTTGTAATTCTTGGTAGAGGGGAGTGAGTTGTGTCAGAGGGGGAGCAGGACTGTGTGGGAGTGCAGGACTCAGTTCCCAACTCCAGCACCCAGGCAGATTTCTGGGGACCTGATGATGCAGCAGGACAGAGTGGCTGGACAGTGGCCTGGCTGAACATGAGCCAAGAGGTGGCCAAGAACATGCCCAGGTGGCCAAGCAGGCCAATGGCTCCTGGCCTGGATCAGGAATGGTGTGGCCAGCAGGAGCAGGGAGATCTTCCTCTGTACTTTACATTAGTGAGGCTGCACCCTTCCCTTTTTTTAAGATGAAACGAATAAGGAACTGAGAATCACTCCTGGAATTCAGGTTTTTTTGGTCTTGAGCCCCTGGGGTTTGTAATTCTGGGTAGAGGGGAGTGAGTTGTGTCAGAGGGGGAGCGGGTGCTGTGGGGAAATGCAGGACTCAGTTCTCCTGGGAACACAATTCCCAACACCCAGGGAGATTTCTGGGGATCTGATAGTGCAGCAGGACAGAGTGGCTGCACAGTGGCCTGGCTGAACATGAGCCAGAACATGAGCCCAGGTGGCCCTGGATCAGGAATGGTGTGGCCAGCAGGACCAAGGAGACCATTCTTCTTCTTCTGTACTTGGCACTGGTGAGGTCACAACTTTTCCTTTTTTTAAGATGAAACAAATAAGGAACTGAGAATCACTCCTGGAATCCGGGTTATTTTGTCTTGAGCCCCTGGGGTTTGTAATTCTTGATAGAGGGGAGTGAGTTGTGTCAGAGGGGGAACAGGCACTGTGGGGACTCAGTTCTCCTGGGAACACAATTCCCAGTTCCAGCACCCAGACAGATTTCTGGGGACCTGATAGTGCAGCAGGATGGAGTGGCTGGGCAGTGGCCTGGCTGAACATGAGCCAGCAGCATGCCCAGGTGGCCAAGCAGGCCAATGGCTCCTGGCCTGGATCAGGAATGGTGTGGCCAGCAGGAGCAGGGACATCATTCTGTCCCTGTACTCGGCACTGCTGAGGTCACACCTCGAGTGCTGTGTCCAGTTCTGGCCCCTCAGTTTGGGAAGGATGCAAAGGGGAGGACAAAGAGGCTGGAGAGGGCCTTGAACAACCCCTGTGAGGAGCCCTGAGGGAGTTTGGGCTGCTCAGCCTGGAGAAAAGGAGGCTCAGGGGTGATTTCATCCCTAAAGGTGGCTGTGCTCAGGTGGGGTTGGGCTCTGCTCCCACACAGAAGAGGGCACAGCCTTAAGCTGCTCCAGGGGAAGTTTTGGTTGGACATCTGAAAAAAATCCTTCACTGAAAGAGTGATTGGGTGCTGGAATCATCTGCCCAGGGAGGTGCAGGAGTCCCTGAATGTGTTTAGAAATGGCACTCATGGTTTAGCTGATGAGGAGGTGTTTGGTTAGGGCATAGGTTGGACTTGATGATCTCAAAGGTCTTTTCCAGCCTGGCTGATTCTGTGATCTGAGTCCTGGGGGTTCCTCCCAGCAGGTGTGGGTTGGGAAATCAACATCCATCTTTTTAATCTAGGTGTATAAATATCTCCTAATGTGGAAGTGGCTGTGTCTCAGTGTGGGGTGGGGGGATCTGCATGGGTTTTCTTTTGATTCAAGGCCGAATCCAGGTGGGGGAGAGGTGGGGTGACTACAGAGACTCTGGAAGTGACAATTGTGGCTGCCCTGATGACTTTGGCAGTCCAGAAAGATCTGTGGTGTGGAGGTCAGGTCTGCAGTAGAGAACTCTGAAGCCATAACTTTTAACTGGAGTGGTTTTGATTATTATTTTTTTAATTATTATTATTGTTATTATTATTATTGTTGTTGTTGTTTTCTGGGAGGGTCTGGATTTTAACTTTTTTGGATCTTGTTAATTCTTTCTAAGAGCAGAAAAACAATCTCTAATTATTACCTCTTGACCTGTTGGTTTGTAAAGAAATCACTGCAAAAAAAAAAAGAAAAAACAAAAAATAGGAAAAAAAACCAAATGCACAGCTCGATTTACACTGGAACTGTTTCTACTCTGACCTTGCTCCTGCTCTCAAAGGTGAGGTTTCATCTCTGCTCTGGCTGCCAGGGTTGTTTTTATTTCAGTCCCTGTGTTCTTGCTGTCTGTCCCTGTCCGTGTGTCCCTCTCCCCGATTCCCTGTGTGTCCATGACCTTGTACAGAGTGAGGAGTGTGAGTTGGGTGGGTTTGGAAGCATTTTAGGAGCTGCTTTGCACCCCCCAAAGGAGTTTTTGGCAGCGTGGATCTGCCCTGGGAGCAGAACTGGGGTTCCCCTGTGTCCCCCCAGCTTGTCCTGAGTCACATCTCAGCCAGAGCTTCCCATGCACATCCCTTAAACTTAAACCTGCATTTAGGACCAAGGGGGCACTTGCAAAACCTAAATGTCAGTTTAGCCCAGTTAAACCTGGACTTGGAAGCCAAGGGGGTCACTTGCAAGTCTTCAATGCAGGTTTAGCCCAGTTAAACCTGCACTGGAAGCCCTAAATGTCAGTTTAACCCATCTAAAGCTGGACTTAGAAGCCAAGGGGGTCACTTGCAAGCCCTAGATGTCAGTTTAACCCAGTTAAACCTGGACTTAAAAGCTGAGGGGGTGCTTGCAAGCCCTCAATGCAGGTTTAGCCCAGTTAAACCTGGACTTAGAAACCAAGGGGGTCACTTGCAAGCCCCAAATGCAAGTTTAACTCATTTAAACCTGGACTTGGAAGCCCTGAATATCAGTTTAACCCATCTAAACCTGGATTTAGAAGCCGAGGGTATCACTTGCAAGCCCTCAGTGCAGGTTTAGCCCAGTTAAACCTGCACTGGAAGCCCTAAATGTCAGTTTAACCCATCTAAAGCTGGACTTAGAAGCCAAGGGGGTCACTTGCAAGCCCTCAATTCCAAGTTTAACTCATTTAAACCTGCATTGGAAGCCCTAGATGTCAGTTTAACCCATCTAAAGCTGGACTTAGAAGCCAAGGGAATCCCTTGCAAGCCCTGGATGTCAGTTTAACCCAGTTAAACCTGGACTTAAAAGCTGAGGGGGTGCTTGCAAGCCCTCAATGCAGGTTTAGCCCAGTTAAACCTGCACTGGAAGCCCTAAATATCAGTTTAACCCATCTAAAGCTGGACTTAGAAGCTGAGGGGGTGCTTGCAAGCCCTCAATGCCAAGTTTAGCTCATTTAAACCTGCATTGGAAGCCCTAGATGTCAGTTTAATCCATCTAAAGCTGGACTTAGAAGCCAAGGGAATCCCTTGCAAGCCCAAAACTCAGTTAAACCTCAGTTTAACCCATCGAAAGCTGGATTTAGAAGCCGAGGGGTCCCTGAGGACTCGCAGGCCGCTGGAGCAGGCCCGGGGCTGGGAGCTGGGGCAGGCAGGAGGGGCCAGGGCACAGCTCAGGCTCCCCTTGGCTCCCCCATCCCTTCTCCCACAGCTCTGAAACTCGCACTGAACTCGCCCCCTCCAACTGTAGCCACACTGCACCTGCCTCAGCTCCAAACCAAGCAGGGAAAAGACGAGGTGAGGAGGGAAACATCCCTCCTCCCAGCAGGATTTTAGGGCTGAAATCTTCAGGAGAGATGGGGAAAAGCCAGCGGGAAGGAGCTAACGCTGACCATGTAGCATTTACACAGCACTTTTCTCATGCAAATCGGTGCCCGGGGGCGCCAGTGCTCGCAGAGCTGTCGGGATTTGCTGCTTTGCCTCCCAAAAAGTTGCAGCAGCTCTGGAGGGGGGAAAAAAAGGAGCAAAATCTGCATTTTATGTAGGATAAGGAAAGGGGGGTCCATCAGCGGTACGTGGCTGCAGGACAGAACTCTTGGTACTTCTCTGCCCCTTTTTTGATTTGTTTGGTTTTGTACATTTTTTTTCTTAGCATAGGACTGTAAGAAAATAGCCACTTAGCCACTTTACCTCTTCAGTATGCAAAATGTACATACGTTGTAAGATAGGAAATCTTTTGTTTAATATAAAAAAAAACAAAACAGGCTGTCGATTTCTGCTGTACATTATTAAAAGTTTGTTTTATTCATGTGAGGTGTTGCAATCTCAGTTCACTGGGAAGGGGTGGGAATTGCAGTCCCTCACATCATCTCTTTAGGAATCCTGGTTAAAACATTTTAATGTTGAATATTCTCATTTTTAGTGAATAGGAAGCTTCCAACAGCCACCAGCACAGTGGAGGTGACACAAAGAGGTGACAGGTGGGATTTTCCACCCAGCTGAACTTGGAGCTCCCACTCAGGGAAAGACAGCAGGAAGAATAAATAAATAATTTATTTATTCACAGAGAATAAATAAATTTGGAGATTTATACCTGGAGATCCCCTCAGAGCATCCCTGGATACAGTGGGCACCTCCCTGGAGCTCCTCACAGCTCCAAGGAAAGAGAAATCCCACAGCAAACTCCAAAATCCTGTTTGCTCCCGGGGTAAACGGTGCTGCATGAACTGCAGCGTTCATTCCTTAATTAGAACCTCCTGCAAATGAGTTGTGAGCGGATCAAGGGCAAAATCTGCTGAGGCCTGGGGTCCCCCCGGGCTCAGACAAGGTGGGGAGGGGGAGGCACCATCTGGGCTTTGTCTGAAGCTCCCCAGGAAAATCCAGCCCCATCCTGCAGCACTGAGATCGGAATATGGGGAATTTTAAAGCAAGAATTTTGGGGAATTTTAAAGCAAAAATCTTTGGGAATTTTAAAGCAAAAATCTTTGGGAATTTTAAAGCAAGAATTTTTGGGAATTTTAAAGCAAAATTTTTGGGAATTTTAAAGCAGAAATTTTGGGGAATTTTGAAGCAAAATCTGTCTCCTCCTCCAGGGAAAACAATCTGGGGTGGCTGCAGCCGAGGGGCCAAGCCATGACCAAATTTTGGGAACAAGATGGGGTCATTCCTGCTGGTTTGGTGACTCGGGGTGGGTGATGGCCTCAATCCCATCCTTCCCCCAGCAATTCCAGCCCAGAGCAGCTCAGCTCCTGCAGCAAATTTGTCTCCTGGTAACCCCAGGCCGGGCTGTGGGCGGGAGGTTTGGGTGGAACGCCAAGCGGGGATTGTTACGATCTTCCATTTTTTTTGGCAAATTTTAAACAAACATTTGGGCAAAGCTCTGGACTGCAGCTGGAAAATTCCCGCTGCCCGGGAGCTGCCGGAGCCTCCGGGAATTGTTCTTCCCTCCGTGTCCAGCTCAGCTCGGATCGTGCAGGAGCAGCTCAAATCCCGGCCTTGGGGCCGCCCCTGCCCCAGTCCTGCCTCCCGTTAAATCCCAAATGCAGATTTGGGGATGTGAATGTGCTGGCGGCTGGCGGGGAGCAGCAGAGCCTGGGTTGGTTTCGCTCTGGTTTCTCCCCAAATCATCCCTGGGGTGATCCCTGGATCCCTCCTTGGTGCTTCCCGTGATATTCCCAGCAGCATCGCGCCCTGGCCCTCCTCAGGGCACCGCCTCACCCGGGTTCTACTGCCCCAAGGAGCACCCGGACCCCACTCTGGACCCCGTGGTGTCCCTGAGGATGTGCCCAGGACCCTCCCTCAGACCCCCACGCTGGAGTTCTGGGGGATCTCCGTGCAGAACTTCATGAAGGGACCCCCCCCTATGGACCCCCACGGGGTCCCTGAGCAGGACCCTCACAGCAGACCCCACTCTGGATCCCCTGAGGGTCACCGAGCAGGACCCTCACACCAGACCCCCACTATGGACCCCCATGGGGTTCCTGAGCAGGACCCTCACACCAGACCCCCACTATGGACCCCCATGGGGTTCCTGAGCAGGACCCTCACACCAGACCCCCCCATGGACTCCCATGGGGTTCCTGAGCAGGACCCTCACACCAGACCCCCCTGTGGACCCCCCGAGGGTCACCGAGCAGGACCCCGGTGGAACCTCCCCCCTGGACCCCCGCAGGATCCCTAAGAAGGAACCCGAATTGTTCTGTCCTGCTGGACCCCACACAAGGGGACCCCTCGTGGGACCTCCATGGGGTCCCTGAGCAGGACCCCACCACTGGACCTGTATGGGGACCCCCAGCAGGAACTCCCCACTGGACCCGAGCAGGACCTTCATACTGGACCCCCATGGGGTTCCCAAGCAGGACCCTCCCCACTGGACCCCCCACCAGACCTCCATGAGGTCCCCAAACTGGACTCTCCACAGGGTCCCCGAGCAGGACCCTCATACTGGACCTCCCCCGGACCCCCATGGGGACCCTGAGCACAGTGAGGACTCCCCCCACTGGAACCGAGCGGGACCCTCACACCGGACCCCCTCCCTGGACCTCCAGGGGGTCCCCAAGCAGGGTCCCCCCACTTAAACCCCCACTGCACCTCCATGAGGCCCCCAAGTAGGACCCTCACACTGGACCCCCCACATTGGACCTCCACAGAACCCCCACTGGACCTCAATGGGGTTCCTGAGCAGGCCCCCCCCCGGGGGTCCCCGAGTGGGATCCTCCCCACTGGACCCTCCACTGTTCCTCTATGGAGTTCCCGAGCAGGACCTTCATACTGGACCCCCATGGGGACCCAGAGCAGGAACCCCACCACTGGACCCCCCACTTGACCCCCATGGTGTCCCCGAGCAGGACCCTCACACCAGGCCCCCTCCCTGGACCTCAATGGGGTCCCCGAGCAGGACCCTTACACCGGACCCCCCCACTGGACCTCCATAGACCCCCCCAATGGACCTCAATGGGGTCCCTGAGAAGGACCCCACCACTGGACCCTCCACTGTTCCTCCATGGTGTCCTCGAGCAGGACCCCCCCCTTGACCCCCATGGTGTCCCCGAGCAGGACCCTCACACCAGACCCCCTCCCTGGACCTCCATAGACCCCCCCAATGGACCTCCATGGGGACCCTGAGCAGGACCCCTCCCCCGGACCCCCCTGGACCCTCATGGGGTCCCCAAGCAGGACCCTCCCCACTGGACCCCCATGGGTTCCCCGAGTGGGACCCTCTCACCGGACCCCCTCACTGGACCCCCACAGGGACCCCAAGCACCCAAGCAGGACCCCCCACCACTGGACCCCCCCATGACCCCTATGGGGTCCCCAAGCAGGATCCCCGTCCACTGTCCCCTCCCTGGGGTCCCCTCACCCCGGACCCCCCGAACTCCCCGCGGTCCCGCCCCGTGCCCGGGGAGCCGCCGGCCCCAGCCGGGCCCTGGGCGTGGTTTATCCCCAAAGCCGCGCTCTAACGCCCAAGCGGGCGTGTCCGGCCCCAAAAGGGGCGCGTCCCTTGGTGTCCCCACCCCCGGGGTCCATATAGCGGCTCCCGGCACGGCCCGGCCCGGCCATGACCCTGCGGCGGCGGCGGCGGCGGCGGCTCCGGCCGAAGGACGATGCGGCACCGGCGGCGGCCCCGGAGAGCCCCGGGCCCGCCGAGCTGTACCGAGCGCTGGCGGCGGCCGGCGGGACCCTGCCCCGTGTGCGCAAGGTAGGGCGGGGGGGGGGAGCCGCCCCGGTGCCCCCGGTTGTGCACCGGGACCGGTAATGGGGGGAGCGGGGCTGCGCCGTGTCCCCGTGCCGCCCGGCCGCCGGTGGCTGCGGGTCCGCTCCGGTGTCTCCTCCGGGGCTCTTATCGTGCCCCGAGCGCCGCCCGAGCTTCCCTCATGTCCCCCTCCCGCCCGAGCTTCCCTCATGTCCCCATCCCGCTCCGGTTCCCTCGTGTTCCCCTCCCGCCCGAGCTTCCCTCATGTCCCCCTCCCGCCCGAGCTTCCCTCATGTCCCCCTCCCGCCCGAGCTTCCCTCATGTCCCCATCCCGCTCCGGTTCCCTCGTGTCCCCCTCCCGCTCCGGTTCCCTCGTGTCCCCCTCCCGCTCCGGTTCCCTCGTGTCCCTCTCCCGCCCGAGCTTCCCTCATGTCCCCCTCCCACTCCCTCATGTCCCTCTCCCGCCCGAGCTTCCCTCGTGTCTCGCTCCCGCTCCGGTTCCCTCGTGTCCCTCTCCCGCCCGAGCTTCCCTCGTGTCTCCCTCCCGCTCCGGTTCCCTCGTGTCCCCATCCCGCCCGAGCTTCCCTCGTGTCCCCATCCCGCTCCGCTGTCCCCCTCCCGCCCCGGTTTCCTCGTGTCCCCATCCCGCCTCGGTGTCTCGATGGCCGCCCCCAGCCTCCTGTGCTGCCCCAGCATCTCCTCGCCCCTGTCCCATCATCCCGCAGTCTCTTCCCGCTGTCCCCGTCCCCTCTCGCTCCGTGTTGTCCCCACAAGCGTCACATCCTGTCCCGGATCCTGCTCACGTCCTGTCCCGGGGTTGTCCCGGTACCCCCACCCTGGTTTCCCCCCGGGTCCCCACATCGAGGTCCCTCCTCACCTTCCCTCAGGAATCGTCCCTGTGCCCCTTCCCGGTGTCCCCAAGCCCCACATCCTGTCCTGGTCCTTCTCCCTGTCCTGCCCTGCAGCTTTCAGGGCACAGGACCAGACCCCACCCCACTGTTTGTGACTCTGTCACTGGGGCGGGAGTGACCCCACTGGGACAGGAGTGACCCCACTGGGACAGGAGTGACCCCACAACCCCCCTGGACTCTGGCGAGGGATCGGCCACAGGGTACCCCAGGAGCGGGGTCTGATTTAGGGACAGATCACAGGGTCTGGTTTAGGGACGGTAGAGGACAGACTACCCTGGGTCTGGTTTAGGGACAGTAAGGGACGTTTCCCAGAGTGCCCTGGGTCTGATTTAGGGAGGATAAGGGGCAGATCACAGGGTCTGGTTTAGGGACAGCAGGGGACAGGTCCCAGAGTGCCCCAGGTCTGATGCAGGGGACAGCAGGGGACAGGTCCCAGCGCTCCCCAGCTCTGGTTTAGGGACAGTAAGGGACAGATCACAGAGTACCCTGGGTCTGGTTTAAGGACAGGACCCAGAGCTCCCCAGGGCTGCTTTGGGGACAGTAAGGGACAGAGTTCCCCGGGTCTGATTTAGGGACAATAAGGGACAGGTCCCAGTGTGCCCTGGGTCTGATTTGGGGACAGTAAAGGGCAGAGTAACCTGGGTCTGGTTTAGGGACAGCAAGGGACAGGTGCCAGAGCTCCCCAGCTGTGGTTTGGGGACAGCAAGGGACAGGTCCCAGAGTGCCCCAGGTCTGATGCAGGGGACAGGTCCCAGCGCTCCCCAGCTCTGGTTTAGGGACAGTAAGGGACAGATCCCAGAGTACCCTGGGTCTGGTTTAAGGACAGGTCCCAGCGCTCCCCAGGGCTGCTTTGGGGACAGTAAGGGACAGAGTTCCCCAGGTCTGATTTAGGGACAATAAGGGACAGGTCCCAGAGTGCCCTGGGTCTGATTTAGGGACAGTAAAGGGCAGAGTAACCTGGGTCTGGTTTAGGGACAGCAGGGGACAGGTGCCAGAGCTCCCCAGCTCTGGTTTAGGGACAGTAAGAGACATGTCCCAGCGCTCCCCAGGTCTGGTTTAGGGACAGCAGGGGACAGGTGCCAGAGCTCCCCAGCTCTGGTTTGGGGACAGTAAGGGACAGATCCCAGAGTACCCTGGGTCTGGTTTAAGGACAGGTCCCAGGCGCTCCCCAGGGCTGCTTTGGGGACAGTAAGGGACACGTCCCAGCGCTCCCAGCTCTGGTTTGCAGGAGCGCAGGGCCCTGGCAAAGCTCCTCTGCTCACGCTGGGCCCGACCCCGCCCTGAGGCTCCCCCGGCCCCGCGGCGCTTCCTGAGCGCGGTGGGAAGCGAGAGCGGAGCCGACATCCGGAGCAGAAGTGGCTGCTCTGCCACAGCCCAGACACGCACGGTGGCCTGGCCAGCAGGGCCACCACCGCCAGCCGTGTCCCCGAGGGCTCCAGAGCGTCCCTTCCTGTCCCTGTGGGTGACGTGGGGCCCAGCGTGACAGGCGACAACGTTCCCGTTTCTGGTGGTTTTGTGCCTGTGGGTGCATTTGGGGAGGTCTGTCGTTATCTGGTGACACCAGCAGGGCTGGCGACACCCATGTGGCAGAGCTGGTGACACCCATGTGGCAGGCAGAGCACAGAGAGAACCGCTGGCGCCCTGCTGCCACCAAACCGTGGCATATGCCACCAAACCGTGCCATGTGCCACCCTCAAGGGACAGCTTTTGGTGACACTGTGCTGCACTGCCAGAGCCCAGCACCCTGCTGCCACCAAACCGTGCCATGTGCCACCCTCAAGGGACAGATTTTGGTGACACTGCCTGTGCTGCACTGGGGCCACCAAGCTGTGCCATGTGCCACCCTCAAGGGACAGCTTTTGGTGACACTGTGCTGCACTGGGGCTGCACCCCCAGAGGGGCATTTGGGGACAGCCCTGTCCCCTCCTGAGGGTCCTGCCAGTTCCTCCACCCGCCCACGCCTCTGCTCCTGCCACAACAGCGACATTGTCTGGGCTGGGGAGGAGGGAGGGGTGGATTTTGCACAAAAACCCCGATTTTGTGGCCACAACAGGGCCCCTCTGTGCCGGGGCCCCTCAGAGCGTGGGGTGGGGCTGACGTCAAAGCGTGGGGCGAGCCCCGGGCGCTCTGAGGGTGCTTTGAGCCCTGATCAAAGCCCTGTTATGCCCAGGGGGCACCCGGGTGCTGCCTTGGCACGGTTTGGTGCTGTCCTGGTGGGGGATGTCCCCTCGGGTGTCCCCTCATGGCTCTTCCTTTGTCACAGGACACTGGGTTCAAGTGGGCGTCACCCAGCCAGTCCCCGGAGGAGCACAGGTAGGGGCAGGGGGCACAGGAGTGGGGCTGGGGGTCCCTGTCCTAGAGGGCTGGAGCTTGGCCTTGGGGACGTTGTTCCACTCTGGATACCCTGGGAGGGCTGGAAATGAGGGGGATTTTATGGGGGAGGTGAGAGCAAACATGGGGTCACAGCTCAGACACCCCCAGACCCTGTGGGCACATCCTGCCTGGCACCCACAGGATTCTGACAAAGGCAAATTGGGGGGCAGAGTGGGGTGAATCCCATCTCAGGCATTTTGGGGAGCCCAAAGCAGCATTTTTGAGGTTCCCACAGGCAGTTTTGGGTGTGCAGGGATTCTGGGGACCCCAAAGCAGCATTTTTGAGATTCCCACAGGCAGTTTTGGGTGTGCAGGGATTTTGGGGAGCCCAAAGCAGCATTTTTGAGATTCCCACAGGCAGTTTTGGCCGTGCCTGGTGCCCTGACCCCTGTGTCCCCCAGGAGGGTGGTGATGCTGGAATGGGGCTGGGGTCCCTGTCCCAGAGGGCTGGAGCTTGGCCTTGGGGACATTGTTCCACTCTGGATACCCTGGGAGGGAAATGAGGGGGATTTATAGGGCAGGTGAGAACAGCCATGGGGTCACAGCTCCCTGGTGGGCTCAGACATCCCCAAACCCTGCCTGACACCCAAAGGCAAACTGGGGGGTGTGAATCCCATCTGAGGCATTTTGGGGACCCCAAAGCAGCATTTTGAGGTTTGCACAGGCAGTTTTGGATGTGCAGGGATTTTGGGGAGCCCAAAGCAGCATTTTGAGGTTTGCACAGGCAGTTTTGGCCATGCCTGGTGCCCTGATCCCTGTGTCCCCCAGGAAGGTGGTGACGCTGCAGAAGAAGGCAGAGGAGTCCTTTGGCTTCGAGATCCAGGTGGGTGCTGAGCTGAGCCGAGCTGAGCCTGGCCCTGCTCCCCACCCTCCCTCCCCACACCTTGCTTTGCATCAGGGTATTTTTAATTTGTCTCTGATCCCGGGGTTATTTTTAGAGGTGACAGAATCACCAAACCTCCCCATGCTGTGCTGCTTGGGCAAACCCCCCCGGCAGCAACCCAACACTGCATTGCTGCCCTTGGGGGGGCTCCCTGGGGGTCGGGGTGCCCCTCACTGCAGCCCCCTCATTGCAGACCTACGGGCTGCACCACCAGGACAGCAACAGCGTGGAGATGTTCACCTTCGTGTGCCGCGTGCACGGCGGGAGCCCGGCCGAGGCCGCGGGGCTCAAGGCTGGTGAGCACATCCTGGGGGGAGCCAGGGGAGCCCCATCAGCGGGGAGCAGCCCCCCTGAACCCGCCCTGCTCACCTTGTGCTCCAGGGGACACCATCACGGGCGTCAACGGGCTCAACGTGGAGGGAATCCGGCACCGGGAGATCGTGGAGATCATCAAGAGCTCAGGGAATGTTCTCCGGTGAGTGGGGGGCTCAGGGGGGGGCCTGGGGGGGCTGCAGCCCCCCAGTGCTGACAGCTGCTGACCCACAGGCTCGACACTCTCTATGGCACATCCATCAGGAGGGCTGAGCTGGAGGCACGGCTGCAGTACCTGAAGGTGAGCAGGGGCTGATGGGGGGCTGGAGACCCCTTAGCAGGGTCCTGAGCACCCCTCAGTAGGGTCCTGATGCCCTCAGCAGGGTCCTGGGACCCCTCAGGGAGTCCTGACCCCCTTAGCAGGGTGCTAGAGACCCCTCAGCAGGGTCCTGGGCACCCCTCAGCAGGATCCTGGGACCCCCCAGTGGGGTCCTGACCCCCTCAGCAGGGTTCTGGAGACCCCTCAGCAGGGTCCTGACCCCCTCACCCTCCCCACAGCAAACCCTCTACGAGAAATGGGGCGAGTTTCGCTCGCTGATGGTGCAGGAGCAGCGGCTGGTGCGGGGTGAGTGGGGGTCTCGGGGGGTTGTGGGAGGGTTTTGGGGCACCACCCGCCTCCCCTGACACGCCCGTGTCCCCCATCAGGCGTGGTGGCCAAGGACCCCAGCATCTACGACACGCTGGAGTCCATCCGCTGGTGCCTGCAGGGGGAGGCATTGCCGGGGGGCTCCTCCCGGGCCAGCGGCAGCGATGACTCCCTGTACCAGACCTGCGTCTTCGCCTCCTCCAGCTCCCTGAACGGCGACAATGATGGTGACAAGGACAAGGATGAGGACATCGGGGGTCCCGCGCCCCCTCCCCCGCGCCCCCGGCCCGCTCTGGGTCGCAGCTCCAGCCTCAGGTGTCCGGGGCCACCGGGGGCTGCGGGGAAGTTTTGGGCCCGGGCCGGGGATTCCGGGGACGGAGCCGCCGCCGTCCCCCGCAAGAACCGGCACAGCAGCTTCCGCCAGCGGCTGCTCAAGTTCATCCCGGGGCTCAACCGGGCGCTGGAGGAGGAGGAGAGTCACCTCTAAGCCTCCCCAGGACTATTTATTTATTTATTGCGAGGGGCTTCATTCGCTCTGCCCACCCCCCAATCCCTGGGGGCTGCACGGAGCAGGTTTGGGGATCGTGACGCTGAGGGACGGACACAGCAGCAAGGGACGGACAGACGTGAGGACACTCCTGGAGCGGCTCACGGAGCTCTGGGGTGGGGGAGCACCGGGGGAGCCCCGAATTCCCCAGGCTGGGGGGGCCCTGGGGGCCTCACCCTGCTCTGCTGTTGTACCTCGCTAATACAGAGAGGATTTGCAGCGATGCCTGGCTGTGAGTGAGGGGGGACAGAGCCCCAATTCTGTCCCTTTGGGGTGACACACCGATGTCACCTCGGACGTGACTGAGCTGCCGGGGTCCCCCCGTGTCCCCCCCGGTGCTTTCGGCCACGTCCCGGCGCTGCGGGGCCCCGGCCCGGCCCTTCCTGCCCCGTTTCCTGCGGCAGCCGGCGGGAAGCGAGTCCCACCCCGAGCCCTTCCTCCGGCAGGGGACGCGGTGCCCGCGCAGGACGGGTCCCCCCAAAACCGCCTCGGTGTCCCCCAGAGCCGCTGAAGGAGCTGGGGGACACAAAGCACCCCCAGAGCTGCGGGACTGCTGCAACATTGGTGTGTGCACAGAGGGAGCACCGAGAGCCCCCAGCCCTCTGCTGTGCCTCAGTTTCCCCTCTGTTTGTGCCTCAGTTTTCCCTCTGTTTGTGCCTCAGTTTCCCCTCTGCTGTGCCTCAGTTTCCCCTTTACTCTGCCTCTGTTTCCCCTTTACTCTGCCTCAGTTTCCCCTCTGACTGCGCTGTTTGGGGACCCCAGCTCTCCCTGTCCCCCCCAGGGGAGCCTGTGGAGATCTGGGGGTGACAACTGCCGGTTTCTGTGTGTTCCATGGAGGCAGATGGGGGGCTCAGCCGGCCCCCCCCCCGCACTCCCCTGCCTTGTCCCCGTTCCAGGACAGCTCCGGGCTGGACATTTATGGTCCGGCTCCCGCAGCCCCGGCTGCTCTCGGCGTCCCTCCCGTGCTGCCAGCCCCGGAGCATCCCGTTCCTGCCAGAGCCACCACGGGACCCCCCCCTTGGTGGCAGCTGCCACCCCACGCTCGGCTTTTTATAGCCGCGCCCCGGGGCTGCGTGTGCCCGGAGAGGGGCAGGTGGCCGTGGGACAGCTGGAGTCACGCGTGGCACCGCCTGGGCACGGCCGGGGCACCGGGCACGCCCCGGAGCAGCCTGTCATTACCGATAAATATAGAGCGGGGGCACGGAGCCGGCGTGGGCACCGGGCGGGCACGGGCACCCTGGTGTGGCCATCGTGTCCCCACCGGGTGTCGCGGTGGATCCGCGGGTCCCCGTGCGCCCCCGTGGCCTTGCGGGGCTGGTTGGGCTCGGGTTTCCTCCCCCGACGCCGCCGCGGCCTCTCCCGGGGTACAGCTAATCCCGGGATGCGGGGGCTGCCGGTGTCACCGTCCGGTAACCGAGCGAGGGATGCGGGGGGCTGCAACCCGCGCCCCCGGTGGCGTTGGGACCCCCGGCAGCTCCGGGACCCTCCTGTGTGATCTGTCCCGAGGGTTCGGGGCCGCATCCCCGGGCTGGCACCGGCCGTGGCCTCACCGGCTCCCGCCGGGCCCGGGGGATCCCTCCGGGGGCGTCGCCGGTGCTGCCGCGGGATCCCCAAGACGTCAGTGACCGGCGTGACGTCAGCGGGCAGGTGTGACGTCACGGAACCCCGTCGGGGGCGGGCGATAGCGAGAAGCGGGGCCGGAGCGAGGGAACGGGGGAGAGCGCCCGGTCCTGGGACGCCTCCTCCGGTAGCCCCGGGCCGCCTCCTCCGGTAGCCCCGTGCGCCCTCCGGACTCCTCTGCCGGGCTGTCCCCGCTGCTGCTCGCGGGGTTTCGTGAGGCCAGGCAGGGTCCCGGGACCGGCTGCGGCTCCCGGGGCACCGGGCACCGGCTCCAGCCCCCCGGTGGGACCGTGCCGCTGTAGGGGCGCTAACGGGGGAGCGCTAACGGCGCTGTCAGCCCCGGGGGCGCTGCCGAACCGGGCACAGCGGGCCGGGTCCCCAAGACCCCCCGGTTTGTCCCCGGGAGTGGGAAGGGACGGTACCGAGCCGGTACCGACGTGTACCGGGAGATACCAAGGGAGTAACGGGGCGGTACCCGGGGGGTATCACGGGAGGTGCTGGAGTGGTACCGGGATGGTACCGGGTATTGAGGGGGTACCGGGATGGTACCGGAGGGTATTGAGGGGGCACCGGCTGGTATTGAGGGGGTACCGGAGGGTATTGAGGGGGCACCGAGATGGCACCAGAGGGTATTGAGGGGGTACCGGGATGGTACCGGCGGGTAATGAGTGGGTACCGAGATGGTACCAGAGGGCACTGAGGGGGTTCAGGGATGGTACCGGAGGGCATTGAGGGGGCACCGGGATGGCACCAAAGGGCACTACGAAGTTCTGGGTCTCTTCCGTTCACCGTTCGGCCTCCCGCGGGCCCGGGCCGGGCTGAGCTCATTTTCCAGCCCCCGGGCGCTGTTCCCGGCGCCGCCGCCCGCCAGCAGCCGCCGCTGTTTCCATCGGGCCGGCCAGGGGCTCCCCGCGGGGACCGGGCGGGGGCGGGACCCCGCGTCATCCCCCCCGCACTGGCACCGGGCGGGAGGAGCCCGGGGGTACCGGTGCCGCTGAGCACCGGAGAGACCCAGATGGGCACCGGGCATAGCGGTACCGGGGGTACGGGAGGCACCGGGGGCACACCGGGAATGGGGCAACGGAGATACCGGCACCGGGAATGGGGGCACCGGGGTACGGGCAACGAGGGGACACCGGGGATACCGGCACCGAGAGAGAGATGGGCACTGGGCATAGCGGTACCGGGGGCACACCGGGGGCACTGATTCTGACACCGAGAGAGAGATGGGCACTGGGCATAGCGGTACCGGAGGCACCGGGGGCACACCGGGAATGGGGCAATGAAGACACCGGCACCGAGGGGGCTCCGAGGATGCCAACACTGAGGGGACAGCGGGGATAATGGTACCGGAGATACCGGCACCGAGAATGGGGGCACCGGGGTACCGACAGCGAGGGGACACCGGGGATACCGACCCCGAGAGGTTACCGGAGGTGGGGACTGAAGTGATGCCAGCACCGAGGGGGCATCGGGGGTGGGCGCAACGAGGGGACACCGGAAACACCGGCAGCAAGAGAGCGCCGGCCATGGAGGCACCGGGGCACGGTGTACCGGCAGCGAGGAGACACCGACGGGCCCCCGGGGACACCGGGGATACCCCGGCCACCGGGGCCTCCCTCCCCCCTCCGGCGGCCCCCGGGGGGGATCAGAGGGGAAGCGAGGGGCGCCCGAGCTATTTTTAGCCGGGGCCGCGGGGGTATTTTTAGCCGGGGCCGCGGGTGCGTCAATGGAACCCCGCGTGCGTCACGGCCGCGCCCCCGCCGGGGCCGCCCCCCCCGTGCGTCACCGGCCCCGCGCCGCCCCGCGCGTCACCGAGCGCTTAAGAGAAAGTAGTGGCGGGGCCGGAGCCCGGCGGAGCCCGCGGAGCGGCCGTGGCAGGAGCACGAACCGGAGCGCCGCCGCGCCGGCACCCGGGTACGGGCGGCACCGGGATGCGGGGGGCACCGGGGGTCGTGCTGGCAGTGGGAGGTTCACGGTGTCCCGGTGGTGTCCCGGTGGCACCGGGGGCTCAGGGCGGTGGGCGTCCTGCAAGGTGGATGGATGTGGGAGGGTGTCCCGGCAGCACCACGGGCAACCGGGTGGCGCGTCCCGGTGGAGCCGGGGCTGGCGTGTCCGAAGGGCGCTGTGGAAGGAACTCCCGGTGTCACCGGTGAGAGTCGGGGGTGCCGGTGGAAGGCACCGGGCGGTGCGCGCTGTGCGGGGTTGCCCCTTGTGGGTAGCCGGTGGCGCCGGGAGGAACCGAGTGTGCACGGGAGGTGCACGGGAGGTGCACGGGATGGGGCGTCCCGGTGACACCGGGAGGAGCTGGGTCAGGAGTGCCGGTAGCACCGGGGGTCGCGCAGCCGGCGGGAATTGGCAGAGCGACCCCCGGCCCCGGGGCTCCCGGGACGAGCCCGACACCCCCCTCTCCTCTGTGAGGAGCTGCGCAGCACCGGGAGCGGCTCCTTGGTTCCCCCATCCCGGCACCGCAACCGGGACGCAGGGAATCCCCGTCCCTGGGGTTGGCAGCGGGCAGAGCCGCCCCACAGCGGGCATCACCCCGGGATCCCCGAGCAGAGCGGGCACGGAACCGGAGAGGGCAGGCGGGAACGCGCGGGCAGCACCGGGAGCTGGCAGCGGACACCGGGTTGTGCGGGCAGCACCGGGAGCTGGATGTGCGGGCAGCACCGGGAGCTGGCAGCGGACACCGGGATGTGCGGGCAGCACTGGGAGCTGGATGTGCGGGCAGCACCGGGAGCTGGCAGCGGAGAGCACCGGGATGTGCGGGCAGCACCGGGAGCTGGCAGCGGAGAGCACCGGGATGTGCGGGCAGCCAGCCCCGTGCGGGCAAACCCCCCGTGCCCACCGCTGCTGCGGCATTACCGGGCACAGCAGGTGCCGGCAGGGACGTGGGCAGCGGGAGCCACCCCCGGTGCCACCGGCTGCTCTCGCCCGCCCGCGGCTCGGGGCCCGGTGCCAGCGGCTGCCACCCGCCCGTGCAGGCGGCAGCGTCGGGGCTGGGCACGGACGGGCAGCTGCCCTCCCTCCCTCCCTCCCTGCCAAAGCAGGAATCTGCAAACAGAGCCCGGCCGTGGGCAGAGCAGAGGCTGCTGCGGGAATCTGTGCCCGCTCCTCGGGGGGACAGCGCAGAGGGGACCCCAAATTCTGTCAGCGAGTGGGTGGGAGGAAAAACGTCCGAACTGGGAGCACGGGAAGGGTCGAGGAGTTGCATCTGCCGAGCTTTTCATGCAGGCAAGGAAAACTCCCGCTGGCACAGACAGCGTGCCCTGAGGTGTGCACCCAGCTCGGCCTGAGGTCCCCTGGGCTTCATTCGGGGACAGGAGGCAGCTGTGGGGTCACTGTTCCCTCTGCCCCCGGCTGGACACGCTCAAACCCCACCGCGACCGCCAGCAGGGGGCTGGGGGCCGCTGCCATCCCGCGGGTGCCAGCGCTGGAGCCACGCTGGGTATTTTTAACCGCGGCTCCTGGCGGGGTGTCGGCTTTCCTGGTGCCCCAGAGAGCTGCCCAGATTTGGCTGGGGGAATCCGGGGGCTCTGGCAGCGGGGGCCGTGCCAGGACGTGGCCGGGGGCCAGCGCAGCGCGACCTTTAAAGGTCTGCGAGATGAATTACATTATCGTCTTGCCATGGGGGTCACTTCTGGCTTGGCTTTCAGCTGGACACAGGGCTCTGCTTGTCTTGTGTCCCACCAGATCCGTGCACACGGCCCTGGGGGGCTCCAGGGACAGAGGGTGGGCTCCTCTCCCCCTCACCTGCGCTGATGTTCCCAAAAAGCCCTAAAAGGGATTATGGGGGAAGTGGAGTCCTCAAAATCCAGCTCGGCCCTAACTCCAGCTTTGCTTGGCCAGCCCGAGGGCTTGGGAATCTGCTGGCCACATTCCTCCCTCCTTTCCTTTCGGGGCCTTTTGCTAAGCCAGCGTTTTGGGCAATGTCCTTTGCACCCATTGGCTGTGCCGTGACCTTTCCTGGGGACACTGGTGGCCGCCACCACACTGCCAGTGGCCATGGAGGTGCAGCTCCAGCACGAGAACAACCCTGGGGAGGTTCTCACCGTTCCCACCCTGTCCCCATCCTCTGTCTGGATGCCAGAGGGGCTGTACCGGGTCCGCTGGGTTTCTGCTGGGGAGCCTGAGCTGTCCCAGGGTGACACCTGGATTTGTCCTGGGGTGACACCTGAATTTCTGCTGGGGTGACACCTGGATTTCTGCTGGGGTGACACCTGGGTTTCGGCTGGGGATCCCGAACTGTGCCCAGGGTGACACCTGGATTTCTGCTGGGGGTGACACCTGGATTTCTGCTGGGGAGCCCCAGCTGTGCCCAGGGTGACACCTGGATTTGTCCTGGGGTGACACCTGGATTTCTGCTGGGGTGACACTTGGGTTTCTGCTGGGGTGACACCTGGGTTTCGGCTGGGGATTCTGAGCTGTGCCCAGGGTGACACTTGGATTTCTGCTGGGGGAGACCCAGCTGGTGGGATGTGGCACCTGGATTTCTGCTGGGGGATCCTGGGGTTGACAGCTGGATTTCTGCTGGGGGTGACACCTGGATTTCTGCTGGGGGTGACACTTGGGTTTCTGCTGGGGAGCCCCAGCTGGTGGGAGGTGACACCTGGATTTCTGCTGGGGTGACACCTGGATTTCTGACACCTCTCTCCCCACAGAGATGCCCTGCATCCAGGCCCAGTGCAGCACCACGGGCGCCGGCCCCTGCGAGCGCTGCCCGGCCGAGCTGCTCAGCCCCGAGGGCAGCCGGTTCCCCATGGAAGTGGCCGGAGCCGATCTGGCGGCCGCCGCTCCAGCCCTGCCCAGCTTCAGCACCTTCATGGACGGCTACGCCGGCGAGTTCGACGCCTTCCTCTACCAGCTGCCCGCCAGCGGCCAGCCCAGCGCCGCCACCGCCTTCAAGCTGGAGGATTTCCAGGTGTACGGCTGCTACCCCAGCGCTTTTGGGGGGCAGCCGGACGAGACCCTGTCCTCCAGCGGCTCGGACTGCTATGGGAGCCCCTGCTCCATCCCCTCGCCCGCCACGCCCGGCTTCCAGCCCCCGCAGGCCGCGGCATGGGAGGGCTCCTTCGGGCCGTACTCGCCGCTGCCGAACTATGAGGCCGGGCAGCCCTGGGCTGAGCCAGCCAAGAGTGGGGGGTCTCAGCCTCCCTTTTTCGCCTTCAGCCCCCCGGCCCCCAGCCCTGCTGGCTCCCCGGCGACGCTCAAGGGGCAGCTGGGCCCCTCGCCCCGTGTGGACCTGCGGCTGCTGGACACGGACGCGTTTCCCCCGAGCCAGGGGGGTCCCAGGGGGTTCGGGGGGCTGCCCTTGGCTCCCAGCTCGCCGCTGCTGGAGGGGCCCAGCAAGGTGCGCAGCCCCGGGGCGGGCGAGGGGCGCTGCGCCGTCTGCGGGGACAACGCGTCGTGCCAGCACTACGGCGTGCGCACCTGCGAGGGCTGCAAGGGATTCTTCAAGGTGAGGATACTCCCACAGTGCTCTGCGGCGGCGGGAGGATGCTGAGGGGTGGCCCGGGCAGGGACACGGAGCCGGATGCTGGGCTGGAGAGGGAGGCACGGGAGGACAGAAGGGTTTTTGTTCAGAGCTGAGCGCCCCGGGCTGAGCTCGGCCGCTCCTTCCCCACGCGCAGCGCACAGTGCAGAAGAATGCCAAGTACATCTGCCTGGCCAACAAGGATTGCCCTGTGGACAAGCGGCGCAGGAACCGCTGCCAGTTCTGCCGCTTCCAGAAGTGCCTGGCCGTGGGCATGGTCAAAGAAGGTACCAGAACCCTCCCCAGTCCCCTCTCTGCAGCCTCTGTGGCTGCTCTGAGGACAGGCACTCACTGCAATCCCAACACAGTGGTCCGGACCGACAGCCTGAAGGGGAGGCGGGGCCGGCTCCCCTCCAAGCCCAAGCAGCCGCCGGATGCGTCCCCCGTCAGCCTCATCACCTCGCTGGTGCGGGCTCACATCGACTCCATCCCCAGTGCCACCAAGCTCGACTACTCCAAGGTAGGGCTGGTGCCACTCCACGCCCTGCCCAGGGCCGTGCTGGGGCTGCAGTTGGATCCTGACCCATCCCCATCCCAGTCCTGACCCATCCCCATCCCAATCCTGACCCATCCCCACCCAGTCCTGACCCATCCCCACCCAGTCCTGACCCATCCCCATCCCAGTTCCTGGTGCTGTCCTCATCCTGTTCCTGATCCAAACTCATCCCTGTTGCTAACCCAACAGTTCCTGACCTGTCGCCATCCCAAATCTTGATCCCATTCCCACCCAGTTCCTCACCCATCTTCATCCCAGCTCCTGATCCCATTCCCACCCCAATTCCCAATCCATCCCTGTTCTAGGTCCTGACCCATTCCAGTTCCTGACCCATCCCCATCTCAATCTTGGCCCATCCCCATCCCAATCCTGTCTCATCCCAATCCTGGCCCATCCCAGTTCTTCACCCATCCCCATCCCAGTCCTGGATCATCCCCATCCCAATCCTGACCCATCCCATCCCAATCCTGACCCATCCCATCCCATCCCAATCCTGACTCATCCCCATCCCAGTCCTGACCCATCCCTATCCCAGTCCTGGATCATCCCCATCCCAATCTTGACCCATCGCATCCCATCCCATCCCATCCCATCCCATCCCATCCCAGTTCTTCACCCATCCCAATTCCAGTCCTGACCCATCCCATCCCAGTTCTTAACACATCCCCATCCCAATCCTGACCCATCCCAGTCCTGACCCATCCCCATCCCAGTCCTGACCTATCCCCATCCCAGTCCTGGATCATCCCCATCCCAATCTTGACCCATCCCATCCCATCCCAGTTCTTCAGCCATCCCAATTCCAGTCCTGACCCATCCCCATCCCTATCCTGGCCCATCCCATCCCAGTTCTTAACCCATCCCCATCCCAATCCTGACCCATCCTGACCTGTGCCCACCTCACTCCTGACCCATCCCCATCCCAATCCTGACCCATCCTGACCTGTGCCCACCTCACTCCTGACCCATCCCCATCCCACTCCTGACCCATCTTAGTCCTGACTCATTCCCATCCCAGTTCTTTACCCGTGCCCATCCCAATCTTCACCCATCCCCATCCCAGATCCTGACCCATCCCCACCCCAGTTCTTCACCCGTGCCCACCCCACTCCTGACCCGTGCCCACGGCAGTTCCAGGAGTCAGCCCCGTGCCCGTTTGAGAAGGAGGACTCCGTGGACGTGCAGCAGTTCTACGACCTCCTCACCGGCTCCATGGACGTCATCCGCAAGTGGGCCGAGAAGATCCAGGGCTTCAGCGAGCTGCCCAAGGAGGACCAGGACCTCCTGCTGGAGTCAGCCTTCCTGGAGCTCTTCATCCTTCGCCTGGCGTACCGGTGAGCCCCGGGGCAGCCCAGAGCAGGGGGTGACACCTGGGTTTCTCCTGGGGGTGACACCTGGGCTTCTGCTGAGGGTGACACCTGGATTTCTGCTGGGCAAGCTCAAGCTGGGGGTGGTGACACCAGGATTTCTGCTGGGGGTGCCTGAGCTGTGCCCGGGGGTGGCACCTCAATTTCTGCTGGGGGATCCCGAGTTGTGCCCAGGGGGTGACACCAGGATTTCTGCTGGGTGTGCCTGAGCTGTGCCCGGAGGTGGCACCTCAATTTCTGCTGGGGGATCCCGAGTTGTGCCCAGGGGGTGACACGTGGATTTCTGCTGGGGGTGACACCTGGATTTCTGCTGAGGGTGACACCTGGATTTCTGCTGAGAGTGACACCTGGATTTCTCCTGGGGGAGCCCAAGCTGGGGGAGGTGACACCTGGATTTCTGCTGGGTGAGCCCCTGAGCTGTGCCCAGGGGTGACACCTGGATTTCTGCTTGGGTTGCCTGAGCTGTGCCCGGGGGTGGCACCTCAATTTCTGCTGGGGAACCCCGAGCTGTGCCTGGGGGTGACACCCTGGATTTCTCCTGGGGTATCCCAAGCTGTCCCCAGGGTGACACCTGGATTTTTGCTAGGGTGGCACCCTGGATTTCTACTGGGGGTGCCCAAGCTGTCCCCAGGGTGACACCTGGATTTCTGCTGGGGTGGCACCTGAATTTGTGCTGGGGCATCCCGAGCTGTGCCTGGGGGTGACACCTGGATTTCTCCTGGGGAAGCCCCAGCTGGGGGGAGGTGACACCTGAATTTCTGCTGGGGGAGCCCAAGCTGTGCCCAGGGGTGACACCTGGATTTCTGCTGGGGGTGACACCTGGATTTGTGCTGGGGCATCCCGAGCTGTGCCCAGGGTGACACCTGGATTTCTCCTGGCAGCTCCAAGCCAGAGGAAGGCAAACTCATCTTCTGCAACGGCGTGGTGCTGCACCGGCAGCAGTGCGTGCGTGGCTTCGGCGAGTGGATCGACGCCATCCTCGAGTTCTCCCAGAGCCTGCACCGCATGAGCGTCGATGTGCCCTCCTTCTCCTGCCTCGCCGCCCTCGTCATCATCACAGGTGAGATCCTCCCAGCTCCAGGCTTGTCGCTGTCCCCATCGCCACCTGGTGTCTGTCCCCGCGGTCCCACACGCTGTCTGTCCCCGCAGACCGGCACGGCCTGAAGGAGCCCAAGCGGGTGGAGGAGCTGCAGAACCGCATCGTGGGCTGCCTCAAGGACCACGTGGCGGCAGCAGGGCCCGAGCCCGGCCGCTCCAGCTGCCTCTCCAAGCTGCTGGGCAAGCTGCCCGAGCTGCGCAGCCTCTGCACCCAGGGCCTCCAGCGCATCTTCTACCTCAAGCTGGAGGATCTGGTGCCGCCACCACCCATCGTGGACAAGATCTTCATGGACACTCTGCCTTTCTGAGTCCCCGGCAAGGGGCTGCCATGAGCCCCTGGCCTGCCTGGGGACATCTGGGACCCTCCCTGGGTAACCCTGGTTCAGTCCAAGGATGCCTGGGAACCCTCTGGGCACCCCTGGGTCACCCCTGGGATGCCTGGAACATCGCCTGGGTACCCCTAGATCAGCCCTGAGATGTCTGGGACCCGCCCTGGGCAACCCTGGTTCAGTCCAAGGATGTCTGGGAACCCTCTGGGCATCCCTGGGATGCCTGGAACATCCCCTGGGTACCCCTAGATCAGCCCTGGGATGTTTGGGACCCTCCCTGGGTGACCCCCAGAATGCCCAAAAACCACCTGGGGTATCCCTGGATCACTCCCAGGATGCCTGGAACCTGCCCTGGTCACTCCTGGATCAGTTCTGGGATGCCCAGGACACCCCTGTGGACTCCTGAACGACCTCTGGGACACCTGGGACCCCCCCAGGCCATTCCCAAGACTCCATGCATACCCCTGGATCACCCCCAGAACACCTGGAACCCCCTCCTGGGTCATCCACAGGATGTCTGGCACCCCCTGGGCACCCCAAATCGCTCCTAGGATGCCTGGGACCACCCCTGCATCACTCCAGGGATGCCCGGGATCACTCCCAGGATACCTGGGTCCCCGCCTCAGATGCCTGAGTCTTCTTGGGGGCACTTTTTGGGGTGCCCCACGTGCCTTCACGGCTCAGGGCGCTGCCTCCCAGCAGCCCCGGTGCCGTCTTCCCCGGGGGCATCGCCGGCGCGGTGCCCTCCTCCCCTGTAAAAACGCCCCTGATGTAAATAGCGCCGGCCGGGTCCTGTACAGAGCGGGGGGCGTGAGCGAGGGGTGGCTCCGGCCCCCTCAGCCCCCCTTTATATATATTTTTCTGAGTTTCCCTCTTTTTGGCCATTTTCTGTATATAAACTTGTCCGTACAGTGAGAGCCACTGGGCAGGACCTTTGTCCCTTGTGTTCCCTTTTAGTTAAAATTCGGGGGTTGGGAAACAGGACACGGGAGCTGGGACAGGCAGACTGGGGACAGTCAGAGCTGGGGACAGGAGCTGGTGACAGCCGGGCTGGGGACAGTGTAGATGTCAGAGCTGGGGGCAGCTGGGACACTTGGGCTGGATAAAAACAAGACGCTGGAGCCGGGAAAAAAACAGAGAACTGGAGCTGGGACAGCCGGGGTGATGGAGCCGGGGACAGCTGGAGTCAGGATGCCAGAGCTGGGGACAGCCAGGCCGGGGCATCTGGGGACAGCTGGGGCACCAGAGACGGCGACAGCCGGGATGCCAAACCGGCGACAGCCGGACCGGTGGATCTGGGGACAGCTGAGATGCCAAACCGGGCACAGCCGGGGCTCCGGAGCCGAGATGCCAGAGCTGGGGACAGCCAGGCCGGGGCATCTGGGGACAGCTGGGGCACCGGAGACGGCGACAGCCAGGATGCCAA
This sequence comes from Artemisiospiza belli, assembly GCA_021963965.1. NCBI lineage: Eukaryota > Metazoa > Chordata > Aves > Passeriformes > Passerellidae > Artemisiospiza > Artemisiospiza belli. The sequence continues at coordinate 1,640,912 of JAKDEW010000064.1, forward strand.
ACCGGGGACAGCCGGACCGGTGGATCTGGGGACAGCCGGGATGTCAAACCGGGGACAACACGGATGCCAAAATCGGGGACAGCCGGGGCTCCAGAGCCGGGGACAGCCGGACCGGTGGATCTGGGGACAGCTGGGATGCCAAACCGGGGACAGCCGGGGCTCCGGAGCCTGGGACAGCCGGGACAGTGGATGTAGGGACTGTCAGGGCTCCAGAGCCGCGATACCAGAGCTGGGGACAGCCGGGGCTCCAGAGTCAGGATACCAGAGCTGGGGACAGCCGGGGACAGCCGGGGCAGCCGGGATGCCAGACCGGGGACAGCCGGGGCTCCAGAGCCAGGATACCAGAGCTGGGGACAGCCGGGGCTCCAGATCCGGGACAGCCGGGGCTCCGGAGCGGGGACAGCCGGGGAGAGCCCGGGCTCCGGAGCGGGGACAGCCGGGGACAGCCGCGGCTCCGGAGCCTCACGTTGCCCACGGCGCTGCCCTTGAACCGTCACTCACCCCCGGCTGCCGCTGCCCCGCACCTGTCGCCCGCCTGATTTATCCTCCCCAAAATAACCGGGAAGCGTGACCGTGATCCCCGCTCGTGTTCCTGGGGACGTGGCCGCTGGCAGGGCCAGCCCTGGCGGGGGGGTGGTGGCAGCGTTTGGGGTCCCCAGCCCAGGAGTTGGGGACAGAGCCGGGGACACCAAAGCAGGAGGGTGACACGCGTGGCTGATTTGTCTCCCGGCTTGTCGCCTTCCTGCTGCTGGGGACAGCCTGGCCCCGGAGCAAACTGAACGGGGACACTCGGAACAAGGGCCACATTGAGGCTCGGGGCCGGGGGCGCCCGCAGCGACAAAAAACAAGGGTCCCTCTGTCCCCCCCGCCGCCGCCCCCGCCTGGGGACAGCGCTGACGCACGGCGGGGCCGCGAACGGGAACCGGGGCACGGTGGGCACCGGGTTGACATCGGCACGATTGCTCTGTCCCCTCCCCACAGCTCAGAGCTGCCCTCTGCCACCTTGTCCCCATCGCTGTCCCCGTTCCCTCGGCACGGGCTGCTGCGGGAGGGACGGGGACGGTACCGGCAGGGCCGAGTGAAAGCAGCTCCGTGGAACCGGCGGTGAAAGCAGCTCCGTGGAACCGGCGGGCGGGCCCGGGGCTGCTCGGGACAGGCACGGCCGTGTCGGTGTGTGCCCGCACGGTGACACGGCCACATTCCTGCTGCGACTGACACCGAGCCGTGTGTCCCCATGGCAGGATGGCAGATCAGTGCCCCAAATGTCCCCTTTCCCTCCAAGTCCCCATGTCCATCCATCCCCTGTTCCTGTGTCCTCCAAGTCCCTGAGTCCCTGCTCCCACTGCGCCCCATATCCACGTGTCCCCATATCCATCCCTATCCCCATACCCAGCCATCCCACTGTCCCTTTGTCCCTCTAGTCTTCATGTGCCTTCATCCACTATCCCCCCGTGTCCCCATATTCTGTGTCACTCTGTCCCTTGTGTCCATCTGTGTCCCCCCTTTTCTTTATTTCTCCTGCTGTCCCATATCCTTGTGTCCCTTCATACTCAGGTGTCCCCCGTGCCCTTCTGTCCCATGTCCCCACAGGTGTCACCCACATCCCTGCTCACACTGCACCCCATATCCACTTGTCCCCGTGTCCATCCTATCCCCATATCCAGCCATCCCACTGTCCCTTTGTCCCTCTAGTCTTCATGTCCCTTTATCCAGTATCCCCCATGTCACGCTGTCCCTTGTGTCCGTCTGTCCCTGTGTCCCCCCCTTTCTTTATTTCCCCTGCTGTCCCATATCCTTGTGTCCCTTCATATCCAGGTGTCCCCCGTGCCCCCGTGTCCGGTGTCCCCACGCGTGTCCCCCCCGTTGTCGCCGTGTCCCCGCAGGGGTCAGCGGGGGACACCGGCCCCGCTGCAGTACCCCCGAGGAGCCTCCAGAGCTGGGGGCGCCATGGAGCAGGTGAGACGCTCTGGGCTGCGGCATTCCAGCTCTATGTCCCTTTTGGAACGAACCAAGCAGCGAAGAGGGGAATCCGCGGACTCGGAACTGCCAATCCACCTTCGGTGACACCCCGCGAGCGGGAACGGCACGGAAAGGGAAAAATATTAACGGGATCAAGTTCAGAGTGATGAAATACCGTGGTCATGGCCGGAAGGGTGGCTACGGTGCCGGTGGTGTGTTCTGCACCCCCCCCGCGTAGATGGGATGATCCACTTCCCTCCTCCGTGCCGTCAGATGGTCGGGCCCGGGCGGTGAGTGGGGACCGGGGCCGGGCCCGGGTACCGAGGGGGGACCGCGGCCGGGCCGGGGCTGAGGGGGCGCAGGGACCGAGGGGGGACCGGGACCTCAAGCCTGGAGGGAGCCTGAGGCGCTCCGTGGGAGACTGAGGTGGGCTCGGGCCGCGACGTCTGGGCCTGTGTGGTGTTTTGGGGGACCCAGCCGGGATCCCCCGGGCTCCTGTGAGGTGGGGGTGGGCCCGTACGGGGACACCCGGGTCCCTCAGGGGTATAGGATTCATGAGAGGACCTGAGCAGGACATTTGGGTCCCTGAGGGGACCTGAGCAGGACATTCGGGTCCCTTCTGGGGTATTGGATCCCTGAGGGGACCCGACCAGGACATTTGGGTCCCATCCTGGGACACCTGGATCCCTTTGGGACACCCAGTCCTGGACCCCCCTGAACTTCTGCGAGGGCCCATGTCTGTGGGATGTGAGAGATTTCAACCAGCCCTATCTCTGTGGGGCTATGGGGGGCCTGTACTGAGGGTGCCTGGATGTTTTTGGCATGTGGGGGACTCAAATCAGGACATCTGGGGCTATGGTGGGGGTCTATACCAATGGTGCCTGGATGTTTTTGGCATGTGGGGGACTCAAATCAGGACATCTGGGGCTATGGTGGGGGTCTATACCAATGGTGCCTGGATGTTTTTGGCATGTGGGGGACTCAAATCAGGACATCTGGGGCTATGGTGGGGGTCTATACCAATGGTGCCTGGATGTTTTTGGCATGTGGGGGACCCAAATCAGGACATCTGGGGCTACAGGGGGTCTATACCAATGGTGCCTGGATGTTTTTGGCATGTGGGGGACTCAAATCAGGACATCTGGGTCTCTGTGGGGTCTATACCAATGGTGCCTGGATGTTTTTTGGCATGTGGGGGATTCAAATCAGGACACCTGGCTGGGTCCCTGTGGGCTACCAGGACACCAGCACACAGTGGGGAGGCAGAGGGGCTGTCACCCAAGCCTGGCAGCACCCAACCCCCCTGTGCCACCCTCATGTCCCCTCAGCAGCCGCTGCTGTGGCCCCTCCAGCGCCGGCCCCACCATGAACTGCCGCGCCGAGGTGCTGGAGGTGTCGGTGGAGGGCAGGCAGGTGGAGGAGGCCATGCTGGCCGTGCTCCACACCGTCCTGCTGCACCGCAGCACCGGCAAGTTCCACTACAAGAAGGAGGGCACCTACTCCATTGGCACCGTGGGCACCCAGGACGTGGACTGCGACTTCATCGACTTCGCCTACGTGCGCGTCTCCTCCGAGGAGCTCGACCGCGCTCTCCGCAAGGCTGTGGGGGAGTTTAAGGTGAGAGGAGGGAAAATGGGGAGCGGGAAAGGGGTTAAAGGGAAGCCACACATCTGCAAGGGTGCCCCAGGATGGAGCAGGGGGGCTCCTGTGGGTGGGTTAAAATGAGCAGTGTAGGGGGATACATATGGGTAAATTAAGGTGATGTAGAATGTAATCTGATCCCCCAATGAGTTGTAGCTGGACTAATTAGTAAAAGATTAGGAGCTACACCTGTAGCCAATAAGAACAAGTGGTATAAAAGAGTGGGTTGGTGGGATCTGGACTCAGATGATTACTGCAAGGACCAAGAAGAGTCAGTGTGTAGAGGAACTGCTTACAGAAAACATCGAGGAGGCACAAAACTCTGAGGGTATGGAATCCTTGCACTGTAATGATAACAGAACTCTTGATATAAAAGATAACAGCTGAGGGCTGAAGGAGACTGAGAGGAGACTCCTCAGCTTCATCCCCAGGGCAGCTCTGGTCTCTGCTCCGTGGGACAGTGACAGCACTGAGAGAATGGATAGAGCTGTGGGAGGGAAGGGGTGGGATGGATACTGGGGAAAAGCTCCTTCCCCACAGGGTGATGGGGGCTGGAACAGCTCCCCAGGATGTGGTCATGGCCCCAAGGCTGCCAGAGCTCAGGGAGTGTTTGCACACTGCTCTCAGGCACAGGGGTGGGTCTGGATGATCCTTGGGGGTCTCTTCCAGCTCTGTGATTCTGTAAACCCCGGTGGGATGTGCCTGGGGAGGGTTGGTCACTCCCTGCTCCCCCGTGACCCCCGTGCTGCCCCACAGGACGCGCTGCGCAGCTCCGGCTCCGACGGCATGGGGCAGATCTCCCTGGAGTTCTACCAGAAGAAGAAATCCCGGTGGCCCTTCTCGGATGAGTGCATTCCCTGGGAGCTGTGGACCATCAAGGTGAACGTGGTGAACCTGGCCAACGAGCAGGAGCGGCAGATCTGCCGCGAGAAGGTGGGGGAGAAGCTCTGCGAGAAGATCATCAACATCGTGGAGGTGATGAACCGCCACGAGTACCTGCCCAAGATGCCCACCCAGTCCGAGGTGGACAATGTCTTTGACACCAGCCTGAAGGACGTGCAGCCCTACCTGTACAAGATCTCCTACCAGATCACGGACTCCCTGGGCACCTCGGTCACCACCACCATGCGCCGGCTCATCAAGGACACGCTGGCGCTGTAGGGCTGGTGTCACCCAGGCAGGGTCACCGTGGCACTTTTGGGGCAGTGACTCTGCTTGGATCCCCTCCTTCACCTCCAGAAAGCTTCTGGGAGGAGCTCGGCTTGGCCTAGCCTGTAATTTGGGGGTTGTTGCTCCTTGGTTTTGTCCATCCTGGAGAACTGGCTCAGTGGCTCCGGCCTGGCTGATCACCCGGGTGAGTCCTCAGGGCAAGGGTGGCACCAGCCCTGAGTGGTGCTGGGGCCTGGCAGAGGGTGCTGGGGGTCAGGGTGACACCCCACCCCACCCCTCTGCAGCACACTTGGTGCCACACAGCCAGTGCTGGCCGTGTCCCTTACCACCACCTGTCCCCAGTGTCACTCCTGTCCCTGGGGGGCCAGAGCTGCCCCAAAAATAAAGAGTTTCTGCTTTCACACAGAGCCTGGTCATGTCCTGGCTGTGGGGGCCATGGGAGGGGGGAATGGATGCTGAGGCTGAGCTGGTGGTCCCAAATCACATCCAAAACCAAGGGGCTGAGCTGGGGGGTCCCCATTGCTGTGGGGCTGAGCTGGGGGTCCCCATTGCTGTGGGGCTGAGCTGGGGGTCCCCATGGCACACTCACACCATGGGGCTGAGTTGGGGGTCCCCAGTGTGATGGGGCTGAGCTGGGGGTCCCCATTGCTGTGGGGCTGAGCTGGGGGTCCCCATGGCACACTCACACCATGGGGCTGAGTTGGGGGTCCCCAGTGTGATGGAGCTGAGCTGGGGGACCCCAGTGTAGTGGGGCTGAGCTGGGGGTCCCCATGGGGGATTGAGTGCTGTGGAGCTGAACTGGGGGTCCCCATGGCACGCTCACACCATGGGGCTGAGCTGGGGGTCCCCATGGCATGCTCACACCATGGGGCTGAGCTGGGGGTCCCCATGGCACGCTCACACCATGGGGCTGAGCTGGGGGTCCCCAGTGTAATGGGGCTGAGCTGGGGGTCCCCTGAGCCATGGGCTCCCCATTGCACCCCAGTGCTGTGGGGCCGAGTGCCTGCAGTGGGGACAGCCAGAATGGGGAGCCCCAACTGCCCCCCAGGGCACCTCAGGAGGGGACTGGGGTGACTCCTCCTTCCCTGCAGGACTCTGCACCCCTCCAGGGGGGCTCCAGGGCGGGGCAAAGCTGCTGCCCCTTGCCGGGGGGGGCACCCAGCGCCAGTGAGCGTGAGGGGGGCCGTGCAGGGAGGATCAGAGAGTTCCTGACATCACTTAAACCCTCGCGTCTGTCACCGCCACACTGCGCTCCCGGGAGGAAGACAAGGAGGAGGAGGAGGAGGAGGAGGGGGACATGAACGCCACCCGTGAGGACACGGGGCTGAGCGAGGCCGCCCAGATCGCCGTGGTCCTGGTGCTCTGCCTCGCCGTCACCTTCGCCATCCTCTTCCTCGGCTGCAACCTGCTCCTGCAGGCCGAGAGCCTGGCAGCGCCCACGGCGCAGGGCGAGCGGCGCCTGTCCGAGCCTGACCCTGCCACCGAGGGCACGTAGGAACCGGCCGGAGGCTCACGGATGGACAGATGGACAGACGGACGGCCAGGTGCAGATGGACAGATGGACAGATGGACAGATGGACACGGACCAGCACGGATGGACGTGGCCGGGCAGGAGTGTCCTTGGCTGCAGCATCTCCAGTGACCCTTGGGAATGGAGCAGGATGTGCACTGGGATCCTGCCCTGAGTGGCAGATGGACAGATGGACGGCTGGGTGTGGATGGACAGCTGTGTCCTTGCCTGTAGCACCTCTGAAGGTGTGGGACGGCGCTGGGGGCTTGTGTGGGTGGATGTAGGGAATGGGCAGTGAGCCCAGTGGATGGACAGATGGACACAGATCAACACGGATGGCATGGCTGGACAGAAGCATCCTTGGCTGCAGCACCTCCAGTGACCCTTGGGAACAGGATGTGCACTGGGATCCTGCCCTGAGCAGCGGATGGATGGATGGATGGATGGATGGATGGATGGATGGATGGATGGATGGACAGATGGACACGGACCAGCACGGATGGACATGGCCAGACATCAGTGTCCTTGGCTGCAGCATCTCCAGTGAGCCTTGGGAATGGAGCGGGATGTGCACTGGGATCCTGCCCTGAGCACAGGGGACTTGGGTGCCTGGATGTCACTGAGAGCAGGTGGGACCCGCCTAAGCCTGGCGGACGGACGGACAGATGGATGGATGGATGGACAGATGGACACGGCCAGACAGCAGCATCTTTGCCCACAGCATCTCCGAGGATCCCCAGGCTGGAGCAGGGGGTTTGTGTGGGTGGATTAAAAGGTCCCAGGTCAGCGGCGGCGCTGGGGGGGCTGAGGCCGGGCCAGATCCCACCCTGGGTGTGGCAGTGCTGGTAATCCCCCCCAAGAGGATTAGAGAAAACTTTTATTCCCCGTTTCAGGGCTAATCCCTGGCCTGGTGGGGCTCAGCGAGGGAGGCCAGGACTTTGTGCCACTGCTGAGGGTTTGGGGTCACATCCTGCCCCTCCCAGCACCCCATGGCCACCCCCACAAGCCCTTTTTGCCATCCTGCCCCTCCAGTCCTTTGGGACCTCACCCTGCTCCCTCTGCAGCCTCTCACAGCCTCCAATCTGTTCCCAGTCCCCCATAGCCACCAAAAGTGGGGAGAACTGGGACCACCCCACACTGGAATAGGGCTGGGGGTGTGGGGGGCTCCCAATTCCTCCCCAAACCAGGTCCCCCCTCTCCTTAACCCCACAGCTTTAATAACAGCACTGCAAAGCTCTGCCAAATCTCTGCACATCTCTGTGCCCCCTCCCTGTCCCCCCCAAACACAGAACCACAGCCTGGGGAGGCCCCCAGACCTCCTGGGCTGCCTCTGTGCCCCCACCACGTTCCCCCAAATCAGGCACTGGCCATGTAAAAGACTCCATATATTTCACATGTACAAAAAGTCACTGTGGTGGGGGGGGGGGAATGGGCAGGGGGGTCCTGGGGTGGGGGGCACCATCCTGCCCCTCTCCAGGTGCCCCCCCAGCCTGGCTTTGGTCCCTTTTTTTTTGGCACTTAGTGTTCACATCAGTGGTCAAAGTGTCGAGCGCGGGGTGGAGGGGTCCCCCTGGTCCCTGCAGTGGGGCTGGGGGCTCTGAGCCCCCCCAGGGAACAGGGGGACCCTGACGGGGAGGGGAGCACGCCATGAATCAGCTCCTGATGCTGGGGCTCCACCAGAGATGGATTTGGCCTCTGCCTTGGGTGGGCAGCGGGTGCAGGGTCTCCCCGGGCACGGGGATGTCACCCGTGGGAATGGTGGCACATTTTGGCCCTGTCTCACGTGGTGTCAGGGCAGGACGGAGCCTCACGGGGCACTTGGGGGGCAGAGGGGGGTGAGGAGGGGCTGAGGCAGCCCCAAGTCCTCCCCTGCCCCCCGGTCGGGCTCCTTTGCCTTGCTGGGCTACAGGCGGATCCACCTTCGGGCTGTGGGATGGAAGGGACAGTCAGGGACAGAGCCAGGGACACCTGGGGGTGCCCAGGTGACCCCCCCAGAGTACAGGCACCACAGGCTGAGTCCTCCAGGCACTGGCCTAGGACCCAGCAATGCACTGGGATCCCCACTCTGGGCTCGAGCAGGGCACTGGCACCATACCCTGGCATCCAGTACTGCACTGGCACCATACCCTGACATCCAGTCTTGCACTGGCACCATACCCTGGCATCCAGACTTGCACTGGCACCATACCCTGACATCCAGTCTTGCACTGGGATCCTGCCCAGAATCCAGGAGTGCACTGGGACCCAGTAGTCCACTGGGATACCAGTGTGGGATCCAGTACTATACTGGGATCCCATCTTGAGATCCAGTAGTGCACTGGGATACCAGCCTGGCATCCAGTCTTGTACTGGGATCTTGTCCTGGGCTCTAGTAGGGCACTGGGATACCAGTGTGAGATCCAGTACTGTACTGGGATCCCATCTTGAGATCCAGTAGTGCACTGGGATACCAGCCTGGCATCCAGTCTTGCACTGGGACCCTGCCTTGGGATCCAGTTTTGCCCTGGGATCCTGCCCAGAACCCAGTAGTGCACTGGGATACCAGTGTGGGATCCAGTCTTGCACTGGGACCTTGTCCTGGGCTCCAGTAGTGCACTGGGATACCAGTGTGGGATCCAGTTCTGTACTGGGATCCCATCTTGAGATCCAGTAGCGCACTGGGATCCTGCCCTGGGACCCAGTGACCCCACTCTGGGATCCAGTATTGCAGAAGGATCTTTGCTGGGATCCAGCCTTACACTGGGATTGTGTGTTGGGACCCTGTGCCAGAGCCCAGCCTTGCATCAGGATCCAGTGCTGGGATCTTGTGCTGGGACCCAGCCTTGCACTGGGATCCTGTGCCAGGACTCCATTCTGGGTAGAACGTTTCACTGGGATCCAGTTCCAGGAACTGGCCTTCCACCCAGATCCAGCCTTGCACTGGGATCCTGTGCTGGGATCCAGCCTTGCACTGGGATCTTGTGTTGGGATCCTGCCTTGCACTGGGATCCTGTGCTGGGATCCAGCCTTGAACTGGGATCTTGTGTTGGGATCCTGCCTTGCACTGGGATCCTGTGCTGGGATCCAGCCTTGAACTGGGATCTTGTGTTGGGATCCTGCCTTGCACTGGGATCCTGTGCTGGGATCCTTTGCTGGGATCCAGCCCTGTGTTGGGATCCTGTGCTGGGATCCAGCCTCAAACTGGGATCCAGTGTTGAAACTCAGCCTTGCACCAGGATCTTATGCTGGGATCCAGCCTTGAACTGGGATCCTGTGCTGGAATCAAGCTCTCTGTTTGGATCCTTTGCTGGGATCCAGCTCTGTGTTGGGATTCTGTGCTGGGATCCTGTGCTGGAATCGAGCTCTCTGTTTGGATCCTTTGCTGGGATCCAGCTTTGCACTGGGATTCTGTGCTGGGATCCTTTGCTGGGATCGAGCTCTGAGTTGGGATCCTGTGCTGGGATCCAGCCTCGAACTGGGATCCAGTGTTAAAACTCAGCCTTGCACCACGATCCTGTGTTGGGATCCAGCTCTGTGTTGGGATCCAGCTCTGTGTTGGGATCCTATGTTGGGATCCATCCTTACACTGGGATCCTGTGCTGGGATCCAGCTCTGTGCTGGGATCCTATGCTGGGATCCAGCTTTGCACCAGGATCCTGTGCTGGGATCCAGCTCTGTGTTGGGATCCTATGCTGGGATCCAGCTTTGCACCAGGATCCTGTGCTGGGATCCAGCTCTGAGTTGGGATCCAGCACTGGGATCCAGCCTTGCATTAAGATCCTGCCCCAATCCAAAGGCCTGGGGCACACCAGACACCCTGGGGTGACAACATGCAGGGAGGGGGGCGTGCAGAAGGGGGCATGCAGGGCTCAGGGGGAACCCAGGGGGATCCAGGTGGGATCCAGGGGGATCCAGGTGGGATCCAAGGGGATCCAGGCATGCAGGTGGTACCTGGGCTCTTAACAGCTGGACTCGTCGTGGTGGGACGGGTCGCAGAAGAAGCGGGAGCCCCGCTTGGCCGTGCGGGCAGTGAAGGGGACGCTCTTCAGCGCTGCGGGGGGACGGGCAGGGGACAGGGGGGACAGGGACACGTCAGCCCCCGTGGCTGGCAGGGCCAGGGCAGGGGGCCAGGGGGCCGAGGGGGCCATACCTGTGATGATGTCCTCGATGGTGCCATCCTTGCCCTCGTACATGGGCCGGTGGTCCTTGGCCTGGCGCCGCCGCAGCTCCGCGATCAGCTCCTGCTGCTGCCACTTGTTCCGCTGTGAGGGAGGCACAGGGGGCCAGGTGAGGGACACAGGGTTCCCCTCCGTGCCCCCTACTCCCCAGCCCACCCCGTGGCTGCCTCCACCAACCTTCTCCTGCTTTTTAGCCTCCTGTGCCAGCAGCTTCTCCCGCATCACCTCCTCCTGCTTCTTGCGCGTCTCGTTCTCCTGCTCCGCGTCCTGCCGGGGCACACAGGTGGGCAGGGGTCAGATTTCCCCCACCATGGTGCCACTCACCTGCAGGGCACCCCCTCCTGGCCCCAGCTCACCTTGTAGGAGTGGATGAAGCGGACAAAGACCGGGAAGAAGACAGACGGGGGGGTGGTCTTGGGGCTCTCGCCGAAATACCGCACCACGGTGTTGTAGGCGTCCTGGCACAGGAGCAGGGTCAGGCACGGGCAGTGCCCGGCACAGGGGGAGGGCGAGGCATGGTGGGCATCATGTGTGGGCAAAGCAGGGCAGGAGAGCACAGGGAGTGTGCAAGACAAGGTGTGGGTGACGAGGAACGCACACAGAGAATGCAAAGGAAGGCAGGAGTGCACAGGGAGTGTGCAGAGCAAGGTGTGGGTGACCAGATGTGCACGAGAAGTTTGCAGAGCCAGGAGCAGAACCAGACGTGCACAAGGACCATGCAAGGCAAGGTGTGGATGACAAAGAAGGACACGGAACATGCAGAGAAAAAGCAGGGGTGCAAGAAGAGTGTGCAAAGCAAGGTGTGGGTGACAAAGAAAGACACGGAACATGCAGAGGAAAGCAGGGGTGCAAGAAGAGCATGCAGAGCAAGGTGTGGATGGCCAGGTGTGCACAAGGACCGTGCAAGGCAAGGTGTGGATGAGCAGATGTGCACAAGGAGTGTGCGAAGCAAGATGTCTGCACAAGGACTGCATAGAGCAAGGTGTGGATCATGAAGAAAGACACGGAACATGCAGAGGAAAGCAGGGGTGCAAGAAGAGCATGCAGAGCAAGGTGTGGGTGACCAGCTGTGCAGAAGGACCGTGCAAGACAAGGTGTGAGTGACCAGGTGCACACAAGGACCATGCAGAGCAAAGTTTCAATGACCAGGTGTGCCCATGGACCATGCAAGACAAAGTGTGGATAAGCAGATGTGCACAAGGACCACGCAGAGCAAGGTGTGGATGACAAAGAATGACATGGAGCATGCTAAAGAAAGCAGGAGTGCAAGAGGAGCACACAGAGCAAGGTGTGTGGGTGACCAGGTGTGCACAAGGACCGTGCAAGGCAAGGTGTGGATGATGAAGAATTACACAGAGCATGCAAAGAAAAGAAGAAGTGCAAGAGAAACATGCAGAGCAAGGTGTGGATGACCAGGTGTGGACAAGGACAATGCAAGACAAGGTGTGGATGATGAAGAAAGACACAGAACATGCAGAGGAAAGCAGGGGTGCAAGAGGAGCATGCAGAGCAAGGTGTGTGGGTGACCAGATGTGCACAAGGACTGTGCAAGACAAGGTTTGGATGAGCAGATGTGCACAAGGAGTGTGCAAAGCAAGATGTTTGGAGAAAGGCTGCATAGAGCAAGGTGTGGATGACGAAGAAAGACACAAAACATGCAGAGGAAAAACAGGGATGCAAGAAGAGCATGCAGAGCCAGGTGTGGCTGACCAGCTGTGCACGAGGAGTTTGCAGAGCAAGGTTTCAATGACCAGATGTGCACAAGGACCATGCAGAGCCAGGTGTGGCTGACCAGGTGTGCACAAGGATCGTGCAAGGCAAGTTGTGGATGACAAAGAAAGACACGGAACATGCAGAGGAAAACAGGGGTGCATAGAGGAGCATGCAGAGCAAGGTGTGGCTGACCAGCTGTGCACGAGGAGTTTGCAGAGCAAGGTTTCAATGACCAGATGTGCACAAGGACCATGCAAGGCAAGGTGTGGCTGACCAGCCGTGCCCGTGGCCGGTGCCAGGCCGGGTGTGAGCCGCCCTCACCTCGGCCGTGCGCGCATCGCGCTGCAGCCGCTCCAGCTGCCCCTCGCTGCCGCCCAGGAAGCCGCGCAGCACCGCGCTCTCGTGCTGCCCGCACTCCCGCCGCAGCAGCTCCATGCCCCGGCCCAGCTCCTTCACATCCAGCAGCACGTTCTCCAGGGACACTGCAGGGACACGGGATGGGTCAGTGTGGGTAACTGAAGGTGGTGTAGAATGTAATCTTATCCCCTAAAGAGTTGCAGCTGAACCATTTACTAAAGATCAGGAGCAGGCCTGATGTTAACAGGCCAGACCTGTAGCCAATAAGAAGAGTGTTATAAAAGAGTGGATTGATGGGAACTGGAGTCAGCTGGCTGCTGTGAGGATAAGGAAGAGTCAGTGCCTAGAGAAGCTGCCTACAAGAGAAACATCAAGGAGGTACAAAACTCTAGCAATATGGAACCCTTGCAATGTAATGACAATAGATCTCTTGCACTATAATGACAACAGGTCAGTGGCTGTGTGAGGCTGGGACAGCAAGGTGGGGCCATAGTCACAGGTTGAAGGGCACCTGCTGCAGCTTTCTCCACAAAGTGCAGCTCCTGCCAGAAGGTCGCCAGCTCTGGGTACTTCTCCCGCACCGTCAGCGCGATGAAGTGCAGCAATGTCATCTTCCTGTCGGTTGACTTGGTGTCCAGGAGCTGCAGGAGGATTTGGGAAGGGGGTCAGGGCTGTGGGATGGGACCCTCAGGGTCCCAGGGAGCCGGGGAGGGGCTGCCCACCAGGTCCAGGCTCTGCAGTTTGAAGCCGTAGACTGCGCCGCGTTTGCTGCTGTTCATGTAGTTGCCAAGCGCCAAGATGATCTGCAGGGGCAAAGCAGCAGAGTTGGAGGGTCAGGAGGGAGTGAAACCCCCACAGGAACCCCCTCACCCAGCTACAGTGAGGCTGGATGAAGGACCCCCACCCAGCCCACCTCCAACATGTGCTTCAGCTTCTGCGACGACTTAACAGAGGCCGAGGCCGCGATGATGGCGTTGAGCTGCTGCAGGGGGACAGCACAGGGGGGCTCAGCTGGGGTTCAAGGTGGAGCAGCTCCAGTTCTCCCCCTCCCCAGCTCCGTACCGGCGTCAGCATCTGGATATTCTCGGCGAAGTTGCCGAGGAAGGCCATGATGGCCATGCGCTGGGGCAGCCTCTCCACCTTGCTGAACTGCAGCATGAAGCGATCCTCGTCCGCCAGCTCCTCCAGCGGCTTCCGCTCGCGCTCGTACTGCCTCAGCGCCTTGGCCTCCGCCTCCGTGGGCAGGAACCGCATCAGGCACTCCACGAAATCCACCGGCAGCGTCGCCAGGTCGAACCTGCCCCCGCACCGCAGCGTTGGGGAGCAGATCCCCAGAGGTGCCCAGTTTGGGAAGCCTGGATCCCTGTCTGGGCACCCTGAACCACAGCCAGAGCCCCTGCACCCTGCCTCAGTACCCCCCCTGGACCTCCTGAACCTCAAGCAAACCATGTGCATCCCAGCCAAGTCCTTCTGCACCTTGCCTGGCTCTCCTGTTGATCCCTCTTCCCCCAGCCAGACCCCCTACATCCCAAAAAGCTCCTCTGCATTCCAGACAGTCTCTCTGCACCCTGCCTGGCACCCCTGAACCCCAAAAAATTCCCACTGCTCCTCCGCCAAGACCCCCTGAACTCTGCCTAGATCCCCTGAGCCCCAAGCAGCCACGCTGCCCCCCAACCAAACCATCTGCACCCCAACCAACCCCCTTGCACCCCAACCAACCCCTTTGCATCCCTACCAACCCTCCTGCACCCCTGTCTCCCCCCTGCACCCCATTCTGGACCCTCCCTGCCCTCTGAGCCACTAGAACCTCAGCACCATTGTCCTCCAGCAGTGTCACCTTCGTGGCCACCCCAACCAACCCCTTACACCCCAATCAGCCCCTTTGGCCCCTGTTTACCCCCTGCACCCCCCATTTTTGACCCTCCCTGCCCCGTTTCTGCCCCCCCAGCGCAGCCCATACGTGTGGATGGCCCGGCAGATCTCGTCGGCGCTGCGGCCGGCCTTGCGCAGGGTGATGGCCAAGTTCTTGGCACGGTTGGCCTCCAGCAGGGTCACCTTGGTGGCCACTTTCTGCGCCGCCTTGCTCTTGGCACACACCAGGTCCAGCGCCGGGCCCTGCGCCTTGGTCTTGAACAGCTCCTCGAAGCGCTCCAGGTCCAGGTCCTGGGAGGGGAGATGGGTCAGAATTGGGGCTGGGGGTGCCCACGTGGAGAGGAGGACTCCATAATGTCAGAAGGCTAATTAATTACTTTATTATACTGTATTATTCTATACTATATTACTATTATACTGTATTTTTACTATATTTTATACTATATTACTATTGTTATATTATATATATATATATATTATATTATATTATATTATATTATATTATATTATATTATATTATATTATATTATATTATATTATATTATATTATATTATATTATATTATATTATATTATATTATATTATATTATATTATATTATATTACATTATATTACATTATATTATACTATACTGTATTATTCTCTACTATATTACTATATTATATATTATATTACTATAATACATATTATAATATATTATATTATAGTGTATTCTATACTATATTGCAGTATATTATTCTATACTGTATTACTATATTACTATTATAGTATATTCTACACTATATTACTGTTATTATACTATATTCTGTTATTCGGTACGATATTATTCTATACTATATCACTATTATTATACTATATTCTATTATTCTATAGTATGTTACTAAATTATATACTATATATTTTAGTATATTACATACTATATTACTATACTATATTAAATATTGTAATATACTATATTACAGTATATTGTATGCTATATTACAGGATATTATTCTATACTATATTACTATTATACTTTATTCTATGCTATATTATTCTATACTATATTACTATGTTATTGTATACTATATATATTAGTATATTATATACTACATTACTATACTATATTACATATTGTAATATACTATATTATAGTATATTCTCTACTATATTACAGTATATTATTCTATACTATATTGCTTAATCTAAACTGAATCTGCCAAACACTCAACTCCACTGCACAGAATCTTGTTACTGTCATCAGTCCCAACACACATACGTGGATTCAATTTGTCAATTAATCAAATTGACCAGAATAACTGACCAAATAACCAGAATCCAATTACCAATTCCCTCCAGGTAAACAATCTTCCACAACACACCCCACTTGTGAACAACAAGAGGAGCAGCAATTGAGATAAGAACTGGTTTTTTTCCTTTCTCTGAGCTTCAGAGAATGTGAATCCCAGAAATGTCCTAGGGAAGCTGTGCCTTGTTTTTATTCTGTGAAGAGAAATGTAGCCACAGAGGGGTCCTGGGCTCACCTCCAGCACCCTCTCATCATCCAGCTCGCTGAACACCGTCCCGCTGATCTGGCTGGGCTTCAGCGCCGTCCAGTTGAACACAGGCAGCCGGAACTTGGTCTTGATGGGCTTCTTGATCCGGATGGCTGCCAGCGGGGTGGGAGCCAGCTCAGCACCCCCAGGGCATGGGGACATGTCCTGTGCCCGCCCTGAGCCACCTGAGCCTGGTGTCATCAACCCCAGGGCCACCCACATGTTCTGTGCCCACCCTGAGCCACCTGAGCCTGGTGTCATCAACCCCTGGGCCACCCACATGTTCTGTGCCCACCCTGAGCCACCTGAGCCTGGTGTCATCAACCCCAGGGCATGGGGACATGTCCTGTGCCCACCCTGAGCCACCTGAGCCTGGTGTCATCAACCCCAGGGCATGGGGACATGTCCTGTGCCCGCCCTGAGCCACCTGAGCCTGGTGTCATCAACCCCAGGGCATGGGGACATGTCCCGTGCCCACCCTGAGCCACCTGAGCCTGGTGTCATCAACCCCAGGGCATGGGGACATGTCCTGTGCCCACCCTGAGCCACCTGAGCCTGGTGTCATCAACCCCTGGGCCACCCCATGCTGGGGTCTCTGAGCAGGTGTTCCTTGAGGATTGCAACCCCAGCACTCTGGTGTTTGCAACCCTTTCCCTGTCCCTTGTCCCTGTCCCCACAGTTCCTCTGTCCTCCCTGTCCACACAATCTCTACACCATCCCTGTCCCCATGGTCCCCACACCATCCCTGTCCCTTGTCCCTGTGTCCACAATCCCTATACCATCCCTGTCCCCATGGTTCCCACATCCTCCTGTCCCCATTGTCCTCACACTGTCCCGCTCCCCACACCCTCGCTGTCCCCTGTCCTTGTCCCCACTGCCCCTGCACTGTCCCACTCCCCACACCCTCCCTGTCCTTGTCCCCACTGCCCCTGCACTGTCCCTGTCCCCACTGTCCCCACTGCCCCTGCACTGTCCCCTGTCCTCACTGTCCCCACTGTCCCCACTGTCCCTGCACTGTCCCCCGTCCCCTGTCCCCATCCCCTGTCCCCACCCCGTGGTCCCCCTCATCCCCACGTACCTGAGAGCCCCACGGTGAGGGCGATGGACGGTGCAGCCCCGGGCAGCGGCGGGGCCGGGGGACACTTCCCTGTGGAGCCATCAGAGTGGGGGGGGGAGTGAGACTCCAGTTCTGGGGACCACCCAGACCAGCACCACGGACACCCCTTCCCGTGACCCCTCCCAGCCCTGGGCACACCCAGCTCTGAGCTGCCCCAGCTTTGAGTACCCCGGGGTCTTCCTCTTCCTCCTCCTCATCCTCACCTGGGAGCGGGGGCGCGGGGGGCGGCAGCGGGGGAGGCGGAGGGGGCGGCGGGGGGGGCGCGGCTTCCACGGGGGGCAGGACCGGGGGTCTCAGGGTCTCCTCCGAGGGCTCGGGCAGCGGAGGGGGCGGCTCGGCCCCGCCGGGCACCGGGGGCGGCTCGGAGCCGTAGTGCCGCCGGAAAGCCTCGTCCTTCTCCTTGATCATCCTGCGCAGCGTGTGCACCTGGTGGCTCGTGTGCTCGTAGGTCTCCTGGGGACGGCGAGGGTCAGATTGGGGGGATTGGGACCCTTCCCCACTCCCCACAGCCCCCATAGCCCCCCAGCACACCTTGACCACCTCCAGCTCCTTCTCTCGCTGCAGCAGCTGCTTCTCCAGCTCTGCCACCCGCATCATGTTCTCGTTCTCCAGGTCCAGCAGCTTCTCCGTTAGCTGAGGAGAGGGACACGGCTGTGACAGCAGCTCGGGGACACCCCTGCTGTCACCTCTGACCTCCCTGGGACCCAGCAAGGAACAACCCCACATCCCCCCGTGCTCACATACATGGGACAGGTGCTCCTCCAGCTCCTCCACCTTCTCCAGGGCCACATTTTTGGTCTCAGCATCCTCCAGCAGCCCCCCCACATCGAAGACGTTGTCCAGGTACGCCTGGATCTGCACCTGCAGCTTCTCACTCTCCGTGTGCCTCGACTTCTGTGGGCACAAAGGCGCCATCAAGGATGGGGGGACCCCCCAACACAATTCCCCTGACCCCCGACCCCCCCCATCCATACCTGCAGGAACTCCTCCAGCCCCAGTTTGGTGAACTCATACTGGAGATGGACGCGGAAGTTCATGTCCTCCACCGAGTGCACCACGATGTTGATGAACTGCATGCAGGCCACCTGCAGGCAGGGCTGGTGTCACCAGGTGTTGTGGTGTGATGGAACAGCCTGTCCATCCCGGTTCTTTCTCCAGGTGTGCCAACAACCTCTCCCTTCCCCTCCCTTGCCCCTGCTGAGTGCTGTCTGTCAATCTTGGCATTCCAGAAGGGTGTCATGTGATTGGTGAAGTTCAAAAGATGCCTCTCAGCCCTGCGGGACATTGGGCCATCCAGGTGTCACTTGTCGCTTGAGACCTCCCCTCCTGTACCTGGTTGGTGGCTCCCTACCCCTTCCCTCTCCCTCTCCCTGGGGTTAAAAGGAACAGCAACCACGGGCTCAGGGAGTTCTGTTGGAGCTGGTGCTGCATTCAGAGGCCTGTGGGCCACAACAAAGCTCTGGATCCAAACCCTCCAGCAGAACTCGACTCCTTTCCTTCACCATTGCCTTAAAGCTTCTCCACCAGGGTAAACCTGAGCTCCTGCAAGCCTGGACCTGTCCCAAGCACCCAGCTGCAATATCCAGCCAGCCAAAGGTGTCTCTGAGGTGAAACCACCACAGCTGCCACCCTTGGTCAAGCAGCAAGGGCTGGACAAGCCCAGGCACATTCCATCTGGCTATATTGGTATTTAATTCCATTATATTGGCACCCAACGTGGGGCAGCTCCATCCTGGGGATGGATCAGTCAGGGAAGAGACCCCTGAGGTGGCACCCTCACTTTTGCTGCAGCATGCAGCTGGCCAAAGGTGTCTCTGAGGTGAAACCACCACAGCTGCCACCCTTGGTCAAGCAGCAAGAGCCAGATGAGCCCAGGCACGTTCCATCTGGCTATATTGGTATTAATTCAAATAACCAGGATTCCTCCTGGCCCCCCAGAGAGCCTCCCCCTCGCCCAGGACAGGGTGTCCCACCATGAAGTCGATGCTGCTGTCCTCGTTGCGGAAGTATTCCATCAGCCGCTCGAAGCGGTGTTTCTCCTTGCACACCTGGGCAGGCAGAAATGGGGTTCACCTGGCGTGGCCCCCCCAGCCACTGACCCTCCCCTCATCTCCTGGACTCCATTTCCCTAATCCCAGCCTGGTCCTGGTACTCCCAGACTCCCCCATTCCTCATCTTCCCTGATCCCTTCATCACCTGCACTCCAGATTCCCCTTCCCAGCCTGGTCCTGGGGTCCCTGGTGTCCCCATCCCAACCTTCTCTTGGGGTTTCCCCCATCCCAGATTGCCTCTGGAGTCCCCAGTTCCTCCATTCCCGAGGTCCTGCTCCCCAGTCCCAGCCTGATTCTGGTGCCTCCATTCCTCCCATCCCAACCTGGTCCTGTCTCCTCCATTCCCCCATCCCTGCTCCCATCCCCTTTTACCTCCTTGAAGTTGTCAAAGGCCGCCAGGATGATCTCGTGGCCGCCCCTCACCAGGCACACAGCAGCCAACAGCTCCAGCACCAGCGCCTTCATCCTGGCCACAGCGTCGCCATCATCACCATCAGTGCCACCATCACCATCAGTGCCACCCCCTGCCAGCTCCACCACCCCTGTCCCACCCTGCCAGACCCTCCCTCACCTCGGGTTCTTGTTGTTGAGGCTCAGGGCGATCTCGTTGACGGCGTGGGGGTGAGACATGACCAGGTTGAAGCCGTACTGTGGGCACGGAGAGCACAAAACCAGCGTCAGCCGTGGTGGCAGCGGTGACAGCGGTGTCCCCACCGTGGGGTGACACTACCTGGTAGTTCATGATGGCCCGGAGACACATGATGCACAGGTGAACATCATCCTTCTGGCTCACCAGGCGTGAGTTCTTCAGCGCCCTGCGGCTGGGCAGCGTGCCATAGCTGCGGGACAGGGCACTCGGTGAGCGGGGCTGGCACCTCCGATGGGGGGGACAGCGTGGGGACAGCTTGGGGACAGACAGACGGGATTTGGGAGGGACAAAGGCAGCCAGAGGGCGACAGGGACAGAGCGAGCAGAGGCGGAGCAGAGGCGGGCACGGGGAGCAGAGGCGGGCACAGGGCTGGCACCGGACACCCGGAGCAGAGGCGGGCACGGGGCTGGCCCTGGTACTTACCAAGCAGCGAGGTGGGCACGGAGGGGACAGAGAGAGAGCACAGCCAGAGAGGGGCACCCCGGCCCTGGAAGCAGAAACGGGGTGCGTTACCCCGGGGCACGGGGGCACAGCCAGAGCAGGGGGAGCGGAGCCGCGGGGGCACAGGACAGGCGGAATGGGGAGATGGCAGTGCCAGGGCTGCGTGGGCATAGAGGCAGAATAGGTTGTGGCATGAGTGCCACACCAAGGGCGAGGCGCAGCGCTGCATTTGTGCCATGCAGTTGGCATGGGACAGGGCGAGGAGTGACACCATGGCAGGGCACAGACATGGCACGCACACACCATGGCACAGACATGGCACACACCATGGCACACACCATGGCACACAGCATGGCACAGACATGGCACACAGCATGGCACATACCATGGCACACACCATGGCACACTGGCATACACCATGGCAGAGACATGGCACACACCATGGCACACAGCATGGCACACTGGCACACAGCATGGCACACGTCATGGCACACGGCACACAGCATGGCACATGGCACACAGCATGACACACTGGCACACAGCATGGCACAGACATGGCACACAGCATGGCACATGGCACACACCATGGCACATGGCACAGACATGGCACACACCATGGCACATGGCACACACCATGGCACACTGGCACACAGCATGGCACACTGGCACAGCACTCAGCAAGCAGCCAGAGCCCTGCACAGGCCGTACCCCCATGGCAGGACGTGCCCCCAGAGTGGGACATGCCCCCGGGCACGTACCGTAGGGCGGTCTGGCGGGCAGAGCGTGCCAGGCTGCTGCCGAAGGGGGCGGGCAGGGCGCTGGGGTGCTGCAGATCCTCGATGGACCTGCTCCAGGAGCGCAGCTTCTCCAGGGCACCGTCCTCACCTCCTTCCAGGCCCTCAAAATCCAACCTGGAGGGGGCACACGCGTGGAGCGAGGGTGGCACAGGGCTTTGAAGGGGGGCACACGGCTCTGGAGGGGGGCACAGGGCTCTGGTGGGTGGCACAGGGCTGTGGTGAGGGGCACAGGGCTCTGGCAGAGGGCACAGTGCTTTGGCAGGGGGCACACGGCTCTGGCAGCGGGCACACAGTTCTGGAGGGGGGCACAGGGCTTTAAATGGGGGCACAGGGCTTGGGCAGCTCTGGCAGGGGACACAGGGCTGTGGTGGGGGGCACACAGCTCTGTCAGGGGGCACAGAGCTCTGGCAGGAGGCACAGGGATCTGGCAGAGGGCACACGGCTCTGGCAGTGGACACAGGGCTTTGAAGGGGGGCACAGGGCTCTGGCAGCTCTGGCAGCAGGCACAGAGCTCTGGCACGGGGCACAAGGCTCTGGCAGCGGGCACGTGGCTCTGGCAGGGGGCACACGGCCCTGGCAGGGGGCACAGGGCACTATCAGCGGGCACACAGCTCTGGCAGGGGGCACAAGGCTCTGGCAGCGGGCACACGGCCCTGGCAGGGGGCACAAGGCTCTGGCAGGGGGCACAAGGCTCTAGCAGGGGGCACATGGCTCTGGCAGGGGGCACAGGGCACTATCAGCGGGCACACAGCTCTGGCAGCAGGCACAGGGCTCCAGCACAGATGCAAGCAGTGCAGTAGGTGCCAGGTGGATGCACTGCAGCAGGTGCCAGGCGGGCACTGCGGGGTGGGCAGAGGCACGAGGGCGGCTCAGCAATTCCCAGAGCAGCCGGGCAGGGTCTGCCATTCCCGCATCCCTCACAAACCGCTGCTCCCTCCCTGCCTCGGCGCTGATAACAGACCCAGCGCTATCAGGGAGCTGCCACAGGCTCCCCAAGGACTCCCTGGACCGCCAAGGACACCCCAAAGTCTCCCTGGACCCCCAAAGACTCCCCAGGGACTCCATGGAACCCCCCCCTCACCCCGAGACCCCCGACCCCACTCACATGACGGCGCACTGGGCGAAGGACAGGTAATTCACCAGCACGTCCAGCCCTTGGTTCTCATCATTGAGGAACTCCCGCACCCACCTGCGGCACCAGGAACCCGTCAGAGCCCGCGGGAAACGGGGACCCCCCCAGAACAACCCCCATTAAACACGGGGACCCCCCCAGAACAACCCCCTTAAACACGGGGACCCCCCCAAAACAACCTCTTAAACACGGGAACCCCCCCAGAACACGGAGACCCCCCCAGAACATCCCCCTCCAACACGGGGACCTCCCCAGAACACCCTCATTAAACACGGGGACCCCCCCCAGAACATCCCCCTCCAACAGGGGGACCCCCCCCCAGAACAACCCCCATTAAACACGGGGATCTCCCCAGAACAACCCCCATTAAACACGGAGATCCCCCCCAGAACACCCCCCTCCAACATGGGGACCCCCCCAGAACAACCCCCTTAAACACGAGGACCCCCCCCAGAACACAGGGACCCCCCAGAACAACCCCCTCCAACACGGGGACCCCCCCAGAACACAGAGAACTCCCTCAGAACAGCACCCCCCTTAAACACGGGGACCCCCCCAGAACAACCCCCTCCAACACAAAGACCCCCCAGAACACAGAGACCCACCCCAGAACACCCTCTCCAACACGGGGACCCCCCCCAGAACAGCCCCCTTAAACACGGGGACCCCCCCAGAACAGCCCCCTCGAACACGGGGACCCCACAGAACACAGAGAACCCCTCAGAACAGCACCCCCCTTAAACACGGGCACCCCCCCAGAACAACCCCCTCCAACACAAAGACCCCCCAGAACACAGAGACCCACCCCAGAACACCCTCTCCAACACGGGGACCCCCCCAGAACACCCCCATTAAACACGGGGACCGCCCCAGAACAGCCCCCTTAAACACGGGGACCCCACAGAACACAGGGACCCCCAAGAACACCCCGTCCAACACGGGGACCCCCCCAGAACAGCACCCTCCAACAGGGAGGACCCCCCACAACACCCCCCTCCAACACGGAGACCCCCCCCAAAACACGGGGACCCCCCCAGAACACCCCCGGCACCACGGGCACCCCCGCCCTGGCACTGCCCTGGTGGGCGCAGCCCCCCCGTTATCAGCAGTGCCGGCGTTATCAGAGGAGCGCAGCGCAGGGAGGGCTCGGTGCGGGCGGGAAACGGGGCTCGGTGATGGGGCTGCACCCCCAAACCCACCCCTGAGGGGAAAGGAGGAGATTCGGGGTGCCCTGACCCTTGGGAGGGTGTTGGGGGGCATTGTGAGGCGCCTAGAAGGGAGTGGGGGTACACGGGGTGGGGGATTCACCCCGATCTTTGGGAGGGTCTTGGGGTGCACTCTTGAAGTGCTGTGCCCAGGGGCAAGGAGAGGATGGGGGTACAGGGGGTGGGGGTTCACCCCGACCCTTGGGAGGGTTTTGGGGTGCAATTGTGAGATGCCAAGAAGGAGGTGGGGGTACAGGGGGTGGGGGATTCATCTGGACCCTTGGGGAAGGTGTTGGGGTGCAATTGTGAGGTGCTGTGCCCACGGGAAAGGAGGGGATTCGGGGTGCCCTGACCTTTGGGAGGGTGTTGGGGGGCAATTGTGAGGTGCCAAGAAGGGGATGGGGGTACAGGGGCTGGGGGATTCACCCCGATCCTTGGGAAGGTCTTGGGGTGCACTTGTGAGGTGCAAGGAGAGGATGGGGGTATTCATGGGGTGGAGAATTCACCCTGACCCTTGGGAGGGTTTTGGGGTGCACTTGTGAGGTGCTGTGCCCATGGAAAAGGAGTGGGTGGGGGTACAGGGGGTGGGGGCTTCACCCCGAACCTTGGGAGGGTCTTGGGGTGCAATTTTGAGGTGCCAAGAAGGGATTGGGGGTACAGGGGGTTGGGGATTCACCCCGATCTTTGGGAGGGTGTTGGGGTGCACTTGTACCAACGGCCAAGGAGGGGATGGGGGTACAGGGGGTGGGGGGTTCACCCCAATCTTTGGGAGGGTCTTGGGGTACAATTTTGAGGTGCCAAGAAGGGATTGGGGGTACAGGGGGTGGGCGGTTCACCCCGACCCCTGGGAAGTTCTTGGGGTGCATTTGTGAGGTGCTGTGCCTACGGGAAAGGAGGGGATTCGGGGTGTCCCGACCCCTGGGAGGATGTTGGGGTGCAATTGTGAGGCGCAAGGAGAGAATGGGGGTACAGGGGGTGGGATTACCGGGGGTCCCCCGCCCAGCCCAGCCCAGCTCGGCGCGTCACGGAGCCCCGGGGCCCGCCGGGGCCGCCCCTTTCCTGCCGCCGCTCCAGCCCCCGAGCCCCAGCCCGTTTCCTGTCTCCGGCTGCTGCTATTTTGGGTTCCGTGGGCAGGGACGAGCGGGGCCGGCGGCGGGGAACAGCCCGCACGTGCACGAGCAGCCCCGGGCACGCCGGTGCCACCGGGAACCCTCCGCTGACGTCCCCAAAACCCCCCGGGGCCCTGCGCATCATCCCGGGGCCGGTCGGGGATGGAACGGACCGAGCCCCTCCGGTCTGTCGGGAGGAGCCGGACGGGGATCTGAGCACGCTGCCTCGTTCAGGGCGTCAGCACCGGCCCATCCGCCCCGGCATCCGCCCCCGGGAGCGGCCCGCGGGCCGGGGCAGGAACCGGGCCCAGTTCCTGCAGCGCCTCCGGCTTCCCCTGCAGCTGTGCGGGGCTGGGGACAGCACCCCGCGGTTCCCCCGCGGCTCCAAGGCCATCCGGAACTCTGCACCCCACAAACCCCAAAGTCTGGACCCCCCAAACCCTCCCTGGGACCCCACAAACCCTCCCCGGGACCCCCCACTCACCCAATGTGGTTGGTCCTCAGGCTGATCTCCAGCTCCCGCAGCACCTTGGTGGATTCCTGCACCCTCCTCCTGAACTTCTGGGGGGCAGAGCAAGGCTGAGCTGTGTCCCCCCAGATTCCCCAAACCCCCCAAGGCTCCCCCAAAGCCCCCCAAAGCCCCCAAAGCCCCCCAAAGCCCCCCAAAGCCCCCTCACCTTGCGTGTGACACCCGGCTCCAGGAAGCTGCGCAGCTTCTGGATGTAGGCATGGGGTGGGCTCTTCACCTGGAACCGCTCCTGGGAGGGGACAGGAGGGTGTTGGTGACATTGGTGACATTGGGACAGCGGCGTTGTCCCCTCCCCAGACCCTCCACGGGCCACCCAGCCCCACCTGGTCACAGATGAGGTCCCACTTCTTCTCGTTGTCGTACTGGCGCAGCAGCCGGGCTTTGTCCGGGGGCAGGTTCATGGAGCTCTGGGGACACAGAGGGGGTGTCACCCTGAGGGACACGGGGACAGTGCCACCAAGGGGCACCGAGACCCATGGCACAGCCCCAAAAACACCCACAGCTCAGCCAGGGTCCCCTCCAAGAGCACCCTGAGCTGTGGCATAGCCAGAGTGGCTGGCACCAGGGTGGGTGTCACCCTGAGGGACACGGGGACAGAGCCACCAAGGGGACACCGAGACCCATGGCACAGCCCCAAAAAGCACCCACAGCACCCACAGTGCCCCCCAAGGGGCACCTAGACCCATGGCACAGCCTGGGTGGCCCCAAAAAGCACCCACAGTGCCCTCCAAGGGGCACCAAGACCCATGGCACAGCCCCAAAAAGCACCCACAGGGTCCCCTCTAAGGGCACCCTGAGCCGTGGCATAGCCAGAGTGGCTGGCACCAGACTGCACCAGCGGGCACAGATGTGGCATGGGCACAGATGTGACACGGGCACAGCAGTGCCACCAGGGCCACGTGCCAAGCACCAGCGGCACCAAATCTCTCCATCCCTGACGCATCCTTCCTGTCTGCAGCTGCTTCCGTGCCACAACTGCAGCCTCCGCTCCCGACCGGGCACAGGGCCAGGCACCGGTGCCAACTCCCCAGGACACTGGACACAAAGCCTGGCACCGGTGCCACCCCCCCAGGACACCAAACACAGAGCCAGGCACCGGTGCCAGCTCCCCAGGACACTGGACACAAAGCCTGGCACCGGTGCCACCCCCCCAGGACACCAAACACAGAGCCAGGCACCGGTGCCAGCTCCCCAGGACACCGGGCACAAAGCCTGGCACCGGTGCCAGCTCCCCAGGACACCGGGCACAAAGCCTGGCTCTAGGTCACTGGGAAGACCCCAGTGGGACGTGGCACAGGACAAATGGGGTGCCACAGTGGGCACCAGGGATGCCAGAGAGCCTGGGAGTGCCCTGATGGGCAATGCCACTGCAGGGAGAGATGCCAGCCCATGTGGGCGATGTCACCCTGGTGGGAGATGGCATTGCCCTGGGTGATGTCACCCTGGTGGGTGCTGCCAGCCCAGCTCATGATGCCACCCTGGTGGGAGATGCCACCCTGGCGGTGACGCTGCTCAGGGCAGCCCCGTTACCAGGAGCTGCTCCTGCCCTCCGTGCCAGCCCTGCCCGCTCATCCCGATCCCACGGGACTGACCGACCACAGGACAGACTGACCAGCAGGACAGACTGACCATCAGCATAAAATGACCACCAGAAGGGACTGACCATCAGCACAGACTGACCACCAGGACGGACTGACCATCAGCACAGACTGACCACCAGGACACACTGACCACCAGGACAGAGTGACCATCAGCACAGACTGACCATCAGCAGGGACTGACCAGCAGGACAGACTGACCACCAGGACACACTGACCACCACAAGGACACACTGACCACCAGGAGGACAGACTGACCACCAGGACACACTGACTACCACCAGGACACACTGACCAGCAGGACACACTGACCACCAGGACACACTGACCACCAGGAGGACAGACTGACCACCAGGACACACTGACCACCAGGACACACTGACCACCACCAGGACACACTGACCACCTCCAGGACAGACTGACCACCAGGACACACTGACCACCATCAGGACACACTGACCACCAGGACACACTGACCACCAGGACAGACTGACCACCACCAGGACACACTGACCACCACCAGGACAGACTGACCACCAGGACACACTGACCACCAGGACAGACTGACCACCAGGACAGACTGACCACCAGGACACACTGACCACCGGCACGGTGCCACCCAAACTGCCCCCCAAGGGGCACCGTGCCCTCCGCACAGGTCCAGCGGTAAAATCCCGGGCCGGGCCGGGACCGGCGGCGGAAGGGACGCCCGGAGACCCCGCCGGGGGGCGAGGGGCGCCCGCGGGGGGCTCTGAAGCGCCGCCGCCCGCCCGGGCCGCCGTTCCCGCCGCTCCGTTTCCTGCCTTTGTGGTGGGAACGCGGCCGCTCCCGGCCGGGCGCTTCCCCTCCGCCGTCCGCCCCACCGGGAGCCCCCCATGCCTTGAATCCCACCGGGAAACGGCGGCACCGGAGGTTGGGGGGGCTCCGGGGCGGATCCTCGCCTCCGGGAACCGCCGGGCTCCCATCACATGATGGAATGAATACTTTCCGCCCCCGGTAGCAGCCGGGACGGCACCGATGGCCGCGGGGACATTTTGGGGGAGGCAGGTGCCACCGCCCCGCCAAGTGACCCCCTCCCGGTACCGGTGTCGCCCACCGGGACGTGTCCCCCCCGCCACAGGCCCCGCGTGGGATGCGGGACGGGCGGGAGCCGCTCGTTACCGGCGGGACGCGCCCACGCCGGTGCCCCCCGGTGCCTCCCGGTGCCCCCGGTGCCTCCCGGTGCCCCCGATTTCCCTTTCCAGAACCCCGTGGGACCACACTCGGCATTTCCTGCCCGGCTGCGGCTTCCGCTGGCGGCGGCTCCCACCGGGATGGCGGGGCCGGGGGGGCACCGGTGTCACCCATCCCCGGTGTCCCCCCCGCCACCCAAAACAAAGCCGGGACCCCGGAGAGGCCACCGGGACGGCTCCGGGGCCACCCAAGCGCCGGTAGGACCCCTCGGCAGTATTGGTGGTCCCGGTGGCACCGGGGTGGGCACCGCCCCGGCGGTGACAGCGCACCGGGGACCGCGCAGGGCACCCGCGCCCACCGGGAACCACTTCACGCACCGGGAAACCGGGAACCCCCGCAGCCAGCGGGGAATGCCAGCCTCGCGCGCTGCCCCGACCGGACTTTCCCGGTTTGCAAAGTCCCCGGGCCTCAGGGGCCCCCGCGGTGGCACCGGGAGTGGCGTCACCCCCGGGGCTGTCCCGGCTGGGGAGTTCCCCGCGGTCGCTGCCCATCCCCGCGGGCACCGGCGCTCCCCGCCCGCCCCTGGCGGCTCCGGGCGGCGCTGCCGTCCCGGCGGTGCCCGGTGCCCGCCAACTGCTCCGGGAGAGCGCATCGGGAGGAGTCCCGGGGAGGGATGAACCGGGACGGGGCTCAGCGGGAACACCGACGGAGCGAACGGACGAAGCGCACCACCGGGGGCACACCGGGAACGGACGGTGAGCACCGGGAACTGGGGAGCGCGGCGGGGGTCGGCCTCTCACCAGCACCAGGGCGAAGCGCTCCTCCAGCTCGCAGGGCTCCGGCATCGGCATCTTTCCCGGGGCGAACAGTCCGGCTCCCCCCGGGGCCGCCGGTGTTCCCGGGCCCCGGGGCAGCGCCTCCCCGTCCGCGCTCTCCACGTTCCCCATCCCCGGCCCAGGCACCGGGGGGCGGTGGGGGAGGTTCAGCCCGTCGCGTCCGGCGCTGCCGCCGCCTCCCGCTCCCGCCCCGCCCGCCCCGCCCGGTCCCGCCCCAGCGCTGCCGGTGCGCGGCGGCGCCACCAGGGGGCGCCCTCCGGAGCGGCGGCGCCACCGGGGGGCGCCCGAAGGCCGGCAGCGAGCGCCGCGCACCCATTGGTCGAGCCGCGCCCACGCTGACCAATCAGCGACGCGCTCTCGCGCGGGGGCGGGACCTGCCCCTCCAACGGCGGCGCTCGGGCGAGGCCCGGACCGTGACGGCGGCTCGAGGGAGCCCCGCCCCTAGGGTTGACGACAACCAATAGAATGAGGCGGAAGGCGGGACTCCGCGGGGGTTCAGCCAATGAGCGGCGGGGGCGTGGCGCAGAGCTCGCGGCCTGGCACGGACGGCGGACGCGGCGCAGGTGCGGGCGGGGGGCGCGGGCGGGGCGGGCCCGGGGCGGCCCCGGGGGATCCCCGGGGGTCCCGGAGCGGCTGCAAACCCCGAGCGACCCCCAGAGCCCCCTCAGAGCCCGCCCCGAGCGGCCCGGGCGGTCCCACCCCCACCAGGCCCCGTTTGCGGGGGGGGGGGGGGGGGCGCGCACGGGTTGGGCCCCCCCGGAGGTCTCGGCCCGGTTGTAACGTGAGGAGCGGGGGGGGAGCGGCGGGGGAAGGAACGGGCAGCACCGGGCGGGGCGGGGCGGGGCGGGGGGGGTAAAGGTCGCTTGGAGCCGGCCAGGGGCGGCAGCAGCGAAAGCGAAAGCGGCGCTGGGGGCGGGGAGGACGGCTCGGGGCCTGCCCGGTGGAACCGGCGGTCACCGGCACCGGGGGGGTGCCTCAGCTTTGTCACGGCTTTGTCACACACACACTGTCCCCGCGGCTCCTCGCCCTTTGACTTGGGGCTTCCCCAGCCCGGCGGTGGCAGCGCTCCGGTGCCACTGTCCCGGTGCCACCCGGTGCCACCGTGCCCGTGCCCTGCTGTGGCACCATGGGCTCCTCCTCTCCCGGAGCCTCCTCTCCGCCTCGGTGCCTCCTTGAAGCGCCCACCCCGCTCCCCCTGGGGCTCTGTTCTGTCCCCTCCATCCCTTGGGGACACCTGGCTGGTGCCACCGGCCGGGCAGGTGCCACGGGGCACAGAGCCGGCCCAGCCGGCCGGACCGGGAGGAGGAGGAGGAGGAGGAGGAGGAGGAGGAGGAGGAGGAGGCCCTGCTGGGATCCTCCCGCTGCCAGAGCCACCTCTGGGGACGTCATTACGGGCACTAATGTCACCTGGCACAACGGCGTTTCCAGCTGCCGGCTGCGCTCCCTCGGCATCTCCAGGAGCTCCCCTGGCCCCGGAGCAGCTCGGCTGCAAATCCCCCGGGGCTGTGCTGGCCCTGCAACAGCCCTGCAACAACCCAGGGGCTGTGCTGGTCCTGCAACAGCCCTGCAACAACCCAGGGGCTGTGCTGGCCCTGCAACAGCCCTGCAACAACCCAGGGGCTGTGCTGGCCCTGCAACAGCCCTGCAACAACCCAGGGGCTGTGCTGGCCCTGCAACAGCCCTGCAACAACCCAGGGGCTGTCCTGGCCCTGCAACAGCCCTGCAACAACCCAGGGGCTGTGCTGGCCCTGCAACAGCCGGCTGGACTTGCACCAGCTGGACAAAAAGTGCTCCAGAGCAGCTCCTGGGCTCTCACTCAGCTCCTTTTCGGGGTTTGGGAGCTTTGGCTGGGCTCCAGATCCTGGGGGAGGTTTGGGAGCTCTGGGTGGGCTTTCAGCTCCTTTGAGGGATTTGGGAGCTTTGGGTGGGTTCTCAGCTCCTAAGGGGGGTTTGGGAGCTCTTGGTGGGCTCTCACTCAGCTCCTTTGAGGGGTTTGGGAGCTTTGGGCTCTCACTCAGCTCCTGGGGAGGTTTGGGAGCTTTGGGTTGGTTCCAGATCCTGAGGGAGTTTGGGAGCTTTGGGTGGGCTCTCACTCAGTTCCTGTAGGAGGTTTGGGATCTTTGGGCTCCCACTCAGCTCCTTTGGGGGTTTGAGAGCTTTGGGCTCTCACTCAGCTCCTGGGGGAGTTTGGGAGCTCTGGGTGGGCTCCAGATCCTTTGGGGGCTTTGGGAGCTCTGGGTGGGCTCCAGATCCTTTGGGGGGTTTGGGAGCTCTGAGTGGGCTGCAGATCCTTTGGGGGGTTTGGGAGCTCTGGGTGGGCTCCAGATCCTGGGGGAGGTTTGGGAGCTCTGGGTGGGCTCTCACTCAGCTCCTTTGGGGGGTTTGGGAGCTTTGGGCTCTCACTCAGCTCCTGGGTGGAGTTTGGGAGCTCTGGGTGGCCTCCAGCTCCTTTCTGACCCCGCTTTCCTCCCCCTGGCAGTTTTGCAGCCCTGTGGAGCGGCCCTGGGCCCATCCCAGCCTGGCACCATGAACGTCTTCGACCGCAGCATCAACTTCGATGCCCTCTTCAAGTTCTCCCACATGTGAGCGACACAGGGGCAGGGCAGGGGGCTCAGGGGGCTGTGCCAGCCCTCCTGCCCACCTCACCACCCTCCTCCTCCTCACCCACAGCTCGGCCTCCACCCAGGAGCACCTGAAGAGGGTCTATGGCAGCTTTGCCATCTGCATGTTCGTGGCAGCTGCGGGCGCCTACATCAACGTGGTGACCCATCTGTTCCAGGTGAGGGAGCTTTGAAGGGCTCAAAGTGGCACCCCCAGCCCTGCAGCACCCAGGTGAGGCAATGCCCAGCCCTCACCTGTCTCTCCCTGTCCCAGTTTGGCTTCCTGACTGGCCTGGGGGCACTGGGGCTGATGATTTGGCTCATAGCCACCCCTCACAACCGTGAGACCGAGCAGAAGAGGCTGGGGATGCTGGTTGGCTTCGCCTTCCTCACAGGTAGGTGGGCACTGGGGGTTCCCCCCACATCCCACAGGACCCCAAATCCTTCAGAGGGGCCGCATGAAGCCCCCCAGAATGGCTCTGGTGCCACCCAGTTCTGTCCTTCCAGGCATCAATCTGGGACCCCTCCTGCAAATGTGCATCTCTGTCAACCCCAGGTAGAACACCCCCTCCAAAAACCCCATCCCTCACCTCCAGCTGTCACACAGATCCTGTTTACCCCCTTGGTGCCCCCCGAAACCCTCTGAGCCCTTCTCTTCACCCCCAGCATCATCCCCACTGCCTTCCTGGGCACTGCCACCATCTTTGCTTGCTTCTCTCTGAGCGCCCTGTACGCCCGGCGCCGCAGCTACCTGTACCTAGGAGGTGAGAGAGGCTTTGGGGGGGCTCTGGGACGGGCTGGGGACCCCCTTTTTTGGGGAGGGGGTGTCCCCAGACTTGTCCCTGACTCTCTCACCCTTCCAGGTTTCCTGCTCTCCGGCCTCACCCTGCTGCTTCTCTCCTCTGTGATTAACGCCTTTGTGAGATCCACCTGGCTCTTCACGGTGAGTGCAGCCTGCTGAGGACGGACAGACAGACAGGTGACACCAGCAAGGAGGGGACAGTCCCCAAGTGATGCCAATTTACCCCCTCACAGGCCCACCTGTACGTGGCCCTGATGATCATGTGTGGCTTCGTGCTCTTCGACACGCAGCTCATCATCGAGAAGGCGGAGGGCGGGGACAAGGATTACATCTGGTGGGTACAGCTGGGGACACAGGGGGGGTGACACATGGGACAGGGTGGCCTTCCCTGAGCACCCATCCATCCCTCCCTCCCTCCCTCTCTTTGCCAGGCACTGCGTTGATCTCTTCCTGGATTTTGTCAACATCTTCCGGGAGCTCCTGATCATCCTGGGCATGAACGAGGTGGGTGAGGGGCCCTGGGCAGGGCAGGACAGAGGGACAGAGAAGGACAGAGCTCATGGTGACCGTGGCCACTCTCCTCTTGCAGAACAAGAAGAAGGAGAAGAAGTGAAGAGGCTCTGGGCCGAGGCAGAGCCACCCCTGTGTCCCCATGTCCCCTCCTGTCCCTCTCTGTCATTAAAGGGGCTGCGCTTTGCTGCCCAGGAAGCAGCCAGAAGCTTTTGCACCCTCGTGGGTTTTTTTCTCTTGTTCAGCTTTTTTTTTTTTTTTTTTTGATTAAAAACCAGCCAATTTGTGGATCCTGCTGGAGTTTGGCTCCCCCTTGGTTTTCCCCCAGCCTTGTGACCCTTGGAGTGGTCACCATTGTGTCCTTTTTCCTCCGAGGTTTGTCCCCAGCCCCACCTGGGGGTGTCACCTTTCCCCGGTGACAAAACCAGCCCTTGGGGAGGGGTCTTTGGTGGGACCCCCCCCCTCAGCCAAACTCATTGGTGGAGCCTCCCCTTGAGCACCAGTGCCAAGAAATGAAGGTGTGCTGGGAGGGGGCCGTGGGGACGGGGCATTGCCAGCGCTCCCAGTCCCGCCACCTCCGCTCTTTGTACACCGGGATGATTCAATAAATCGCTCAGACTCCAAACTCTTGTCCCTCTCTTTCCATCCATCCCTGGATCACAACGCCGACACAACAACAGCACCACCACCACGTGTATAAATAACCCGGGCTAGGAGGGGTGGCTTTATTGAGTTAAAAACCCATCGGCAGGGGCTGTACAGGGCCATAGCACCATCGGACAGAGCCGGGAGAGGGAGCGGACAGACACCGGACACTCCCAGCCCGGGCAGCACCCTCGGAGCAGGAGCAGGAGCGGCGGGGATGGGGCTGAAGAGGCGGCAGCGGGGCCGGGGAGGCTCAGCCCTGGCTGCCGCAGGACGAGAGGCTGTCGTAGAGAGAATCGCTGAGGGACTCGGAGTGTTCCAGGCCGGCAGGACCGTGCCCTCCATCCCGGGACCGCGCCTCCGTGCTGCCCTCGTCCCCCACGTCCGAGGCGCTGGGGGTGCGGCTGCTGCTGGCGCTCAGAGCGGGGGGCAGAGGTGGGGGAACCTCCGGGGATGCCCCTCGGTGTCCCCCCGGGCTGCACACGGGGGCCTGGGGAGGGACAGCGTGGGCGGGAGGGGTTGGTTAGGACTGTCACTCCCCCGTGGTGAGGAACTCTGCACCCACCCAGGGCCACTTTAAATCCTCCCCACCATGGGCAGCACGATCACAGAATTCTGGGGAGTGAACTCTGCGCCCCATCCAGGGCCACTTTAAATCCTCCCCACCATGGGCAGCACGATCTCAGAATTCTGGGGAGTGAACTCTGCGCCCCATCCAGGGCCACTTTAAATCCTCCCCACGATCCCAGAATTCTGGGGAGTGTTTCCCCCCAATCCTCTCCCCGTGGCTTCATCCCCACAGCAAAGACGGGAGGGTCTCGTCCCCCTCGTCCCCCACGTCTCAGGTGTTTGGGGTGCGGCTGCTGCTGGCGCTCAGGGCGGGGGGCAGAGGTGGGGGAACCTCTGGGGATGCCCCTTGATGTCCCCCCGAGCTGCACACGGGGGCCTGGGGAGGGACAGCGTGGGCAGGAGGGGTTGGTTATGGCAGACAGTGCTGGGGAACCTCTGCACCCACCCAGGGCCACTTTAAATCCTCCCCATCATCACAGAATTCTGGGGAGTGTTCCCCCCAAATCCTCTCCCCGTGGCTTCATCCCCACAGCAAAGGCAGGAAGGTCTGGGGTCTCTCTGCCGAGGTTTTGGGGTCCCGCTCCACAGTCTCACTGTCCTTACTCTGGAGTTTTAGGGACCCTACCCCAAAGTTCTGGGGTCCTGCTGTACAGTTTCAGTGTTCTTACTCTGGAGTTTTAGGGACCCTACTCCAAGGTTTTGGGGTCCTGCTCTACAGTTTCAGTGTTCTTACTCCAGAGTTTTGGGGGCCCTACCCCAAAGTTTTGGGGTCCTGCTCTACAGTTTCAGTGTTCTTACTCCAGAGTTTTAGGGACCCTATTCCAAAGTTTTGGGGTCCTGCTCCAGTTTCAGTGTCCTTACTCTGGAGTTCTGGGGACCCCACCCCAAGGTTTTGGGGTACCCCAGGGTCCCCTAAGTTGCCCTTACCTGCCCAGGCCGATGCAGCCCCTCCAGCCCCCCGGGTGGGCACACGAAGGGGTCGGCAGCACCGCAGCCTTTGGCGTTGGGGAAGGTCCAATTCTTGCTCTGCTGGACCCGCCGCGGTTTCCTGGCGTCATCCCCGGTGTCTGCGGGGACAACGGGGACAGCGCTGACCTGCGGGGCTCCCCACGACCCCCCGAGGGTGGGCACACACCCTGGCACAGGGGGGTTCACCCACCTTGGGGCGCGGCGCGGTGCCCGTGCGGGTTGGGGGGCGCCGGGAGGCGGCAGCCCGGAGCGCTCCGGTGTTTCCCCCGGTACCAGCAGCTCCTCGGCGCTCGGTACCTCCCGTTCCAGCGTCCGGGCCTTGCGCGGCACTTTGGTGACAGCGGCCGGCACGGCCCCGGGCAGCGGCTCGGGGCGGCCCCGCGGTTTGGGGGTGCTCTTAGCGGGGACCCCCCCATAATCGGGGGGTGGGAATGTGCCGATCCCGCTGTCCAGCGTCCGCGTCAGAGACCCGCAGGCTGTGACAGAAAGGGATGGATGAGTGGAGGAGCCCATTCTGGTGCCCCCACTCCACCCGGAGCCCCCCATCACCCCCTCACTCACCGGCGAAATGCTGCCCGGTCCCCGACTCGGACAGGCTCTCGTCGGACGGCAGCTCATCCCGGAGCGCCACGTCGGGCACCTGCGGGGATGCAGAGGCTGAAGGGCTGCGGGGTCCCCCCGGAGCGGACAGACCTGCGGGGGGACCCCTCACCTTGTCCGAGGGCTCCCGCACGTGTCCCACGATGCCGTTGCGGGGCGGGCGGCACAGCCGCGCTTCTTTGGCGTCGGGGGGGACCCTCCGGAGGTCACAAAGCTCCCGCTTGTGCTCCAGGCGGGTCTCGTAGGGGACGTCCTTGCCGTCCACCCTGCGGGGAGGCAGCGATCAGAGGGACACCCCACCCTAATGCCCCCCCCAGGGCACCCAGGTGGGGGCTCACCTGTCCAGCAGCTGCTGCATGAAGGTCTCGGCCGTCACCTCCTGGTACATGACGGGGAGGGGACCGGGGCCTCGAGGGGGCCCACGGGGACGCCCCTTCTCCAGCGCCAGTCCCTGCAGGAACGCGTGCTCCTCCCGCAGCGCCTTGCGCAGATCCTCCGCCTTCTCCATCAGCTTCGAGATGTTGAGACTCTCGGCTTCCAGCTTGCGGGCGGCCAGCTTGACCTCTCGGCGAAGGGGTGCGGGGGTCCCAGCCCAGTCGCGCCCGCGCCCACCGTCCCCTCTCCGGCTCAGCGCGGGCAATTTGCTCCTCCGCAGCCCGAACCAGCTCGCCAGCCCCGCTGCTTTGCCCTTGGCCTCGGCTCCCGGCGCCCTCTCCTGCCCCTGCAGCCTCAGCACGTTCTCCTCGATGCCCTTCATCACCTTCTCCTCGATGGCCGAGTGCCCCGCGCCGCTCGCCGCCGGCCCCGTGGGCTCCGCGGGCTCCGCGGGGCTTTTGTGGGGACCCCCGCCCGCCTTGGCACCCGCGGGGGGCTCCTCGCCCCGCGGTGCCCCCGCGCCTTTGCCCGCCTTGGTGGGCAGCTTGGTGGGGC
Source organism: Artemisiospiza belli (assembly GCA_021963965.1). Lineage (NCBI taxonomy): Eukaryota > Metazoa > Chordata > Aves > Passeriformes > Passerellidae > Artemisiospiza > Artemisiospiza belli. The sequence goes on from JAKDEW010000064.1 coordinate 1,677,089, forward strand.
TGCCGTGGGGGCTGCGGGAGCTTTTGGCGGGGGGCGTGGGGGGGGTCCGGGACGGGGTCCTGCCGGTTCCGGGGCGGGTTTTGCCCCCCGCTTTACCGGGGTCCCCCATGGAACCGGAGGAGTAGCAGCGGGCCAGGGGCTCCGTGCCGTGCGCTGGCTCGGGGTGCTTCAGGCTGCCCCCCAAACCCGCCCGGGGTGGGGGGCGCAGTTCGCCCCCATGGCCCCGTTCGGGCCGGCCCGGCCCGGGCGTTTCTCGGCCCTCAGCCCCTCGCAGCTTGCCCAGCGCTGCCAGGCGCTCCTTGAAGGGCAGATAACCCGGCTCGGGGGGCTTCTTACCGGGCCGGCGGCAGGGGGCCGAGCCCCCCGTGCCACGGCGAGAGCTGGGCGGGGACGCCGCCGCTCGCTCCCCGCTCCCCGCCGGTACCGGCGGTCCCGGGGGCTGCTCCACCGCCTCGAAGGTGCGGGGGAAGGCGGGGGGCTCGGTGGGAGCGGGCTCAGGGGCGGCATCGGGGGACGGGCGGCGGCTGAGCACCGGCGACGCCTCGGGGTGGGCGCCGCGACACGGGATCTTGGAGGGGTGGGCGAGCTGGGGGCTGAGGCGCAGCCCCGCGGGGGAGGGCGGCGCTTTGAGCACCTTGGAGGGGGAGGGCAGCGGGTTGGGGACGGGGGAGAGCGGGGCGAAGCCGCCCTCGGGGCTCTCCTCACCCGCCGCGTAGAGTCCCAGGAACGCGGGGTGCTCCCCGCGCCGCTGCCGGGGGGGACCCCCGGGGGCTTCCCCGTTATTGCGCCGGCAGCAGCCGCCGCCCTCGCCCCGCAGCAGCCGCTCGGCCAAAGCGCTGAGCAGAGCGCCCCGAGGCGGCCCCGCTTCCTCGGGGGAGGAGCAGGGGCTGCCCTCGGTGCCCCGCCAGCCCCCCGCAGCCCCCGGGCCCCGCAGAGGGCAGGGGGGCCAGGCCAGGGCTGAGCAGGGCTCGGGGGAGCCGGGGGAGGCGGGCGGGGGTCCCAGCAGAGGGTCTGACTCCTCCAGCTTGCGCAGCACCTCCAGGATTTGGGCTTTCTTCTTGAAGAATGGGGACAGGGCGTCCAGGGGAGGGGCACCGGGGCTGAGGCCAGGGCTGGCCGATGGCACTGGTGGCAGCACCTGTGGGGACAGGGCAATGTCACCCTGTGAGCATCTGAGCGCCCTGGTACCAGAGGGGGACGCTCTGGGAACACAGAGAGGGACACAGAAGGCTTTGGGATGGGGACATGATGGGGACAGGGACATCTGGGGCAAAGGCTTTGGGATGGGGACATGATGGGGACAGGGACATCTGGGGCAATGGGGTTTGGAGGCAGAGACACCACAGATGGAGGTGGACACCATGGACCTGGAGAGGTGACACCACAGGGACCCTGTTGGAAGTGTCACAGGCACATGGATGGGGACACCACAGATCCAGGCAGGAGGACAGGACAGGACATTATAGGGACAAAATGAGGACAGGACAGGATATTATGCGGACATAATGGGAACAGGACAGGACATTATGGAGACAAAATGGGGACAGGGACATCTGGGGCAATGGGGTTTGGAGGCAGAGACACCACAGATGGAGGTGGACACCCTGGACTTGGAGAGGTGACACCACAGGGACAGGGACCCTGTTGGAAGTGCCATGGGCACTTGGATGGGGACACCACAGATTCAGGGACAGGACACTGGGCCTGGGAAGCCACAGTGTGCCACAGGCCTGGTGACACCACACACTGAGAAAACACAATGGGGAAGGGGGTGACACTGCCCAGAGAGGGGGACACGGGGACAGGAAGGGGCTGGGAACACCAGTACCCACCTCAGGCAGGGACAAACTGAGGCCAGGGAGCAGCTGGGGGGGCTCTTGCTCAGCAGAGCTGGGCTGGGGGGTCACTGGCACATCGGGGGGCGCTGGCACCGGGTGCAGCGGCAGCTGGACAGGAGAGGGTTAAGCTGGGTTAAGCTTTGGGGGGGCTCTGCCCCATTCCCACCCCCTCCCAGCCCTGACACAGCCCCAGACACACCTGAGGGAGGGACCCGGTGGAGAGCTGCAGCTTCTGCTGGAAGAGCTCGCTCAGCACCTGGTTCTGCCGCTCCAGCTCGAACACGCGCTTCTTCAGCTTGATGCACTCCTCACGCAGGTCCTGGCAGGGGTGGGGGGTCAGCCAGGACCCCCGGGACCCCTCAGTGTCCTCCCAACCCCCTGGCACGCCCCTGGCACCATCCTGGTACCATCCTGACACCCTCCTGGCACCATCCTGGCACCATCCTGACACCCTCCTGGTACCATCCTGACACCCCCCTGGCACCATCCTGGTACCATCCTGGTACCATCCTGACACCCCCCTGGCACCATCCTGGTACCATCCTGGCACCATCCTGACACCCTCCTGGTACCATCCTGACACCCCCCTGGCACCATCCTGGTACCATCCTGACACCCTCCTGGCACCCTCCTGGCACCCTCCTGACACCCTCCTGGCACCATCCTGACACCCTCCTGGTACCATCTTGACACCCTCCTGGTACCATCCTGACACCATCCTGGCACCCTCCTGGCACCCCCCTGGCACCATCCTGGCACCCTCCTGGCACCCTCCTGGCACCATCCTGACACCCCCCTGGCACCCTCCTGGCACCATCCTGACACCCTCCTGGCACCCTCCTGGCACCATCCTGACACCCTCCTGGTACCATCTTGACACCCTCCTGGCACCCCCCTGGCACCCTCCTGGCACCCTCCTGGCACCTTCCTGGCACCCACCTTTTGGTTGAGCAGTGCCTGCACCACATGGTTGGCAACCTGGGGAGGAGAGGGGAGGTCTGGGTGGGGGCACAGGGCACAGGGAGGGTCCTGCCCAGCACACAGGTGGGCACAGGTGGGCACAGGTGCCCTGAGTGGGTGGGAGGTCTCCGGTACCTCATCCAGGCAGCGCTCGTACGTCTCCCTCTGGTTCTCGTTGGCCTGGGCCAGGGCTGAGTTCTCTGCCTAGAACAGAGCGAGGACAGCTCAGGGCACACTCAGGGCACACTCAGGGCACACTCAGGGCACAGCTCAGGGAACAGCTCAGGGCACACTCAGGGAACAGCTCAGGGCACACTCAGGGTACACTCAGGGAACAGCTCAGGGCACAGCTCAGGGAACAGCTCAGGGCACACTCAGGGCACACTCAGGGCACAGCTCAGGGCACACTCAGGGTACACTCAGGGCACACTCAGGGCAGAACTCAGGGCACACTCAGGGAACAGCTCAGGGCACACTCAGGGAACAGCTCAGGGCACACTCAGGGCACACTCAGGGAACAGCTCAGGGCACACACAGGGCACACTCAGGGCACACTCAGGGCACACTCAGGGAACAGCTCAGGGCACACACAGGGCACACTCAGGGCACACTCAGGGCAGAACTCAGGGCACACTCAGGGCACAGCTCAGGGAACAGCTCAGGGCACACTCAGGGCAGAACTCAGGGCACACTCAGGGCACAGCTCAGGGAACAGCTCAGGGCACACTCAGGGCAGAACTCAGGGCACACTCAGGGCACAGCTCAGGGCACACTCAGGGCACACTCAGGGCACACTCAGGGCACAGCTCAGGGAACACTCAGGGCACACTCAGGGCACACTCAGGGCATAGCTCAGGGCACACTCAGGGCACAGCTCAGGGCACACTCAGGGCATAGCTCAGGGCACACTCAGGGCACACTCAGGGAACAGCTCAGGGCACAGCTCAGGGAACAGCTCAGGGCAGAACTCAGGGCACACTCAGGGCACACTCAGGGCACACTCAGGGGAACAGCTCAGGGCACACTCAGGGCACAGCTCAGGGCACACTCAGGGGAACAGCTCAGGGCACACTCAGGGCACACTCAGGGAACAGCTCAGGGCACAGCTCAGGGCACAGCTCAGGGCACACTCAGGGCACACTCAGGGAACAGCTCAGGGCAGAACTCAGGGCACACTCAGGGGACACTCAGGGCACACTCAGGGGACAGCTCAGGGCACAGCTCAGGGCATGCTCAGGGCACACTCGGGACAGCTCAGGGCACACTCAGGGAACAGCTCAGGGCACACTCAGGGCACACTCAGGGGAACAGCTCAGGGCACACTCAGGGCACAGCTCAGGGCACACTCAGGGCACACTCAGGGAACAGCTCAGGGCACACTCAGGGCACAGCTCAGGGGACAGCTCAGGGCACACTCAGGGCACACTCAGGGCACACTCAGGGAACAGCTCAGGGCACAGCTCAGGGCACACTCAGGGCACACTCAGGGGACACTCAGGGCAGAACTTAGGGGACAGCTCAGGGCACACTCAGGGCACACTTGGGACAGCTCAGGGCACACTCAGGGCACAGTTCAGGGCACACTCAGGGCACATCCCCGTGCCACCAAGCAGATTCTCTGTCTCCTGCTGCCACACACAGCAGGATGGGGCTGCCCCAGAGGGCCACAAAAACTGGGAAGTGCCACCCATGGCCACGGTGTCCATGCTGTGGTGGCTCCGTGGCACTGGCCCGGCTCTCGGCACGGCTGCCCAGCGGTGCCACGTCCTGCTGGTGCCACCCGTGCCTACCTCCAGCTCCCGCAGGCGCTGCAGCAGCTCATGGCTGGGGCCCGTCTCTCCCGGCGCCTCGGCCACGCTCTCCGACATCGCTGCTGCTGCGGGGGACACGAATCACCGCGGGCCCTCTGCTGGCCCCCGGCTGGTGGCACCCGGCCTGAGGCGCCCCCAGGCCCGGCCCAGCCCGGTACAGCCCGGTCCGGCCCGGTCTTACCTGGCTTTGGGTGTCGCCAGCCCCGAAGCGGCGCGGTGTCACCTGCCAGGGAGAACCGGGCTGAGGAAGAGGATGGAGCCTCCAGGGCCGTGTGCTGACCCCTCCCCTCCCCTCCTGCTGCCCCCTCCTCCTTCCCGGTGCAACGGGGGAATGATCGGCCCCGGGATGCACGGCACGCACGGTACCGGCACCGGGAGCAGCCCTGGGGCACCGGGATGTGCAGCAGCACCGGCACCGGCACCGGTATCACCCCCGGGGCACCGCTGTGCCCCAAGGACCGGGATCGAGTCACGAGGATGTGCAGCACCACCGGGACCGGAATCAACACGAGCCCCGGGGCACCGGGACGTGCAGCACCCCCGGGCTACCGGGATACGCAGCACCCCCGGTTCCGGAGCACCGGGATGCGCGGCCCCGGTGTGTACAGGACCCGGGGCGTTCAAACGGGCCCCCCCCAATGCCGCGCACCCCCCGTTCCACCCCGGGCTTCCCCCGTCCCTCCGCTGAGCGCCGGTCCCGCTCCGTACTCACGCCCGGGGCTCCCGGTAGCGCCGGTAGCGGCGGCTCAGAGCGGCCCCGGGGCCGGTCCCGGCGACGGCGGCGCTTCCATCCCGGCCCGGCCCGGCCGCGCTATTGTTGGGAGGCGGCGGCGGCGGCTCCGCCTTCCCGGCCGCGGCCGGGGAGGAGCCGGGATGGAGCCGCCGCCTCCCCCGGTGCGCGGCTCCGCCAGCGCCGGCCCCGGGCAACCGGCAATGAGAGCCCGGGAGTGACAAACCGGGAATGATCCCGGGAGGGGAGGCACCGGGAACCCCCCCGCGGCACCGGGAACCCCCCCGCGGTACCGGGAACCCCCCCGCGGCACCGGGCAGGGCACGGAGGGATCCCCACAGGGCATCCCGCACCCACCGGAGGGACTGCCCGGTGCACCGGGGAACCGGCAATAAGGCCCCGGGAGCGGCGGCACCGGGAATGATCCTGGGAGGGGAAACACCGGGAACCCCCCGTGACACTGGGCAGAGCATGGAGGGACTCTCACCGGGCATCCCGCACCCACCGAGGGACCGCCCGGTGCACCGGGACCCCTCGGGGAGCCCCCCGGGAGTGACGGCAGCGGCACACTGGGAACCATCCCGGGAGGGGAAACACCGGGAATCCCGCCGCGGTACCGGGCAGAGCACGGAGGGATCCCCACCGGGCATCCCGCACCCACCGGAGGGACCGCCCGGTGCACCGGGACCCCTCGGAATCCCCCCGGGGCTGCGGGAACGGAGCCGAGCCGGGACCCCCCGGTCGTGGCCGTCGCTCCCCGCTGCCCCGAGAGTGATTTTCGGCGTTTCGGGGTTCACACGGGGCCGCGCGTCCCCGCTTCACCCCGACCCCACGGGGGCTCCCCGGGCCGGGGGAGAGCGGAGGGGACGAGCGGAGAATTTGGGGGCGATGGAAGGACAAGAAAAGCGCCTGGGGGTGATGGGGGGACAAGGGGAAGGTCTGGGGGGGCACGGCCACACCTCGCCCGCGCTGTCCCCGTCCCCATGGGGCGAACCCACGCGGGTCCCCGCGGTCCCCATTGTCCCCGAGGTGCCCGAGGGCCCCTCGGCCGCCACCCCCGGGCAGGAAGCGGCCCCGGTGGCGGCGGCTGCGGCTGCGTCACGGGGGAAGTGAGGCTCCGTCTGCAGGGGAAGAGGAGCCCGCGGCCCCCCCAGGCCCCCGGCGGGGACAGACGGGGGGGCCCCGACAGATGGACAGCGAGGCCGCCCCTCCCCCAGCGCGGGAGGGTCCCTGTGGGGAGGGGGACACGGCTGGGGCACTGCCAGGGCCACCCCGAGCCCGGGCCCCCTCCCCAGTGTCCCCTCCCCAGTGACTCTGTCCCCGTGGGGACAAAGCGCGGCCCTGGCGGTGCCAGCGTGGCTGTGACGGGCTGGCCCTGGGCTGGCCCACGCCAGGGTCCCCATGGCGAGCCAGGGACAGGGGCGACAGCCCCGAGTGTCCCCAAGCCTGCTGAGCCACACTGGGGGCAGCCAGGACACACTGGGGACAGCCAGGGACAGCCAGGATGCACCAGGGACAGGGGGTGACAGCCCCGAGTGTCCCCAACCCCACTGAGCCCTTCTGGGGACAGCCAGGGACAGAGGTGACAGCCTCGAGTGTCCCCAACCCTTCTGGGGACAGCCAGGACACACTGCAGACAGTGCAGGGACAGCCAGGATGCACCAGGGACAGTGCAGGGACATGGGGTGACAGCCCTGAGTGTCCCCAACCCTGCTGAACCACACTGAGGGCAGCCAGGACACGCTGGGGACAGCCAGGATGCACCAGGGACAGCCCAGGGACAGGGGTGACAGCCCTGAGTGTCCCCAACCCCACTGAGCCCTTCTGAGGACAGCCAGGACACACTGGGGACAGCCAGGGACAGAGGTGACAGCCTCGAGTGTCCCCAACCCTTCTGGGGACAGCCAGGACACACTGCAGACAGTGCAGGGACAGCCAGGATGCACCAGGGACAGTGCAGGGACATGGGGTGACAGCCCTGAGTGTCCCCAACCCTGCTGAACCACACTGGGGGCAGCCAGGACACACTGGGGACAGCCAGGATGCACCAGGGACAGCCCAGGGACAGGGGTGACAGCCCTGAGTGTCCCCAACCTCACTGAGCCGTTCTGGGGACAGCCAGGACACACTGGGGACAGTCCAGGGACAGCCAGGATGCACTAGGGACAGCCCAGGGACAGGGGTGACAGCCCTGAGTGTCCCCAACCCTGCTGAACCACACTGAGGGCAGCCAGGACACACTGGGGACAGTCCAGGGACAGGGGGTGACAGCCTCGAGTGTCCCCAACCCCGCTAAGCTCTTCTAGGGGCAGCCAGGATGGGGTGGGGTGACAGCTCCGAGTGTCCCCAAGCCTGCTGAGCCGTTCTGGGGACAGCCAGGACGCACTGGGGACAATCCAGGGCCAGCCAGGATGCACCAGGGACAGCCCAGGGACATGAGGTGACAGCCCTAGGTGTCCCCAACCCCACTGAGCTCTTCTGGGGACACCCCAGGGACAGGGGGTGCCAGCCCCAGGTGTCCCCAACCCCGCTGAGCCGTTCTGGGGACAGCCAGGACACCCTGGGGACAGTCCAGGGCCAGCCAGGATGCAGCAGGGACAGCAAGGACACCCTGGGGACAGCCGGGACACACCGGGGACAAGTGGGATGTGGCACAGAAATGGCCTCGGGCTGCGGGGACACATCGAGGACAGCTGGGCAGGGACACGCGGGGACAGCCGGGGATGCGGTGGGGACAGCAGAGACACGCAGGGGACAGCCGGGGTGTACTGGGGACACTGGGGACATCCCAGGGACAGTCTGGGTGTACTGGGGACACTGGGGACACCTCAGGGACAGCCGGGGTGTACTGGGGACACTGTGGACACCTCAGGGACAGTCTGGGGTGTACTGGGGACACTGGGGACACCTCAGGGACAGCCGGGGTGTACTGGGGACACTGGGGACACCTCAGGGACAGCCGGGGTGTACTGGGGACACTGGGGACGGGTGGGTGGGATGAAAGGCAGTGAGGGACACCTCAGGGACAGACGGGGTGTACTGGGGACACTGGGGACACCTCTGGGACAGTCAGGAATGCCCCAGGGAGAGTCAGGGTGCAGTGGGGACATTGAGAACACTGCAGGGACAGCCGGGGTGCACTGGGGACACTGGGGACACCCCAGGGACAGTCAGGATTCACTGGCGACCCTGAGGACAACCAGAATGCTCTGGGGACACCCCAGGGACAGCCGGGATGCTCTGGGGACACCGGGGACACCTCAGGGACAGTCAGGATTCACTGGCGACCCTGAGGACAGCTGGAATGTTCTGGGGACACCCCAGGGACAGCCAGGGTGCACTGGGGACACTGGGGACACCCCAGGGACAGTCAGGATTCACTGGCGACCCTGAGGACAACCAGAATGCTCTGGGGACACCCCAGGGACAGCCGGGATGCTCTGGGGACACCGGGGACACCCCAGGGACAGTCAGGATTCACTAGGGACCCTGAGGACAGCTGGAATGTTCTGGGGACACCCCAGGGACAGCCAGGATGCACTGGGGACACTGGGGACACTGCAGAGATAGTCAGGATGCACTGGGGACACCAAGAATGCCCCAGGGACAGTCCGGGTGTACTGGGGACAGTGAGGACACCCCAGGGACAGTCAGGATGCATTGGTGACCCTGAGAACAGCCGGAATGCTCTGGGGACAACCCAGGGACAGCCGGGGTGCAGCAGGGACAGCAGGAATGCCCCAGGGAGAGTCAGGGTGCACTGGGGACACCTCAGGGACAGTCCGGGTGCAATGGGGACACTGGGGACACTGCAGGGACAGCCGGGGTGCAGTGGGGACACCTCAGGGACAGTCTGGGTGCACTGGGGACACTGGGGACACCTCAGGGAGAGTCAGGATGCACTGGGGACATTGAGGACACCCCAGGGACAGCCGAGGTGCAGTGGGGACACTGGGGACACCCTGGGGACAGTCAGGATGCACTGGGGACATTGAGGACACCCCAGGGACAGCCGGGGTGCACTGGGGACACTGGGGACACCCTGGGGACAGCCAGGGTGCAGTGGGGACACTGGGGACACCCTGGGGACAGCGAGGGTGCAATGAGGACACCCCAGGGACGGTCAGGATTCACCGGGGACACCGGGGACACCTCAGGGACAGCCGGGATGCTCTGGGGACAGCGGGGACACCCCAGGATGCCCCGGGGACAGCGGGGACAGCCGAGGACACACCGAGGACACGCGGAACGCCACCCACCCACCCACCGGGCCACCCCCGCCGCTCCCCCGGGATCCACTCCCGCCCTCCCGGTAACCGGAGGCCACGGATGCTCCCCTTCCCCCCCTTCCGGCTCCGGTACCACCGAGGAGCGGCCCCGACCGCCCCCCACCACCCCCCACCCGGTCCGGAGACTCACCGGGGGCTCCGGCGGGGCCGGGGCGCCATGGCCGGGGCTGGCACCGGCACCGGCACCGGGGCGGGACCGGCGGCGGCGGCGGTGACGTCATGGCTGCACCGGGCCGGCCCCGCCCTGCGCCCCCGCCGCCGCCAATCCGCGCGCACCGGGCATCGCCCCCCTCCCCCGTTCCCGTGATCACCGGAACCGCCCCACACGGAGCCGGGACCGCCGGAAACGGAGCCGGTACCGCCGCCCCTCCCTCCTCCATCCCGGCGGGAATCGGTACCGAGCCGCCCCCCCCACCCCCTCCCGTCCCGGTGGGGCTGCACCGGGATGGGACCGGACTGGACCGGCCCGAACCGCACCGAGCACCCCCGAGCGAACTGGAATAAATGGGGACCCCAAAGGGGCCCCCGCCCAATAGCAGAGGTTGGGGAGCGGGACCGGGGAACACCGAGACCCCCAGGGCACCCCAAAAACCTCAAACACCCCCAGACATCCCCAGGACACCCCAAACACCCTACAGGACACCCTAAACACCCCCCAGGGCACCCCAAACACCCCCAAAGAACCAAGGGCATCCTAAACACCCCCCAGTGTACCCCCAAATACCCCTCAGGACACCCCTGAACACCCCAGAGCACCCCAAACATCCCCCAGGGAGTCTCAAACACCCCAAACACGTCCCAGGGCACCCCAAACGCTCCAGAGAACCCTAAACATCCCCCAGGGCACCCCAAACACCTCTCAGGGAACCCCAAAACACCCCCAGAGCACCTTAAACACCCCCAGGACACCCCAAATACCACCCAAACACCCCAAACATCCCCCAGGGCACCCCAAACACCTCTCAGGGAAGCCCAAAACACCCCCAAAGCACTTTAAACACCCCAAGGACACCCCAAATACCCCCCAGGGCACCCCCAAACACACCTCAGTGCACCCCCAACACCCCAAATTCCAGACTCATCACACGACACAGGGACACCGAGCACCCACCTCCATCACTTTATTGTGCGGGGGGGGGGGACCTGCAGAACAGAACCTCTGTCCCCCCAAAACCCCTCAGGGTGTGGCAGAGACCCCCAGAATTTGGGGATTTCTGTCCCCCAGAATTTGGTGATTCCCTCCTGTGGCCGCTCCATCCCCACGGAGGACAGGAGGATCTGGATGGGGTTTCTGGGCTTCTTGGGGTTTCTGTGGTTGTACAATCAGCAGAGCTGGAGCTGCAGCTCCTCCTGGCACTGGAGAAGGACTCAAGGACCCCCAAGTAGGGGTCCCCCAGAATTTGGTGATTTCTGTCCCCCAGAATTTGGTGATTTCCCTCCCCAGCCTCCTGTGGCCGCTCCATTCCCACGGAGAACAGGAGGGTCTGCAGCCCCATCTTGGGGTTTTTGGGGTTTCTGTGGCTGCAGGAATCAGCAGAGCAGCTCATCCTGGCACTGGAGCAGCTCTCCAGCCCCTCCAGGTCCCATGGTGAGGGTCCCCCAGAATTTGGTGATTTCTGTCCCCCAGAATTTGGTGATTTCCTTCCCCATCATCCCGTGGCTGCTCCATCCCCACGGAGGACAGGAAGGTCTGGATGGGGTTTTTGGGGTTTCTGGGGTTGTAGAATCAGCAGAACTGGAGCTGCAGCTCATCCTGGCACTGGAGCAGCTCTCCAGCCCCCCCAGGTCCCAGGCTGACACCCCAGGTGCCCCAGGTGTCCCTCAGAATTTGGTGATTTCCCTCCCGTGGCCGCTCCATCCCCATGGAGAACAGGAGGGTCTGCAGCCCCATCTTGGGGTTTTCGGGGTTTCTGTGGCTGCAGAATCAGCAGAGCTGGAGCTGCAGCTCCTCCTGGAGGCTCTGCAGCCCCCCAGGTCCCACGCTGAGGGTCCCACACCAGGCTCAGCCCACAGCTCCCGGCTCCAGGCTCCCGTTGGCTCCTCGGGCTGGGCTGGTCGAGGCCGCTCCCTGTGGCTGCTGCTGGGGCTGCAAGGGAAGGTGACACTGCTGGGACAGCACAGGGACATGGCAGGGGGTGCTGGGACACAGCCTGGGGCTGGCAGTGTCACTCCCACACGAATTGGGAACTCCACAAGGTGGGAGCACCAACAGACCAACAGGGAGGGTTTTTGCTCTGGGCTCTTGTTTGAAACCAACAGTTACAGAAAAACTGGGGGTCTTCAGTCAGAGCCTGGGGTGTGACACCCTCCCCACCCCAAAACTTGGCCTTCACCCCATGACAGGACACTGGGTGACATCACCTGTCACTGTGGGGACACCCCAAAGTAGCCCCAGAAAGGACGCCAGGAACAAATTTCAGTCAATAAATTTCTGTTATCCCAGTGAGAATTAAGACTTCAAGGAAGAAAGGAGAACCCCAAAACCTGGCTTTCACCCCAGGAACCATTAATCCACAGGATTAATATGGATTAATTAATCGACAGGACAGTGGGTGACATCACCTGTGGGGACACCTCAAAGAAGCCCCAGGCTCCAAACAGAATGAGAGGAATAAATTTCAGTTTTCCCAGTCAAAATTAAGACTCCAAGGAAGAAAGGAGAACCCCTGGGCTGTGGCCCCAAAACTTGGGTTTCACACCATGACAGGACACTGGGTGACATCACCTGTCCTGTGAGGACACCCCAGAATAGCCCCAGGCTCCAGAAAGGATGAGAGGAACAAATTTCAGTCAATTAATTTCAATTATCTCAGTGAAAAGTAACTCCAAGGAAGAAAGGAGAACCCCAAAACCTGGCTATCACCCCAGGAACCATGACAGGACAGTGGGTGACATCACCTGTCCCTGTGGGGACACCCCAAAGAAACCCCAAGCTCCGGAAAGGATGAGAGGAATAAATTTCAGTTTTCCCAGTGAAAATTAAGACTCCAAGGAAGAAAGGGGAACCCCTGGGCTGGGAAACAACTCCCCTAAAAACCCTCAAGTGGGATTAAGAGGTTCCAAGAGCATCCCAGACATCCCCATTGTCCCAGACATGCCCAGGACAAGGGTGGCACCCACAGCCTGGCACTCCTAATGCCACCCAGACCATGGGCACACCCAGCTGCTGTGTGGGAGGAAGAGAAAAACTCATCCAAGATGGGATCAAGGATCTCCCAGCTCAGGGATGACCCCTAAATATGGGATTAAGGATCCACCATTATGGGATCACCCCCAAATATGGGATCAAGGATCCCCCAGTATGGGATCACCCCCAAATATGTGATCAAGGATTCCCCAATATGAGATCAAGGATTCCCCAGCTCAGGGATGACCCCTAAATATGGGATTAAGGATCCACCATTATGGGATCTCCCCCAAATATGGGATTAAGGATTCACCAATATGGGATCAAGGACACCCAATATGGGATCAAGGATCCCCCAGTAGGGGATCAAGGATTCCCCAATTTGGGATCACCCCAAAATATGGGATTAAGGACTCCCCAGTATGGGATCAAGGACCCCCAATATGGGATCAAGGAGCTCCCAGTATGGGATCACCCCAAGTATGGGATCAAGGATTCCCCAAATATGAAATCAAGGATCCCCCAGCTCAGGGATCACCCTCAAATATGGGATTAAGGATTCCTCAATATGAGATCAAGGATCCCTCAGCTCAGGAATGACCCCTAAATACGGGATCAAGGATTCCCCAATATGGGATCACCCCCAAATACGGGATCAAGGATTCCCCAATATGGGATCAAGGATCTCCCAGCTCAGGGATCACCCCCAATATGGGATTAAGGATTCCCCAGCTTGGGGATAACCCCCAAATATAGGATTAAGGATTCCCCAATATGGGATCAAGGATTCCCCAATATGGAATCAAGGATCTCCCAGTATGGGATCACCCCCAAACATGAAATCAAGGATCCCCCAGCTCAGGGATGACCCCTAATATGGGATCAAGGAGCTCCCAGTATGGGATCACCCCAAATATGGGATCAAAAAATTCCCCAAATATGAAATCAAGGATCCCCCAGCTCAGGGATCACCCTCAAATATGGGATTAAGGATTCCTCAATATGGGATCAAGGATTCCCCAGCTCAGGGATGACCCATAATATGGGATCAAGGACCCCCAATGTGGGATCAAGGACCCCCAATATGGGATCAAGGACTCCCCAGCTCAGGGATTTGTGGGAGCTGCTGGGTTTGTGTGAGCTCTTGGGGTTATCAGAGTTCCTGGGTCTTTGGCAACTCAGAGTTTGTGGGAATTGCTGGATTTGTGGGAACTCCTGGGTCTGTGGCAGCTCCTGAGTTTTTGGGACCTCTTGGGTCTTGAGGAGCTTTCAGATTTCTTGGGAAATTTTGGATTTTTGAGAGCCCCTTGTTGTTGTTTTTGTTTTTTTTTTTTTTTTTTTCCCTGGAGTTCTACTCCCCCAGCCCTGTGCAGGGAGATGAAAACTGCTTTTATTTCTCTCTAACCACCACAGACCTCAAAATAAAGCCAGGAGAAATCCCATAAAAGAGCCAGAGAAGCTGCTGTGGGCAGCTGGTGCTCCTGGGAGGGAGGGAAGGGTTGGGCTTGTGAGAGCTCCTGAGTTTTTGGGACCTCTTGGGTCTTGAGGAGCTTTCAGATTTCTTAGGAAATTCTGGATTTTTTCCCTTTATAACCACCACAGCCCTGTCAGTCCATACCTGGGCAGGCCCCTGGGCTGCAGGGATGAGGGGGGAGCAGGAGCTGCCCCTGTCAGGCTCCTCCAGGGCCAGGATGTCGATGGGAGCCTCAGCCATGTCCCTCAGGGCTGGATCCAGGCTCACAGAAGGGTCAAAGAGCAGAGGGGAAGGTGGGCACTGCATCCCATCACCCACCACGTCCAGGTCCTGCAGGGAAAAGAGAGATTATCAGGGCTGAGGAGGGTCTGGAGCAGCAGGGAAGGGAGGAGGAGGAGTGGGCACCATGCCAGGAGGCCCTGGACACCTCAGGAACCTCCTCCTCCTCCTCCTGCAATGCCATGATCCCGGCTGGCACTGCTGAGGACAAGGTGTGGCGCACACCAGCTGGAGGCCAGCGTGATTTACTGTCCCCAAGGTGTCCCTCCAGCACCTGGAACGGCTTTGGCAGGGTCCAATCACACCTTTCTGGGGACCCCCAGAGCCATCCCTGCTCTCCAGGGTGTCACACACATTCCTGGGGACCCCCAGAGCAATCCAGGATGTCACACACATTCCTGGGGACACCTGGAACATCCCCATCCTCTCCTAGGATGTCACACACCCTTCTGGGGACCCCCAGAGCAGTCCAGGATGTCACACACAGTTCTGGGGACACCTGGAACATCCCCATCCTCTCCTAGGATGTCACACACCCTTCTGGGGACCCCCAGAGCAATCCAGGATATCACACACATTCCTGGGGACACCTGGAACATCCCCATCCTCTCCTAGGATGTCACACACACATTCCAGAGGACCCCCACACCAGTCCCTGCTCTCCAGGATGTCACACACATTCCAGGGGACCCCCAGAGCAATCCAGGATGTCACACACAGTTCTGGGGACCCCCAGATCAGTCCCCCATATCCAGGATGTAACACACACTCTTCTGGGGACCCCCAGAGCAGTCCAGGATGTCACACACACACTCCTGGGGACCCCTGGAACAGGAGAGGCTGGGATTCAGGAGGAGCTGGGATTCAGGAGAAGCTGGGATTTGAGAGAGGCTGGGATTTGGGAGAGGCTGAAATTCAGGAGGAGCTGGGTGGGATTCAGGAGCTGGGATTTGGCAGAAGCTGGGATTCAGGAGAGGCTGGGATTCAGGAGAATTCAGGAGAGGCTGGGAATCAGGAGAATTCAGGAGAGGCTGGGATTCAGGAGGAGCTGGGATTCAGGAGAGGCTGGGATTTGGAAAGGCTGGGATTTGGGACAGGCTGGGATTCAACAAAGACTGGGATTCAGCAGAGCCTGGGATTTGGGAGGAACTGGGATTTGAAAAGGCTGGGATTTGGGACAGACTGGGATTCAGGAGGAGCTGGGATTCAAGAGAGGCTGGGATTTGGGAGGAACTGGGATTCAGCACAGACTGGGATTCAGCAGAGGCTGAGATTTGTGAGAGGCTGGGATTCAGGAGGAGCTGGGATTCAGGAGAGGCTGGGATTTGGGAGGAACTGGGATTTGAAAAGGCTGGGATTTGGGACAGACTGGGATTCAGGAGGAGCTGGGATTCAGCAGAATCTGGGATTTGTTTTGGCTCCAGAGGCGCTGTGACACCAGGGTGACATTCCTGGTGACATTCCCGTGCCTCGGGAGTGGCACCTCCCCAGCCTGCTGAGACACAACACAGACACCCCCAGCAGCTCCCATGGATCTGCAGCGCTCCAGAGAGAGCTCAGAAGCTTCCCAAGGGACAGCAGGAGGGAAACCAGCCCTGCTTTTCCTTTCTAACCCAAAATTTCACCTCCTGTTTGCACAGAACGGGGCTGGGATCTGATCTGAGCCCTCCCCAAGCCTGACCCTGCTTGTTCTCCTGCCTCCTGGGGCTGGAATCTCTCCTCCATCACCAGAGATCCAAGGTTTGCCTCCAAGAGCAGAGCTCAGCAGCCTCAGGAGCCCCCAAAAACTGAGGGGACCCTCACAGGAGCAGCTCCCCTGGATCCTGTGCTCTGCTTTGGCCTCAATGCACTCCTGAGGCTCTGAGCTCTGTTGCTTTAAATGCACCATGATGCCACAATAATCTGGGGATTAAAATCTTCCTGTTTTCCTCGTGCCAGAGAAAATGGGGGTGGGGGATAAAAAAATCCTCTTTTTAAGGCATTTAAATGAGCACAGCCATTCCAAAGGAGCAGCCACCAAGCCTGGAATAGCTCCTAGACCTTCCACATTCCTGCATTTTCAGACTAAAGGATGGATTTAGAATGTAAAGATCATCCATGGACAGGGACATGGACACCCTCCACTATCCCAGGTGGCTCCAAGCCCTGTCCAGCCTGGCCTTGGACATTTTCAGGGATCCAGGGGCAGCCACAGTTGCTCTGGAAATTCCATTCCAGGGCCTCCCTAGGGAGAAATAAATCTGGGGAGATCTTCACAGGGAGAAATTTGTTCAAAATATCCCATCTAACCCTGCCTCTGGCACTGGAATCCATTCCCCTTTATCCTGGCATCCCATCCTTTGTCCCAAAGGGGCTCTGAGGTGTCCCTGGATCCTTCTCCTCTCCAAGCTGGACATCCCCAGCCTGATCCCAGAGCTGTTCCAGCCTCACTCCAGCAGCTCCTCCTGTGCTCAGAACCTCAGAATGCAGCATCCCAGGTGGGATCTCAGGTGGAAGAGGAGGAAAAGGTTGGAAGAAAAGGTTGGAAGAAGTGAATGGGGGTTGGAAAAGAGGAAGGGGTGGGAAGAAAAGGATGGGGAGCAGAAAAGGAGGAAGAGAAATGGAAGAAGAGGAAGGGATGGGAAGAAAAGATTGGAAGTGAATGGGGGTTGGAAAAGAGGAAGGGATGGAAAGGAAAGGAGAAAGAGAAATGGAAGAGGAGGAAAAGGTTGGAAGAAAAGGTTGGAAGAAGTGAATGGGGGTTGGAAAAGAGGAAGAAAAGGATGGGGATCAGAGGAGGAGAAAGAGAAATGGAAGAGCAGGAAGGGATGGGAAGAAAAGGAGAAAGAGAAATGGAAGGGGAGGAAGGGATGGGAAGAAAAGGTTGGAAAAAGCTCCTCTCCCATCCCAGGTGGGCTCTCAGGTGGAAGAGGAGGAAGGATGGGAGGAAAAAGTTGGAAGAAGTGAATGGGGGTTCAAAAAGAGGAAGGGCTTGGAAGAAAAGGATGGGGATCAGAAAAGGAGAAAGAGAAATGGAAGAAGAAAGGGTTGGAAGAAAAGGTTGGAAGAAGTGAATGGGGACTGAAAAGGTGGAAGAGAAGGATGGGGATCAGAGGAGGAGAAAGAGGAATGGAAGAGGAGGAAAGGGTTGGGAAGAAAAGGTTGGAAGAAGTGAATAGGGGTTGAAAAACAGGAAGAAGAGGATGGGGATCAGAAAAGGAGAAAGAGAAATGGAAGAAAAAAGGCTTGGAAGAAAAGGATGAAAGAAGAGAATTGGGATTGAAAAGGAGGAAGGGGTGGGAAGAAAAGGAGAAAGAGAAATGGAAGAGGACGAAGGGATGGGAAGAAAAGGACAGGGATCAGAAAAGGAGGAAGATAAATGGAAGAGGAGGAAGGGATGGGAAGCAAAGGTTGCAAGAACTTCCTCTCCCACCCCAGGTGGGCCCAGGAGAGCCCTCCCAGCTGTGCCACTTACATCACTGAACTCCAGGGGCAGGCTCTCGGTGGGCTGCAGCTCAGCTGCACTCAGGTACAGCTCTGAGGGCGCTGCCCCCAGCTCCTGGGGCACTGCCAGCCCCTGCTCGGGCACGTACATCTGGGGGGGCAGCCGCAGGTGCAGGGGGCAGCAGGGCTCCTCCGACAGGCTCACGGGCACGGGCTTGTTGCAGGGAACCTCCTCAGAGCCCTGGCAAGGCTTGAAAAGGCTCTGGTTGGTGTCCTGGCAGATATCTGGGGAGAGGAGGTCAAGGAAAGCAGCAGAGGTGCAGGCAGAGAGTGATCCCATATTGGGGTGATCCCATATTGGGGAATCCCTAATCCCATATTGGGGTGGTCCAATATTGGGGAATCCCTAATTTCATATCAGGGGTCATCCCTGAGCTGGGGGGATCCTTGATCCCATATAGGGAATTCTTAATCCCATATTGGGGTGGTCCAATATTGGGGAATCCCTAATTCCATATTGGGGTGATCCAATATTGGGGAATCCCTAATTCCATATTGGGGTGGTCCCATATTGGGGAATCCCTAATTCCATATTGGGGTGGTCCCATATTGGGGAATCCCTAATTCCATACTGGGGTGGTCCCATATTGGGGAATCCCTAATTCCATATTGGGGTGGTCCCATATTGGGGAATCCCTAATTCCATACTGGGGTGGTCCCATATTGGGGAATCCATAATCCCACATTGGGGTGGTCCCATATTGGGGAATTCCTAATTTCATATCAGGGGTCACCTCTGAGCTGGGGGGATCCTTGATCCCATATAGGGAATCCCTAATTCCATATTGGGGTGGTCCAATATTGGGGAATCCCTAATCCCATATTGGGGTGATCCCATATTGGGGAATCCCTAATTCCATACTGGGGTGGTCCAATATTGGGGAATCCCTAATCTCATATTGGGGTGCTCCCATATTGGGGAATCCCTAATTCCATATTGGGGTGGTCCAATATTGGGGAATCCCTAATCCCATATTAGGGGTCATCCCTGAGCTGGGGGATCCTTCATCCTATATTTCGGGTTATCTGTGAGCTGGGGAATCCTTGATCCCATATTTGAGGTCATCCCATATTGGGGGTCATCCCTGAGCTGGGGAATTTTCTGATCCCATATTGGAGGCCATCCCATATTGGGAAATCTTTGATCCCATACTGGAGCTCATCCCTGAGCTGGGGGATGCTTGATTCCATACTGGGGAATCCTTAATCCCATATTTGGGGGTGATCCCTGAGCTGGGGGATCCTTGATACCTTATTGGAGGTAATCACAAATTTGGAAATCCTTGATCCCATATTTGGGGTCATCCCTGAGCTGGGGAATTTTTGATCCCATATTGGGGGTGATCCCAGAGCTGGGGAATTTTTGATCCCATACTGGGGGATCCAGAGGGATAAATGCTGAGAAATGCTCCCAATTCCCCCACAAATGTTGCTAAACCCACCCCAATTTATCCCAGATCAGGAATGCAGAGGTTAAAACTGCACCCCAACGCTCAGGGATGTGGGTGACATCATTTCCACGATGGAAATCTGGGACAACAGCCATAATCCCCCCTCTGTGGGGGCTGGATCCCATAAACCACTCAGAGATTCTCAGCTGGATGGCACAAAGGCTCAGGATTAACTTTTGTTTGCAGACATCCCTGGGAAATTATCCCATATTGGGGAATCCTTGATCCCATACTGGGAGTCATCCCTGAGCTGGGGGATCCTTAATCCCATATTGGGGAGTCCTTGATTTCATATTGGGGAATCCTTGATCCCATACTGGGAGTCATCCCTGAGCTGGGGGATCCTTGATCCCATATTTGGGAGTGATTCCATAATTGGGAATCCTTGATCCCATATTTGGGAGTGATTCCATAATTGGGAATCCTTGATCCCATATTTGGGAGTGATTCCATAATTGGGAATCCTTGATCCTGTATTTGGGGGTCATCTCTGAGCTGAGGAATCCTTGATCCCATCTTGGGGGTGATCCCATATTGGGGAATCATTGATTTCATACTGGGGAATCCTTGATCCCATATTTAGGGTCATCCCTGAGCTGGGGAATCCTTGATCCCATACTGGGTGACCCAGAGGGATAAATGCTGAGAAATGCTCCCAAATCCCCCACAAATGTTGCTAAACCCACCCCAATTTATCCCAGATCAGGAATGCAGAGGTTAAAACTGCACCCCAATGCTCAGGGATGTGGGTGACATCATTTCCAGGATAGAAATCTGGGACAACAGCCATAATCCCCTCTCTGTGGGGGCTGGATCCCATAAACCACTCAGAGATTCTCAGCTGGATGGCACAAAGGCTCAGGATTAACTTTTGTTTGCAGACATCCCTGGGAAAGGAGCAGCTCCAGCCCCACGGGCAGGGAGATCCCAGCACACACAATGCCTCTCCCAGAGCCAGCATTTTGGTTATGTTATTTCTATTTTCTCACTGCATTTTCCTTCCCAGTGGAAAAGCTGTTCCTGCCAGAGGTGTAAATGGGATTTCCTGCCTTTAATCCCAGACAGAAACTCCTCTTCAATTGCATCACACTTGCAGAGCCATCCAGAGGCAAAGGAGCTACAGATCAAAGCCATCACCTCCCAACCCTTTCCTCCTCTTCCCACACCCATCCTCTTCTTCCTCTTCCAAGCCCTATTCTGATCCCATCCTCCTCTTCTGACTCCCTCCTCTTTTAATCTTTCTCTTCTTCCCACCCCTTCCTCTTTTTTCAGCCCCAATTCACTTCTTCCAATCTTTTCTTCCCATCCCTTCCTCTTTTTCCATCCTTTTCTCCTCTTCTGATCCTCATCCTTTTCTTCCCAACCCTTTCCTCCTCGTCCATTTCTCTTTCTCCTCTTCTGATCCCATCCTTTTCTTCCCAACCCTTTCCTCCTCTTCCATTTCTCTTTCTCCTCCTCTGATCCCCATCCTTTTCTTCCAATCCCTTCCTCTTTTTTTTTTTCAATCCCCATTCACTTCTTCCAACCTTTTCTTCCCATCCTTTCCTATTCTTTCATTTCTTTTTCTCATTTTCTGATCCCCACCCTTACCTTCCAACCTTTTCCTTCTCTTCCATCCCTTTCTCCCCTTCTGATCCTCATCCTTTTATTCCAACCCCTTCCTCCTCCTCCTCCCACACCTTTCTCCTCTTCCATCCCCTTCCAACCAGAATCATCCCAACTGCAATTTCCTCACACACACACCAGTGTGGGAGGAGGGGAAAAAAACCCTCAAACTCACAAAAAATGGGGAAAAGACACCAAATTTAAGGCAGTTTCTTAAAGCTGGCTGGGTTTGAGATTCACCCCTCCCTCCTCTCCTCCCTACTCCAAGGATTTCTCAGGAATTCATTTCCTGGCAGGCTGTGGGGAGCCAGAATTTGGGCTGGCAGCAAAATCAGAGCCCAGCCCAAGAGAAAAGGACCTGGGACACCCAAGGGAAGCTGTGGTGAGGGAACAGGGAGTGGGAAAATCAGATTTTCAGCTCCAGCACTGGCTTTACTGGTAGCCAAAAGCACAGATTGCCAAGAGGACAAAAATCCCAAGCTCCATCTGGAACCTCCCAGCTTTCCCCCATCCCTTTAGTGCCCTGTCACAAACAATCCAGCTCCTGGAAGCAAACAGAGCTCCAGAAAAGCCACAGATGTTATCAGATGTTATCAGCTGCCCCAGGAAAAGCTTGTTTGTGTCACTGAGAGTCAGACCCAGCTCTTTCCTCCCTCCCAGGAGCACCAGCTGCCCACAGCAGCTTCTCTGGCTCTTTTATGGGATTTCTCCTGGCTTTATTTTGAGGTCTCTGGTGGTTAGAGAGAAATAAAAGCAGTTTTCATCTCCCTGCACAGGGCTGGGGAAGTAGGAGAACTCCAGGGAGAAAAAAACCCAAAAACAACAACAAGGGGCTCTCAAAAATCCAGAATTTCCCAAGAAATCTGAAAGCTCCTCAAGACCCAAGAGGTCCCAAAAATGCAGGAGCTCCTGCAGACCCAGGAGTTCCCACAAATCCAGAGTTGCCAAAGACCCAGGAACTCTGATAACCCCAAGAGCTCACACAAACCCAGCAGCTCCCACAAATCCCTGAGCTGGGGGTCCTTGATCCCATATTGGGGGTCCTTGATCCCATATTGAGGAATCCTTGATCCCATATTTGGGGGTGATTCCATACTGGGGGTCCTTGATCCCATATTGGGACTCTGCTCCCAAGGAACAAGGGACAGGACAAGAGAGAAGAGCCTCAATCTTTGTCAGGGGAGGTTCAGGAATTTCTGAATTCATCAGGAGGGATTTCTGAATTCATCAGGAGGATTTCTGAGCTCATCAAGGATTTCTGAATTCATCAGGAATTTCTGAATTCATCAGGAGGATTTCTGAGTTCATCAGGAATTTCTGAATTCATCAGGGATTTCTGAATCATCAGGGATTTCTGAATTCAGGGATTTCTGAGCTCATCAGGAATTTCTGAATTCATCAGGGATTTCTGAATTCATCAGGGGAATTTCTGAATTCATCAGAAGGAATTTCTGAATTCATCAGGGATTTCTGAGCTCATTAGGGATTTCTGAATTCACCAGGGATTTCTCAATTCACCAGGAATTTCTGAATTCACCAGGGATTTCTGAATTCATCAGGAATTTCTGAATTCATCAGGGATTTCTGAATTCATCAGGGGAATTTCTGAATTCATCAGGAGGAATTTCTGAGCTCATTAGGGATTTCTGAATTCATCATGGACCTCTGAATTCATCAGGAGGAATTTTTCCATAGAAAACAAGCTCAGACATTGTTGCTCCCACACGAACTGGCTGATCCATGGCAGGGGAGCACCAACAGACAGGGGAGACAGAATTCTGAATTTATCACGGATTTCTGAATTCATCAGAAGGAATTTCTGAATTCATCAGGAGGAATTTCTGAGTTCATCAGGGATTTCTGAATTCAGGGATTTCTGAATTCGCCAGGGATTTCTCAATTCATCAGGAATTTCTGAATTCATCAGGAGGATTTCTGAGCTCATCAAGGATTTCCGAATTCACCAGGGATTTCTGAATTCATCAGGAATTTCTGAATTCATCAGGAGGAATTTCTGAGCTCATTAGGGATTTCTGAATTCATCATGGACCTCTGAATTCATCAGGGGAATTTCTGAATTCATCAGGAGGAATTTCTGAGTTCATTAGGGATTTCTGAATTCACCAGGGATTTCTCAATTCATCAGGAATTTCTGAATTCATCAGGAGGATTTCTGAGCTCATCAAGGATTTCCGAATTCACCAGGGATTTCTGAATTCATCAGGAATTTCTGAATTCATCAGGAGGAATTTCTGAGTTCATTAGGGATTTCTGAATTCATCAGGAGGAGTTTCTGAATTCATCAGGAGGAATTTCTGAGCTCATTAGGGATTTCTGAATTCATCATGGATCTCTGAATTCATCAGCAGGAATTTTTCCATAGAAAACAAGCTCAGACATTGTTGCTCCCACACGAACTGGCTGATCCATGGCAGGGGAGCACCAGCAGACTGGGAGACATTTCCTCTGGGCTCCTGCTTGAAACCAACGGCTACAGCAAACCGAGGGCCTTGATTCAGGGCCAGGGAGGGAGAAAAGAGGCACAACCAGGGGGAAAACTGCTGGAAAACACTCAGGGAGAGGCTGGGATCAAAGGATACGTGTGAGGCAGTGCCTGGTCAGCGGCAGGGAGGGGTTGGAGCATCTGACATCGTCCACAAAGGCCAAGCAGCGCTGGCTGGAGCGGGTGGTGTGAGCCTGGAATCGTGCAATGGTTTGGGTTGGGGGAGATCCTAAAGCTCATGTTCCCACAGCAAGGACATTTTGCACTGTCCCACGCTGTTTTAAGTCATATCCAAGCTGGTCTTGAGCATCTGAGGGATGGGGCAGCCAGAGCTGGTCTGGGAAATCCATTGCAGGGCCTCCCCACCCTCACAGGGAGGGATTTGCTCCCAATATCCCATCTAAACCTCTCATGTCTTAGTTCAAAACCATTTCCTCTTGTCCTGTCACTGGATGTCTATTTAAAACTCCCACTCCTTTTTTTTTTTAAGCCTCTTTTAGGCACTGGAATGGACTCACTCAGAGCCAGGAGCTCCCAAAAACCTGAGAGCCTTGACAAACAAACCCATGAGCTTCCACAAGCTGTGAGCTCCTAAAAATCCTCAAACCTCCAAACACCCTGAGCCCTCTTTTCTCCAGGATGAGCTCCCTCGTCTCCTCAGGAGGTTTCCAGACCTTTCTTGGCCTCCAGTCTCTTTTCCTTCTCTGGATTTGACCCCCAATGTCTGTCTTGCTGTGAGGAGCCCAAAACTGAGCCCAGCATTCAAGGTGTGGAACCAAGAGCTCCCACACACCTGAGGGCTCTTGCAGACACAGGAGCTCCCACAGATGCAGAAGCTCCCACGAATCTCAACAACCCCAGGAGCTTCTCCAAACCCAGGATGGTGGCAACCAGGGCTGTCCTTGCAGGAAGGACAGGAGCTCCCACAGATCCAGAAGCTCCTACAAATCCAAGAGCTGCCACAACAACCCCAGGATCTGCCACAACAACCCCAGGAGCTCCTACAACAACCCCAAAAGCTTCTCCAACCCCAAGAGCTCCTACAACAACCCCAGGAGCTTCTCCAAACCCAGGATGGTGGCAGCTAGAGCTGTCCTTGCAGGAAGGACACGAGGTCCCACAGATCCAGAAGGTCCTACAAACCCAGGAGTTCCTACAACATCCCCAGGAGCTCCTGCAACAACCTCAGGAGCTTCTCCAAATCTGAGAGCTCCCACAACATCCCCAGGAGCTTCTCCAAACCCAGGACCTCCCTTAACAACCTCAGCTGCTTCTCCAAACCTGAGAGCTCCTGTAATAACCCCAGGACCTCCCTTAACCACCCCAGGTGCTTCTCCAAACCCAAGAGCTCTTTCAACATCCCCAGGAGCTCCCTCAACAACTCCAGGAGCTTTTCCAAACCCAGGAGCTCCTACAACATCCCCAGGAGCTTCTACAAACCCAGAAGCTCCTACAAACCCAAGAGCTCCCACAACAACCCCAGGAGCTCCTACAAACCCAGAAGCTCCTACAAACCCAAGAGCTCCCACAACAACCCCAGGAGCTCCTACAAACCCAAGAGCTCCCACAACATCCCCAGGAGCTCCTACAAACCCAGAAGCTCCCACAACAATCCCAGGAGCTCCTACAACAACCCCAAAAGCTTCTCCAAACCCGAGAGCTCCCACAACATCCCCAGGAGCTCCTACAAACCCAAGAGCTCCCACAACATCCCCAGGAGCTCCTACAAACCCAAGAGCTCCCACAACATCCCCAGGAGCTTCTACAAACCCAGAAGCTCCTACAAACCCAGGAGCTCCCACAACAATCCCAGGAGCTCCTACAACAACCCCAAAAGCTTCTCCAAACCCGAGAGCTCCCACAACATCCCCAGGAGCTCCTACAAACCCAAGAGCTCCCACAACATCCCCAGGAGCTCCTACAAACCCAAGAGCTCCCACAACATCCCCAGGAGCTCCTACAAACCCAAGAGCTCCCACAACAACCCCAGGAGCTTCTACAAACCCAGAAGCTCCTACAAACCCGAGAGCTCCCACAACATCCCCAGGAGCTCCTACAAACCCAGAAGCTCCCACAGCAACTCCAAAAGCTTCTCCAAACCCAGCAGGGCAGCACCCTCGCAGGAAGGACCTTACATGGGGCAATCTGCCAGGGCCTGGGGTCACTCCCAGGGTGACAGGAGAACACGGAGCCCCCTCCAGGGTGTCCCCACGGACCTGCTGGGCCGCGCCATCGGTGGCCAGGACGCGGCGCTCGCGGAGCTGCCGGTGCAGCAGAGCCTCCACCCCGTAGCGCTGCCGGTACCGCCGCAGGCACTTGAGCCTCTTCAGGTTCTCCCTCTCCTTGGCCATCAGCCCCTCTGGCCCTGTCAGGAGGCTGCTGCCTGCAGGAATAAAGGAAGAGTCACCAATCTGCCTGGATTTTGGGGGTTTGAGGGCTCCATCCTTCACCCACCAGCTTTGGGTGACGCCTGGCGGTGCAGGTTCCATCCCAAAATTTATCCTGACCTCTGCTGAAGCACCAGGAACCCACAGGGTATTTTTAAAAGCTCCTTTAAAAATAATTCGAGCCACTCCTGTGCATTGTGATTTCAGCAGAACAAAAAACTTGTCAAATTCCAGGTCACTCCTGGGTGAGTTCTGGAAGCTTCCTGCCAGCATTCCTGGCGTAATTACAGGATCTGTTTTTCTCTGCCTGCTTTGCTAAAAAGAGTTCTGCAAAACTGGTATGTACCAAACTCCTGGTTATTTTTACTCGAGCTTGAGCTGAATTATGGCGTTTTCCAGGATGAGCTATTAAAGGATGAAGCTGGAAAAAGAGTCCTTTGCTCTGCAATACTTGGGATCAGTTACACAACTGGGTTTTGCCTCTGTTGAACTGGGAATTCCTGCTTTCAAAAGCATGCTCTGTATAGAGAGAACACCAGCAGAGGCAGAGGGAAAGCTGCTAAGGAGGGATAAACCAATACAGCAGCACTGGTGTTACTGGAACCAGCTCCTGTCCACACACCAAGGGCCTTATGGATGAATATTTTTTGTTCGTAAAAGGAAAAAACAGGAAATCCCAGTACAAAATAAGCACTTTTGTCTCAGAATTAACATTATAGCTCATTTCCTGCCAACACTGCAAGCTCTGAAGAGCAAAGAAATGCACAAGCTTTGGAGCTGCAGTGATAGGGATCTCTGGGCACAGGACCAGCACAGAATCATGGAATCACTCAGGCTGGAAGAGCTCTCCAGGATCAGAGTCCAACCTGTGACTGATCCCCACCTTGCCAACCAGACCAGAGCACTGAGTGCAATGTCCAGCTGTGCACTGAACTCCCTCCTGGGCATTTCCAATGCCTGACCACCTTTTCCATACAGAAATCCTCTTGATGCCCACCCCAAACCTCCCCTGGCACAGTTTGAGGCCATTTCCTTTTGTCGCACTGTTCTGTGGGAGCAGATATATTGCAATATATTATAGTATTACAGTATAGTATACACTACATTATACTATAATATACTATACTATATACTGTATACTATATACCATATAAATACTATATAAATACGATATATATACATTTACTATAATATTCTATGCCATATATATAATATATATACATATACTACAATATTCAATACTATATATTATATATAGTATAGAATATCATAGTATATGTATATTATATATAGTATAGAATATTATATTATATACATATACTATTATTCTATACTATATATATGGTACTATATATACTACAGATATACTATATATAGTATATCTATAGTATATAGTATATATATTGTATAGTATATATAGTATGTACAGATACCACAGCATACACTATATTACACTATAATATACTATACTATATAAGTATTATATGTATACTATATATACTATAATATTCTATATTATGGTATATATATTAGATATATGTACATATACTAAGATATTCTATACTATATATATACTATATACTATATATATTCTACTATACTATAATTATATATGTATAGGGTTATACTATATATAGTATCCTATATATAGTGTACACTATATATAGTATCCCATATAATATTCTATACACAATTCTATATATACTATATATACACTATGCTATATATTCTATACTATATTACACTACTATATATTTTATACTATATATTCTATACTATATTACATTACTACATATTCTATACTATAGACTCTATACTATATTACACTACATCTAAACAGAGGAGGAATGATGAGGAGGACTCAGGGAGTCACAGACTGAGATGTCCCACCTGAGCCTCCTTTTCTCCAGGTTCAGCCCCGCCCCAGCTCTCCAGATCCTCCTCCTTGTGCTCCAGCCACTTCCCCATCTCTTCAACAAAACACCGAGTGTGGAACCCCCTCCCTTTATCCTGCTCTGAAATCAGCCTCTAGAAAGGCCCAACCTCTCCATGTTTAGCAGATTTCTGTGCCCACCCCCAGGCAGGTCTGGGCTCACCGATGGCCTCGTGCTCTCCCTTCCTGCTGTGCAGGAACCGTCGTTTCTTCTCCTTCAGGAGGTGCTGGAGTCGCTTGAACTGGTCAATGTAGAGGGACTGGAGGCGGATCAGCTTCTCCCTCATGATCAGAGCCACCTCCTCGGCTGTGTACACACCAGCATGCCTGGAAAACCCAGAGAAATAGGGTCTGTTTGGGGGTTTCCTGGAGACTGATTCCCCCAAAGGGTGTGGGGGTTCCTCAGGGCTGATCCCTGAAGGGTCTGGGGATCCCAGGGGTTTTTTCTGCAGAAGAGTCCGAGGGTTCTTCATGGAAGAGTCTCCAAAGGGTATGAGGGTCTTTTGGGGCTGATCCCTGAAGGGTCTGGGGATCCCAGGGTTTTTTTCTTCTGAAGAGTCTGGGGGTTCCTCAAGGATGAACCCCCAAAACGTGTGAGGGTATCTTGGAGACTGATCCCCGAAAGGTCTGGGGATTCCATGGATTTTTTCTGCTGAAAAGTTTGGGGTTTCCTCCGGGATGAGCCCCCAAAGAGTGTGGGGGTCCCTAAGGGCTGATCCTTGAAGGGTCTGGGGATTTCATGTTTTTTTTTCTGCTGAAGTGTCTGAGGGTCCTTCAGGGATGAAACCCCAAATGGTGTGGGGATCCCATGGGTTTTTTCTGCTGAAGAGTCTGGGTTCCAGGCTGAGCCCCCCCAAAATAAAAATCTAACTACTCCCCCAACCTACTTGAGGGGATCCTCCTGGTCACTGTCGATGCTGTCGGCTTCACTGTCAGGGTCCCCACGCCACGTCTGCTCCACAGTGACAGGGTCCTGCTCGCAGTCACTCCAGCTGTCCTCGTCTGCAAGACACAGCAGCAGAGTGACAGGACACTGTCCCACATCCCAGCATGGCCAGGGACACCCTGGAGCTCAGCCCCATGGAGCTGAGCAGGCTCTGCCTCATGCCAAGAGGGAATTCTCCACCTCAAAACTCTGAGTGAGGGACATGGAGCAGGAAATTACAGAAAACATCACAGTTTGGAACAACCAGAACAACCAAAACACACTTGGAATGATGCTTCAGCCCTCCCAGGAACCACAAAATTCCAGAACACTCTGGGAATGATCCTTCAGCCCTCCCAGGAACCAGGGAATTCCAGAACACACTTGGAATGATGCTTCAGCCCTCCCAGGAACCAGGGAATTCCAGTCAGCACTGGGGGTTCTCTGGGATCAGTTATTGGGTTAAATGGGAAAATAATCCCGGTGCCAAAAGGAGATCATTTATTTGGGATCAATTATTGGATTAAAAGGGAAAATAATCCGGGTACCAAAAGGGGATCAGTTCTTTGGGATCAGTTATTGGGTTAAAAGGGAAAATAATCTAGGTGTCAAAAGGGGATCAGTTCTTTGGGGTCAGTTATTGGATTAAAAGAGAAAATAATCTAGGTGTCAAAAGGGGATCAGTTCTTTGGGGTCAGTTATTGGATTAAAAGAGAAAATAATCCAAGTGCCAAAAGGGGATCAGTTCTTGAGTTAAAAGGGAAAACAATCTAGGTGTCAGTTCTTAATTGGATAGTTTAGTCTTAAAAGACCTTGGAACAAGAGACTGTTGGCTGTTTTGTGCCTTGTGGCTGAGCTCACAGTAGTGAGACTGGTTTTCTGATAAGAAATAAAAACCACCTGAGCTGGAACATGAATTACTGGTTTAAAATCCTTCAATCCAGACCCAGAAAAACCAACGAGTGGTTCCCCCACAGGATTTGTAAAAAAATAAAAGCTCAGATCTCAAGGCAAGGGGCTCAGTGCTCACCCAGGATGCGGCTGGCCTCGCTGCGGCTGCTCTCGGCGCTCTGGCTGCCCAGCTCTGCCCGGGCATAGGAGCTCAGCTGGCACAGCAGGGTCTCACCCACGGGCCCGGGGTTGGATTTCTTCACCTGAGCCTGCAGTGCCAGCGCGTTGCGCCGGGCGTGCTCCGCGCAGAACGAGGTGCTGTGGGACAAAGCAGTGGAGGATTTTGTGGGGTAGTTTGGATAGGAAGAAGCTAAAAGCTGATTTGAGCTTCCCCTCCTCCCCAGCCTGACCCTGCTTGCTCTCCCAGCTGCTGCTGCTGGAATCCCTCGTCCATCAGCAAACACTACAGCTGCAATGAGGAGGCCCCGATGAAGGAGGAATGATGAGGAATAACGGAGGAGGACTCCATTGATATCAGAAGGCTAATTAATTACTTTACTATACTATATTATAATATTCTAGTATAGGATACACTATATTATATTATAATATACTATACTATATGCTATATATACTATACATAATATATATATACATATACTATAATATTCTATGCTATATACTGTATACACTATATATAATGTATATGCACACATATACTATAATACTCTACACTATATATATTCTATATACTATATATATTACACTATACTATAATTATACTACATACTATATATACAGGATTATACTATAAACATAGTATATACTATATATAGTATACTATAATATTCTGTACTATATTGCATTACATCTAAACAAAAGAGGAATGATGAGGAGGACTCCATTGATATCAGAAGGCTAATTAATTAATTACTTTATTATACTATAATATTATAGTATATTATATACTATATTATACTATAATACAATATACTATATATGCTATATATATTATATATAATATATATACACATATGCTATAATATTCTATACTCTATACTATATATAGACTGTATATAATGTATATATACACACATATACTATAATACCCTATACTATATATATTCTATATACTATATATATATACACACTATATATATACTATATATACATATTATATTATATTATATTATATTATATTATATTATATTATATTATATTATATTAATTATATATAGTATAAATATTATATTATATATATTATATGTATGCTATAATACTCTATACTATATATATTCTATATACTATATATAGTACCATATACACTATACATACACTATATATATTACACTATATTATATTCTATATACTATACTATATTATAATTATACTATATATAATATATAGAGTTATACTGTATATAATATAGTATACTATATATAGTATATTCTATACTATAATCTTACTATACATACTATACATATATAGGGTTATAGTATACATAGTATACTATATATAGTATATATTAATATTCTATACTATAATATTTTATAATATATTACATCACATCTAAACTGAATCTGCCAAGATCTCAACATTCTGAAACTCGTGACTGTCACCACACACACACACACGGCCCTCATAGGCCAAGGAAACAAAACACCATCACTTTGGGTAAACAATCTCCCTATTGCATTCATATTTGCACAGACACAGGCACAGCAAATGATAAGAATTGTGTTTCCTTCCTCTAAGGTTCAGAAAATGTCAATCCCAGAAATATTCTTGGGAAGAATTACTGTGCCTTGCTTTTCTCTGTGGAGAGAAATGTGGCCACAAAACGCCAAATCACAGTGCAGGTTTGCCTCCAAGAGCAGAGCTCAGCAGCCTCAGCAGCCCCCAAAGGACAAATCCCCAAATGGTGTGGAGATTCCATGGGTATTTTCTGCTGAAAAGTTTGGGGTTTCCTCAGGGATGAGTCCCCTGAGGAGGGGACAACAAAAACTGAGGGGACCCTGACAGGAGCAGCTCCCCTGGATCCTGCTGCTCTGCTTTGGCCTCAATGCACTCCTGAGGCTCTGAGCTCTGTTGCTTTAAATGCACCATGATGCCACAATAATCTGGGGATTAAAATCTTCCTGTTTTCCTCGTGCCAGAGAAAATGGGGGTGGGGGATAAAAAATCCTCTTTTTAAGGCATTTAAATGAGCACAGCCATTCCAAAGGAGCAGCCACCAAGCCTGGAATAGCTCCCAAACCTTTCCCATTCCTGCATTTTCAGACTCCCAGGATGCTTTAGAAGGTAAAGATCATCCACGGGCAGGGACATGGACACCTTCCACTGTCCCAGGTGGCTCCAAGCCCTGCCCAACCTGGCCTTGGACACTTTCAGGGATCCAGGGACAGCCCCAGCTTCTCTGGGAAATCCATTCCAGGGCCTCCCCACCCTCACAGGAAGAAATTAGTTCCAAATATCCCACCTAGCCCTGCCCTCTGGCAGTGGGAAGCCATTCCCTCTTGTCCTGGCACTCCATCCCTTGAAAATAATCTCTCCATCTTTCCTGCAGCTCTTTAGTCATCTCTGAGCTTCTCTTCTCCAGAACAATTTAAATTCTCTCAGCCTTTCCTTCTAAGAGAGCTGCTCCACGCTCATCTCTGAACTCACTCCAACTGCTCCATGTTTTTCCCTGAGCTGGGGGGGTCAGGAAAAGCTTCCTGAGCTCTGGAGGCAGCTCTGGATGCAGGGTTTCACCTGAGCAGGGCAGAAGTGCAAGGAACAAGCCCTGGCACCTGGAATCTCTCACAGGGAGCTGCAGATCCAGTCTGGGAATGCTGAGATGCCACCCATCACTGTGGGAACATCACCTCTGCCAGCAGCAGCAGGGAGTAAAACCAGCTTTTGGTTAAAACCAGTGAGGTGAGTGAGTTTTTGAGCTCTTCTGCTTCCAAATGTTCTCACATTTTATGGCACAGGGACAAGGGTAGAGACATCCACTGCCCACATCCCAGTAAATCCCTGAAGCAATGCTCCTGTCAGGAATCTGTGCTCTATCATCCATAACTGTTCCACCCCTTGAGCATTTTAAAGACCTTAAGGGAAGCAGCAGCACAACCAAAGCTCCAGAGGGATCTGAGTGGCTGCTCTGGGGATTATCTGGGGATGTGCTGGGATGAGGGAGGGACTGCACACACAGATCCAGTGCAGGGCCTGGAGCACTGCAGCCACCTTCTGCTGGCTCAGGGCACAGCCCACAGTCCCCAGATAACTCCATGGAGTCTTTCTCCAGCTTTTTAATTTTGGAAAAAGAGAGATGCTTCTCAGAGGTAACCCAAATGCAGCAGGTGAAAGAGAAGAATCATGGAATATCCTGAAAGGGACACACAAGGATCACCAAGTCCGACTCCTGGGACATCCCAAAATGCCACCACGTTCCTGGGTGCATTATCCAAACACTCCCTGGGCTCTGGCAGGGCTGTGAATGTCACCACTGCCCTCAGGAGCTGCTCAAGTGCTCAACTGGGGGAAGATTCCCCAAAATCCAGCCTAAATCTCCCCTGACACAACTCCAGCCATTCCTTCAAAAGGGAAGGCAAAGAAAAAAAAAACTCCCCCTGCCTGTTTTAATTCTACAGAGTCTGGGACTGGAAAAGCAGGAGGAAAAGCCACTCACCCATCCTTCTTCTCAGGTTTGGGAGCAGCATTGGGACAACGCTTCCCGTTCTTGGTGGACACGTAGCTGCACTGTTTGAAGGGAGCATTCCTGTCCTCGAGGATGTGCTTGATGCAGAATTCCTGCCCCTCCAGGCGGGGCTGCGAGCAGGGCCGGGGGCTGAAGGAGCAGGCCAGGGGCTCCTGAGGCCGCGGCACCGGGGTCAGGCGGCCCCGGCTGGTCGGTAACACGTGAATGCGGATCCTGTTCATGCTGCAAGCAAGGGAAGGGAGGGGAATGAAACGCTGATACAATGAAAAACAGCAGCTGGGAAGAATTTCAATCCAATCTGAGCCCTTCAGCAGAAGATGAGGCTGCTCCTGTGGAGGTAACTCCCAAAAATGCTGGAAGGAGCTTTGAGCCCTGCATGAATCCGGGGGGATCCTCCCAGTGAACCCCCAGTGCCTCTACCTCGATGTGTCCCGGTGATTCGTCCTGCTCCGCCGCCTGTGTCCCTGCACGGCTCCGTACCGGGGCATCCCCGCTGCCCACCCAGCCCCAAGCACGCTCTATCCCGGTCCTTTCTGGTGCTCACCGCGCTCTATCCCCGGTCCTTTCTGGTGCTCACCCCGCTCTATTCCCGGTCCTTTCTGGTGCTCACCCCGCTCCTATTCCCGGTCCTTTCTGGTGCTCATCCCACTCTATCCCCGCCTCTGTACCGGTATCCCCCAGTGCGCATCCCGGTCTATCCTCGGGTGTATTTCGGTGCCAATCTGGATCTATCCCCGTGTCTATCCCGGTCCATCCAAGGCTCTCTCCTGGTGCCCATCCTGATCTATCCCGGTATATCCCGGTCCATCTCAGCCTCTCTCCTGCTGCACATCCTGATCTATCACCGTCTCTATCCTGATCTATCTGGGTCCATCCCAGACGGTCTCCCGGTGCCCCTCCTGATCTATCCCGGTCCATCCCAGCCCCTCTCCCGGTGCCCCTCCTGATCTATCCCGGTCCATCCCAGTCTCTCTCCCGGTGCCCATCCCGGTATATCCCGGTCCATCCCAATCTCTCTTCTGGTGCCCATCCCGGTCCATCCCAGTCTCTCTCCCGGTGCCCATCCCGGTATATCCCGGTCCATCCCAGTCTCTCTCCCGGTGCC
Source organism: Artemisiospiza belli (assembly GCA_021963965.1). NCBI lineage: Eukaryota > Metazoa > Chordata > Aves > Passeriformes > Passerellidae > Artemisiospiza > Artemisiospiza belli. Next base: position 1,711,580 of record JAKDEW010000064.1, read on the forward strand.
CATCCCGGTCCATCCCAGTCTCTCTCCCGGTGCCTGTCCCGGTATATCCCGGTCCATCCCAGTCTCTCTCCCGGTGCCCATCCCGGTCCATCCCAGTCTCTCTCCCGGTGCCCATCCCGGTATATCCCGGTCCATCCCAGTCTCTCTCCCGGTGCCTGTCCCGGCGCTCTCCCGCCCGCGCACGTGCTCTGCCGCCCCGCTCCCGCGCATGCGCGCTCCCGCCGCCCAAGCGCCGCCATTTTGTCCGCGGGCGGCGGGCATAAGGGGCACCCCTGAGGGGAGCCCAGGAAGCGCTACCGGAGCGGAGAGCGAGAGGAAAGCCGCCCCCGGGACGGTGCAGGGCAGACGAGCCCTGGAGGAGAACTCAGGGGCCGCGCTGAGGGGCACACCGGGCCCCACTGTGAGCAGGAGGCGCCGCCGCCATCTTACCTCTCTGCCGCCGCGGCCTCCGCGCTGCCGCGCCGTGCGCACGCCCCGTCTCCTCACTGGCCCGCCCGTCCACCAATCAGCGGCGAGCACGGGGGCGTTCTCGCGCATGACTGGCTCAGCTCGCCGTCACTCACGCTGGGAGAGACCACGCCTTCCTAGGGTCACGTGGGGGCGGCGCGGCGGGAACGCGACACGTGGGGGCGGCAGGAGCGGGACAGGACCGGGGCGAATCCCGGGACAGGACCCAGGGGAGAGCGGGGTCCCGGGCCAGGACTGGGGCGGGTCCCAGGGGAAAAGGGGGTCCCGGGTCAGGACACCGGGGCGGGGGTCCCGAGCCAGGACACCGGGGCGGGGGTCCCGAGCCAGGACACCGGGGCGGGGGTCCCGGGGGAGAGGGGGGTCCCGGGACAGGACTGGGGCAGATCCCGAGCCAGGATACCGGGGGAGAGGGGGGGTCTCGAGCCAGGACACCGGGGTGGGGGTCCCGGGACAGGACCGGGGCGGATCCCGAGCCAGGACACCGGGGGAGAGGGGGGTCCCGGGCCACGACAGGGGGGCATACCGGGCCAGGACACCGGCCCCAAAACCGGGGGTGGAGAGGGGGAACGAGGCGGGACCGGGGTTTTGCTCCGGGTCAGGAGATGCTCTGGGCTCGGTCCCACAGCACCACCCTGGGCACCCCCAGCATCACTCGGTGCCCTCCCGGTTTCCCGAGCCTGCCATGAACCGACAGCGCCACGACATCCCGGGAGGAGCCGCCTCCAAGAGGGGCTCCAAAAGAGGGAAGGGAAGCAAGGGATGGGCCTGAAATCCAAGAATTGGTCCCAAAACTGGACCAAATCAGTGCCCAGATCCTGGGAGGGGGTTTGGTAGCAGCAATTCCTCCTAAAATCAAGCTCGACGTGGAACAAGAGTTTCCCAAAAGCATCCAGAGACCACCCATTTATTGAAGGTCAGAAAAGTCAAGTCTAAAAAAGGAAATAGGGCTTTTTTCCTCAAATATTCAACCCAAACCCTGGCAGGTCCCCTGGCCCTGGGCTGAGGTTTCAGGAGGAGCTGCTTCCAGCTCAGCTGGGCACAGCCTTGTGCCAATTGATTCCCTGAAGGGCTGCCCCGGGCATGGTGCCTACAGGACCAGCCTGGCACTTTCTCATCCCAGATCCCAGTGGGAATCCTGGATTTTTCCAGAGGAAATCCAGGGATCTGCAGGAAGGGAGCAAGGGATGGAGACAGAATCTCAAAGCAGAACAGGTGCAGGGGCAAGGAAACACAACCCAGCTCCCATCCCTCCATCACCCCAAAAACTCAACACCAATGCCTCAAATGGAACCTCCCCCAAAAGTCCCCCCAGGCTCTGCCACAGCCCCTCGAAATTAAAAGGAACCAAACCACTGAGATATAAGTTAATGCTTAAATTATTTGTAAAACATCTTAAATTTTCTGTGACATATTTTAAATATCCCCCATGTTCCCCAGATGGGGGGGTCAAAGCCCAACACTAACTGGGAGCCTATGGGGGAAAAAAGGGAGGAATAGAGAAAGGGTTCCTTATCCTTTCACAGCTTTTAACAACTAAATATCAATAATAAAAGTTATATTATAATAAAATAAGTTCTTCGTGAGGCAGTGGAGATCAAAAAGCCCTTAGAAAAGCCCCGCAGGGTTCGGGCTCGGGCTCTGGACTCAGTAGTAAAAAGGGGGAGGGGTTATTTGGGGAGGGGAGGCAGCGGAGGGGGCGGTTCCGAGGGCAGAGGGGGCGGTCGGGGCTTGTCCGTGTTGCTGGCAGCTCTGGAGCCGCTGGAAGCCCGGGGGTTCAGGAGCTCGTACGAGTGGAATTCGAAGGCTGGGGGCTGCGTGGGCTGCATGCCCTGAGCGCTCAGCAGCGAGTGCAGCATGTTCACCGTGTCCTGATAGTCACTGGCCTGGCTGACGTTGTGCCCGTTGGCCCCCGAGGGCCCCTTGTCCGATTTGTGAGCGCCCCGAGCTTTGCTGGGCTGCGCTAAATCCGAGCTGTGCCCGGCCAGATGGGCAGCCCCGGCCAGGTGGGCATACGGGAACGGCACTCCGGGCCCTTTGGAGACTTTGCCCACCTTGGGCTGGTGCTCGTGGGGCATGGCAGGGGGCTCCTCGGGCAGGGGTCTTTTGCGGGTGGGTGCCAGGGGCCCGTAGCCCTTGTGGGGGGCGGCGGCAGCGCCGGCTTGGGCGCCGTGTTTGGAGTCCCCCGGGCGCTTGGGCGCGGTGCTGGGGCCGGCGCCGAGCTGGGCGTGCAAGTGTTTGTGCGAGTGGTGGTTGTGGTGGTGGTGGTGGTGGTTGGATGAGTGGCCCTTGTGCTTCTCTTTGTACTCCCTGCTCTTGCCGCTGCTGCTGCTCTCATCGGCAGAGCTGTGTCTGTCTCCGGGAGCCGGCACTTTGAGCCGCATCTTGATATCCTCCTGCTTGGAGGGGATGGGCCTCTCCCCGCCTCCCGCCACCGCCGGGATCCTCATCTTGAGAGCTTTGTCACCCTTGTCGGCGCTGCCTGGGTTCTCCTGCCCCGTGCTGGGGATTTTCAGGACGATTGGGGAGGGGTTGCTGTCCTGCTGCCCTTCCCTCTCCCTCTGCTGCTGCACCAGGAGGTTTTGAGCGGCGTAGGCGTATTGGGAGCGCACGTTCGCCTCCATATTCTCCAGCTGCCGCTTCTGCGCCGCCAATTCCTCGGCGTGCTTGGCTCGGTACTCCTTGAGCGACACCTTGGCCGAGGGCGCGTTCTTGGTGCTCTGCTTGGGGTAGGCAGCAGCACCATCCTGCTGCTGGTGCTCAGTGCCTGATGTGGCCTCGTTAGTCCTGTGGATGTCCAGCTTGGCCGGGGGGTGCCAATGATCGGCCTGGGATGGGTCGGCGGCGCTCGGCTCCCCGGGGGAATCGGTGGAGGCCGGGAGAGCCGGCCCCGCTCCGGCCGTGGAGGACGTGGACATGCTCATGAGGCCGGCGATGTTCATGTCCGAGCTGTTGTTCCTGGAGATCATGTTGAGGATTGTCTGCTCCGACAGGTTCTCGTCATCGCCGTGGTCGTCGGTTTTGGATTTCCTGGCTGCTTGAGAGGCCTGGAATTAAACAGATCAGTGGGTGTTTACTCAGGGGTGTTGATGGAGTTGGTGTAATCCAAGCAGGACAGTGCAAGGTCTTCTTTACAGACAGATCCACTCTGCTCCCATCCCTCCTTGTGGAAAAATTCCCAACCCCTGGAAGCAGGGCTGCTAATGCAGCTGGAAAACCAAAATTCTGTACAAGTTAAATCACAACAGATGAACTCGAGCACTACACACAATATCCCAATTCCACACACACTTTCTGTACAGGTTAATTCACAACAGATGAACTCGAGCACCACGAGCATCACCCACAGTATCCCAATTCCACGCACAATTTCTGTAAAAGTTAAATCACAACTGATGAACTTCAGCACCACACACAGTATCCCAATTCCACACACAATTTCTGCGCAAGTTAAATCACAACAGATGAACTCAAGCACTACAAGCATCACCCAGTATACAAATTCCACACACAATTTCTGTACAAGTTCTATCACAACAAATGAACTCGAGCACCACAAGCATCACCCACAGTACCCAAATTCCACACACAATTTCTGTACAGGTTAATTCACAACAGATGAACTCGAGCACCATGAGCATCACACACAGTGTCCCAATTCCACACACAATTTCTGTACAAGTTAAATCACAACTGATGAACTTCAGCACCACACACAATATCCCAATTCCACACACAATTTCTGTACAAATCACAACAGATGAACTCGAGCACCACACACAATATCCCAATTCCACACACACTTTCTGTACAGGTTAATTCACAACAGATGAACTCGAGCACCACAAGCATCACACAGTGTCCCAATTCCACACACAATTTCTGTACAAGTTAAATCACAACAGATGAATTCAAGCACCACGAGCATCACACACAGTGTCACAATTCCACGCACAATTTCTGTACAAATCACAACAGATGAATTCAAGCACCACAAGCATCACCCACAGCATCCCAATCCCACACACAGCTCCCTCCCTTGCTGTCCTGCACGGTGATTCCCCAAGGAATCCCAGCCTGTGGCCGAGTTCTTACCCGCCAGTTCCGGATCCGTTTCAGCCGGCTGGGAGTTTTCTCAAGGATCTGCAGGAATTCATGAGTCAGTTCTGCAGAGGAGACACAAAGCCAAGCAGGAGGGTCAGAACAGCCCCAGTCCAGCAGGACAAACCCCCTCATGTGCCACATGGAGCTACTGGTGGGATGGAGCTGCGCCAGGAGGGACATCCTGACAATCTGACCCGTTCAAACTCATTTCTCTGTGGTGCTACAGAAGCTGCCGCTGCTGGAAAAACCTCACCAAGCCCTGAAACTCCTGGAGAGCCCATGAGGTGATGCTGGAACCATCAGACCCAGGACCAACGATGCCAAAATCATTTTTTTTTTTTTTTTTTAAGCTGCCTTTTGCAGGGGGGAGGAAAAAAAAAAAAACAACACCTCTCTCCCAAACTTACCATCTAAGAGCTCCAGAGTTACAGTGCCATCAACGTACTCCCACCAGTGCTTGCCGTCCGTGGAGACTGGGATCTCCCAGTTGGACCACTTACAGGCCAGGTGGATACAGACGCAGGCCACAACGGGAGGGGTGTACTGCAGGCTGAAGGTGGTCAGGTGCAGGCTGACGTCACCGGGAGAGAAAACAAAAATCCATCAACTCCCACGCCTGAGCTGCAGATCCACGCGGGATTCTGGGGGGAACGCGGCCCTTTGGAGCACCCCAGAAGGACCCTGGGGCACAGGCAGCTCCATCCTGCTCCAGCACAGCTTGGTTGGGCTTGTTTTCAAACAGGGAGTTTGGGTTCTGCTTGTCTCCACCAGGTTTTGTGTAGAGGTAATTTGGGAGATTTTCTGAGAGGGGAAAGTCACTGGGGATCTGCAGAGAAACTCGTCCTTGTTTTGATGCAGGAAATTTGGGATCTCCTCCACCAATTTCCCTGTTTTACTACAGGAAATTTGGGATCTCGTCCAAAAGAAAGAAAATCAGTCACCCCACCAACCTCTGAGGTCACCCCACCAACCTCTGCTCTGAGGAGAAACATATCCCTGTTTTGTTACAGGAAATTCGGGATCTCCTCCACCAGTTTCCCTGTTTATCCCTCTTTTGATGCAGGAAATTTGGGATCTCCTCCACCAATTTCCCTGTTCATCTGTCTTTTCATGAAAGAAATTTGGAATCTCCTCCGAAAGAAAGAAAATCAGCGCTGAGGTCACCCCAACCAACCTCTGCTCTGAGGAGAAACTCATCCTTGTTTTACTGCAGGAAATTTGGGATCTCTTCCACCAATTTCCCTCTTTTGATGCAGGAAATTTGAGATCTCCTCCACCAATTTCCTTGTTTTAGTACAGGAAATTTGGGATCTCTTCCACCAATTTCCCTGTTTTGCTACAGGAAATTTGGGATGTCCTCCACCAATTTCCCTCTTTTGATACAGGAAATTTGGCATTCCCCTCCAAAGGGGAAAAATCACTGGGGACCAGCCCCAGCTCTGCTCATGAAGAGAAATTTGTCTGGTTTTTTTGCTCATCCCCATTTTGTTACAGGAAATTTGGGATCTCCTCCAAAAGAAAGAAAATCAGTGCTGAGGTCACCCCACCAACCTCTGCTCTGAGGAGAAACTCATCCTTGTTTTACTGCAGGAAATTTGGGATCTCCTCCACCAGTTTCCCTGTTTATTCCTCTTTTCATGCAGGAAATTTGGGATTCCTCTCCAAGGGGCAAAAATCACTGGGCACCAGCCCCAGCTCTGCTCATGAAGAGAAATTTGTCTGATTTTTTGCTCATCCCTGTTTTGCTACAGGAAATTTGGGATCTCCTCCATCAACTTCCCTGTTTTGGTGCAGGAAATTTGGGATATCCTCCAAAAGAAAGAAAATCAGTGCTGAAGTCACCCCACCAACCTCTGCTCTGAGGAGAAACTCATCCTTGTTTTACTACTAGAAATTTGGGATCTCCTCCACCAATTTCCCTGTTTATCCCTGTTTTGATGCAGGAAATTTGGGATCTCTTCCATCAATTTCCCTGTTTATTCCTCTTTTCATGCAGGAAATTTGGGATTCCTCTCCAAGGGGCAAAAATCACTGGGCACCAACCACACCTCTGCTCATGAAGAGAAATCTGTCTGATTTTTTGCTCATCCCTGTTTTGCTACAGGAAAGTTGGAATTTTCTCCATCTCTGGTCATTCTTGGTTTGCTACAGAAAAATTTGGCATCTCCTCCATTGGTTTCCTTGTTGATCCCTGTTTTGCTACAGAAAATTTGGGATCTCCAAGGACAAAAGTCAGTCCTGCCAGCCCCACCTCTGCTTTGGGGAGAAAAATTCCAAGCACAACTCCCAGATGGCACCCAAGGAGCAGCTTTAGGAAGGGTCTGTTCCTTCCCAAAGGATTTTTAGGAATACACTTGATGCTGAAGAGAACCTGAGCCAGGTGATCTATGAAAATATTTTCATTAATAAATTAATTTTCCACATGGCCATGAGTGCTGGGAGTGTGTGGGCAGCACCAGGACCAGAACTGAGGGATTATGAGGACACCAGAGTTTAAGGAAACACAGAAACCAAATCTTGAATGTGGGATTTGCCCACTCCTGGATGGGCCTTTTGGGGATTCTGCTACCACCTTTTCCATCAGTGAAAAGTGGAGAAGTTGAAGTTTGGCATCTACAACCAAAAATCCTCATGTTTTATGGATTCTGGGTTTATCCAGAAAAATTCAGAACCCTGGGAGAGAGAAATTCAAGGACAACAAAGAGACTTAACCCTGCCAGAATGAAACCAAAGGGAACACAAGGATTAATTCAAGTTCATGCCAGAACTGGTTTTCTCAGGTAAAACCAAAGCTCTTCTCACACTTTCTGCCTGGATTTCCCTCAATTACAGCCTTAACTCCTAATCCCATGGCTTTGAAATTCTGGCTGCAGGGATAAACCAGGTTTTAGGGCTGTGTTTACACAAATATCAGCACCAGCACATTCCTGAGGGTGGAAATGCACAGGGTTCCCTTTGGAGCACAAAACATCTTCAACAAACACTGAAGGTGAGCAGGAAACACCTCCCAGGTGGAAAAGGGAAATCACATTCCCAGACAGAGCTTGGAAGAATCTCCAGCCCTGCAGCTTCACCTGGGTTGGCACCTAAACCACTTCTCCCTGAATTTCCTAAAAATTCTGTGTTTTCCATGTCTGTTCCAAACACAAACTCCATTTGCCTGAACATGATAAATTCAATTTGGAAATAATCCTAATTAAAGTGCTGGCATCAGGCTGGCAGTGAAAATTTAGGGAGGCATCTCCAGCCCTGCAGATTCACCTGTGTTGGCACCTAAACCACTTTTCCCTCTGTATTTTCCTAAAAATTCAGGGTTTTCCATGTCTGTTCCAAACACAAACTCCATTTGCCTGAAGATGATAAACTCAATTTGGAAATAATCCTAATTAAAGTGCTGCCATCAGGCTGGCAGTGAAAATTGAGGGAGGAATCTCCAGCCCTGCAGATTCACCTGTGTTGGCACCTAAACCACTTTTCCCTCTGTAATTTCCTAAAAATTCAGGGTTTTTCATGTCTGTCCCAAACACAAACTCCATGATTTGTCTGGAGCTGATAATCCAGGAAATTAAATTTAGAAATAATCCTAATAAAAGTGATGCCATCAGGCTGGCAGTGAAAATTTAGGGAGGAATCTCCAGCCTTTCAGCTTCACCTGTGTTGGCACCTAAACCACTTCTCCCTGAATTTCCTAAAAATTCTGTGTTTTCCATGTCTGTTCCAAACACAAACTCCATTTGCCTGAAGATGATAAATTCAATTTGGAAATAATCCTAATTAAAGTGCTGGCATCAGGCTGGCAGTGAAAATTTAGGGAGGAATCTCCAGCCCTGCAGTTCCACCTGTGTTGGCACCTAAACCACTTTTCCCTCTGTATTTTCCTAAAAATTCAGGGTTTTCCATGTCTGTCCCAAACACAAACTCCATTTGTCTGAAGATGATGATCCAGGAATTAAATTTAGAAATAATCCTAATAAAAGTGATGCCATCAGGCTGGCAGTGAAAATTTAGGGAGGAATCTCCAGCCCTGCAGCTTCACCTGTGTTGGCACCTAAACCACTTTTCCCTCTGTAATTTCCTAAAAATTCAGGGTTTTCCATGTCTGTCCCAAACATGAACTCCATTTGTCTGAAGATGATAATCCAAGAAATTAAATTTAGAAATAATCCTAATAAAAGTGATGCCATCAGGCTGGCAATGAAAATTTAGAAAGGCATCTCCAGCCCTGCAGCTTCACCTGTGTTGGCACCTAAACCACTTTTCCCTGAATTTCCTAAAAATTCTGTGTTTTTCATGTCTGTTCCAAACACAAACTCCATTTGCCTAAAGATGATAAATTCAATTTGGAAATAATCCTAATTAAAGTGCTGCCATCAGGCTGGCAGTGAAAATTTAGGGAGGAATCTCCAGCCCTGCAGTTCCACCTGTGTTGGCACCTAAACCACTTTTCCCTCTGTAATTTGCTAAAAATTCAGTGTTTTTCATGTCTGTTCCAAACACAAACTCCATGATTTGTCTGGAGCTGATAATCCAAAAAATTAAATTAGGAAATAATCCTAATAAAAGTGCTGCCATCAGGCTGGCAGTGAAAATTTAGGGAGGCATCTCCAGCCCTGCAGCTTCACCTGTGTTGGCACCTAAACCACTTTTCCCTGTATTTCCTAAAAATTCAGGGTTTTTCATGTCTGTCCCAAACACAAACTCCATTTGTCTGAAGATGATAATCCAAGAAATTAAATTTAGAAATAATCCTAATTAAAGTGCTGGCATCAGGCTGGCAGTGAAAATTTAGGGAGGCATCTCCAGCCCTGCAGCTTCACCTGTGTTGGCACCTAAACCACTTTTCCCTGAATTTCCTAAAACTTCTGTGTTTTTCATGTCTGTCCCAAACACAAACTCCATGATTTGTCTGGAGCTGATAATCCAGGAATTAAATTTAGAAATAATCCTAATTAAAGTGCTGGCATCAGGCTGGCAATGAAAATTTAGGGAGGAATCTCCAGCCCTGCAGATTCACCTGTGTTGGCACCTAAATCACTTTTCCCTCTGTAATTTCCTAAAAATTCAGGGTTTTCCATGTCTGTCCCAAACATGAACTCCATTTGTCTGAAGATGATAATCCAAGAAATTAAATTTAGAAATAATCCTAAAAAAAGTGCTGCCATCAGGCTGGCAATGAAAATTTAGGGAGGCATCTCCAGCCCTGCAGCTTCACCTGTGTTGGCACCTAAACCACTTTTCCCTGAATTTCCTAAAACTTCTGTGTTTTTCATATCTGTTTGTCTGTTCCAAACACAAACTCCATGATTTGTCTGGAGTTGATAATCCAAGAAATTAAATTAGGAAATAATCCCAAAAAAAGTGATGCCATCAGGCTGGCAGTGAAAATTTAGGGAGGCATCTCCAGCCCTGCAGTTTCACTTGTGTCGGCACCTAAACCACTTTTCCCTCTGTAATTTGCTAAAAATTCAGTGTTTTTCATGGCTGTCCCAAACATGAACTCCATTTGTCTGAAGATGATAATCCAAGAAATTAAATTTAGAAATAATCCTAAAAAGAGTGATGGCATCAGGCTGGCAGTGAAAATTTAGGGAGGCATCTCCAGCCCTGCAGCTTCACCTGTGTTGGCACCTAAACCACTTTTCCCTGAATTTCCTAAAAATTCTGTGTTTTTCATGTCTGTCCCAAACACAAACTCCATTTGTCTGAAGATGATAATCCAGAATTAAATTTAGAAATAATCCTAATAAAAGTGCTGCCATCAGGCTGGCAATGAAATTTAGGGAGGAAACTCCAGCCCTTCAGCTTCACCTGTGTTGGCACCTAAATCACTTTTCCCTCTGTAATTTCCTAAAAATTCAGGGTTTTCCATGTCTGTCCCAAACATGAACTCCATTTGTCTGAAGATGATAATCCAAGAAATTAAATTTAGAAATAATCCTAAAAAGAGTGATGGCATCAGGCTGGCAGTGAAAATTTAGGGAGGAATCTCCAGCCCTGCAGATTCACCTGTGTTGGCACCTAAACCACTTTTCCCTCTGTAATTTCCTAAAAATTCAGTGTTTTTCATGGCTGTTCCAAACATAAATTCCATTTGTCTGGAGCTGATAATCCAGGAAATTAAATTTAGAAATAATCCTAATAAAAGTAAGAATTTTATTTATTAATTTAATTAATAATTAAATTAATTAAATTAAAATTTAATTAATAATTAAATTTTGTAATAATCCTAATAAAATCCTGGCATCAAGCTGGCAGTGAAAATTTAGGGACAAAACAAAGCAGAGAAAGAATCTGGGGCTGATTTTCATTTCCAGGGAAAACTGAAGGACAAAACAAGCAGAACTAAAAACTTAAGGCTGATTTTCCTTTCCAGGGAAAATTTAGGGACAAAACAACCCAAAATAAGAACTTAGGAGTGATTTTTCTTTCCAGGGAAAACTTAGGGGTAAAACAACCCATACAAAAAAATTTGTGCTTGATTTTTTCTTCATTTATGCCCCAGATCAGCCTTTTTTTTTGGGGTACAAACCATATTTGTGGCCAATTTCCACAGCACCTTCTTGAGTGAAAACTCTCCAACACCCAGGAATAAGCAAGAAAAAATTTATATACTCATTTCCCCCTCAATCTTTTTGATTTGTTTGGGGGTTTTTTTGCAAACTTTCACATCTAAATTCCTATTAAATAAGCAGTGAAGCTCCTGATTATCCCATCTGCCTTATTTTCCAGCTCATTTTACCCAGCAGCTGGCAGGAAAAATGGTTGGAACCTTTCCTTAAGGCTCTTCCTGTGGGATTCCCAGCTGAGCAATGCCTCTGGAGCAGCAAGATAAATGATCAACCAATTATAAAATTATAAAATAATAACCTGTTTGTAGCCATGAAATAGGAAGTTTGTGCCAAGTCCTTGCTGGCTGCAAGAAAAAAAAAAAAAAAATAAGAACAATCAGGGTGTTATTTGCATAATTTTCATGGTTTTTTTAGTGCAAGAACCATGGGCCACCCACAGATTGACCAGGCCACAGCCACAAGGATTTGGGGAATTGCTGCTCACTGAGAGCTTTGTGTGGTTCAGAAGAGTCTAAAAACCATCTAAAAAAATGCCTGAATCATCTAAAAATGCCTTTATTATGAGAATCAGAAGGATGAAGCAGCTCTCCTGGGAGGAAAATCTGGGAAAACTGGGAATTTTCAGCTCTGGGGTGACCCTGTTGTGGCTTTTCAGGTTCCAAGAGAGCTGAAGTGAGACTCTGGAGGGGCAGGAATGGTTTTTCACTTAGAAAAGGGAGAATAAAATGGGAAATTGGGAAGAAATCCCTCCCTGTGAGGGATCCCTTTGAGAATCAAAGGAATGGATCAGCTCTCCTGGGAGAATTGAGAATTTTCAGCCTGGGGTGACCCTGTTGTGCATTTTGAGGTTCCAAGAGAGCTGAAATGGGACTCGGGATGGGACCTGGAGTGGCAGGAATGGTTTTTCACTTGGAAAAGATAAAAATAAAATGGGAAATTGGAAATAAATCCCTCCCTGTGAGAGATCCCTTTGAGAATCAGAGGGATGGATCAGCTCTCCTGGGAGGAAAATCTGGGAAAATTGGGAATTTTCAGCCTGGAAAAGGCTCTGGGGTGACCCTGTTGTGGCTTTTAACGTTCCAATAAGCTCTGGAGTGGCAGGAATGGTTTTTCACTTAGAAAAGGGAGAATAAAATGGGAAATTGGGAAGAAATCCCTCCCTGTGAGGGATCCCTTTGAGAATCAGAGGGATGGAGCAGCTCTCCTGGGAAGAAAAGCTGGGAGAATTGGGAATTTTCAGCCTGGAAAATTGGGAATTTTCAGCTCTGGGGTGACCCTGTTGTGCCTTTTCAGGTTTCAGTAGAGCTGAAGTGGGATTCTGGAGTGGCAGGAAAAGAGGGAATGGTTTTTCCCTTGGAAAAGATAAAAATAAAATGGGAAATTGGGAAGAAATCCCTGTGAGGGTGGGAAGGCCCTGACTGCCCAGAGAAGCTGTGGCTGCCCCATCTCTAGAAGTGTTCAAGGCCAAGCTGGAACAACCAAGAGAAGTGGGAATTGTCCTTGCCCTCCCAACCCAACCCATTCCAGGTTCTGGGAAGCTCTGGAGCAATCCCAGCTGGAAATTTCCCCCTATTTCCCTCCCAATTCCCTCTCACCTCGGACAAGCTGGGTGCACTTCACCACATGGGTGTGAGGATGGTCAATGGTGATCTCAAAGCCTGGAAGGACACAGACAAAGATCCATCAGAAGCTGGATTTGTGTTTTCCTGCATCCCTTCCCTCCTACAGCCTTGCAGGAATAGAGGAACCCATTTTTTCCTGTATCCAGAAGCCTCAAATTTGTCCAGCTACAAACTCAGAAAGTTTCTGCTGCTGCCAGACCTCCCAGCTTCTGAAAGGCCTCACTGGAAACAAAACAACCATTAAAGAATTTTAAAAATAGCAAGACAAAAGCCTCTTGAAGCAGCTGGGAGGAAGGCAAAGACAATGGCATCTGCTCCAAGGGATTTCTCTCACCCAAAAAGCTGAGAGGAAGCAGATTTGTTTTCCCTTTGAATGGGCCTAAAGCATTGAGGACAACTGAGTTTAATCCTGGCTCCTGCTTCCTCCTCACTTTGGGAATTCTGTTTGAAAAAGGGGGAAAAAAAAAAAAAAAGAATTCCAACTGGTCCATGTGCACAGCAGATCTGCAGAATGTTCTGGGAGAATTTGGGGGTTTTAAAAGGTCCCTGGAGAATTGAGAGGCTGCAGAATTGGGCTGGGTTTAGCCACAGGTTTGTGGCTCACGGCACCTCTGCCCCAACTGATGGAGGGACACGGAGTCTGCTCTGAGTCCAGTCAGGAATAACAAATTCTGCTCTTTTGGAGGGAAAATCTACCTAAAAACTGCCTCTGAAACAGAATATTTGTGAGTGAACACCACTTTGAACAGTACATTTGATAAAGAAACAGGGCACCAGCTCCACCAGTCACAATCCTACACCCAGAAACTCCTCCTGGTTTGTTGAGTTCTGGAGATTTTCCCCCCATTTAATTCTTTAATCCAAATATTCAGTTTTAACCCATTTTTTAAGACATTTCTCAGTACAAACTGCTTCCTGCAACAGAACTGGAGTATTATGGCCTAGAATTGGATGTTCTTTAAAGTCCCCTCAAACCCAAACCATTCCATCATTCTATAATTAAACTGGAAAGCACAACCCAGGACAAAAAACAGTGTCCAAACAGCAAAAATCCTGATTTTTTTAGGGAAAAAAAAAACCCAAAAAAGTGACAAACCACACTTAAATCTCTCAGCAACGAGCCTGGCACAGGTTCCACCTAAAAAATTGATGTTAAAAACAGGTTTTGTTGTGGAATTCTCCTGGCTCTGGGGTCGGTCCGGCCGCTCCGAGGAACTTACCCAGGGTCTGTAGGATTATGCTCTCTAGAATGACCAGGTCTTGGGCTTGCTGCAGGTAAGCCTGGGGTTGAGAGGACAGGCAGGTTACTCATGGAGAGGCACTGATTAATCCTGCACATTCCTAACACCCTTCTCTGCAAGGCAAAAATTGGAATTTCCCTCCATGGGGGGACTGGAAGAGATTCCCTGCAAGTGTTCAGGGCAAGGCTGGATGGAGCTCAGAGCAAAATGAAATATTGGAAAATGTCCCTGCACGTGGCAGGTGGGTGCAATGGGATGGGATTTAAAGTCCTTGCAACCCAAAACATCTGGAGAGTCTAAGAAAGATTCTAAGAAAGATTCTAAGAAAGATTCTAAGAAAGATTCTAAGAAAGAGGGATCAGAGTGTTTGGGTGCTGATCCCCCACAGGAGCAGTGCAGGAATCAGCTTTTCCTGCCTTTTCTTTTTTTTAATTTTCTTCCAATTTCCACAGAAAAAGATGCCCCTTCCAGCAGGACTCACTGCTCAGCTCCAGCTAAAAGGGGCTGTGTGGAGAGATGAGGGATCAGGAAGGTTTTTAACCTGCACAAGGTTAAAAATGTTCCTTATCCCTGCACATTCCTGACACCCTTCTCTGACAGGCAAAAATGAGAATTTCCTGAACAATCCTGCACATTCCTAACACCCTTCTCTCCAAGAGAAAAATGGGAATTTCCTGATCAATCCTGCACATTCCTAACACCCTTCTCTGACAGGCAAAAATGGGAATTTCCTGAACAATCCTGCACATTCCTAACACCCTTCTCTCCAAGAAAAAAAATGGGAATTTCCCTGCATGGGGGGACTGGAAGAGATTCCCTGCAAGTGTTCAAGGCCAGGCTGGATGGAGCTCAGAGCAAAATGAAATATTGAAAAATGTCCCTGCACGTGGCAGGTGGGTGGAAAGGGATGGGATTTAAGGTCCCTGCAACCCAAAACATCTGGAGAGTCTAAGAAAGATTCTAAGAAAGAGGGATCAGAGTGTTTGGGTGCTGATCCCCCACAGGAGCAGTGCAGGAATCAGCTTTTCCTGCCTTTTCTTTTGTTAATTTTCTTCCAATTTCCATGGAAAAAGCTGCCCCTTCCAGCAGGACTCACTGCTCAGCTCCAGCTAAAAGGGGCTGTGTGGAGAGATGAGGGATCAGGAAGGTTTTTAACCTGCACAAGGTTAAAAATGTTCCTTATCCCTGCACATTCTTAACACCCTTCTCTCCAAGAGAAAAATGGGAATTTCCTGATCAAGCCTGCACATTCCTAACACCCTTCTCCGACAGGCAAAAATGGGAATTTCCTGAACAATCCTGCACATTCCTAACACCCTTCTCTGAAAGGCAAAAAATGGAATTTCCCTGCATGGGGGGACTGGAAGAGATTCCCTGTAAGTGTTCAGGGCAAGGCTGGATGGAGCTCAGAGCAAAATGAAATATTAGAAAATGTCCCTGCTTGTGGCAGGTGGGCAGAATGGGATGGGATTTAAGGTCCTTGCAACCCAAAACATCAGGAGATTCTAAGAAAGATTCTAAGAAAGATTCTAAGAAAGAGGGATCAGAGTGTTTGAGTGCTGATCCCCCACAGGAGCAGTGCAGGAATCAGCTTTTCCTGCCTTTTCTTTTTTTAATTTTCTTCCAATTTCTATGGAAAAAGCTGCCCCTTCCAGCAGGACTCACTGCTCAGCTCCAGCTAAAAGGGGCTGTGTGGAGAGATGAGGGATCAGGAAGGTTTTCAACCTGCACAAGGTTAAAAATGTTCCTTATCCCTGCACATTCCTAACACCCTTCTCTGACAGGCAAAAATGGGAATTTCCTGATCAATCCTGCACATTCCTAACACCCTTCTCTCCCAGAGAAAAATGGGAATTTCCTGAACAATCCTGCACATTCCTAACACCCTTCTCTCCAAGAAAAAAAATGGGAATTTCCCTGCATGGGGGGAGTGGAAGAGATTCCCTGTAAGTGTTCACGGCCAGGCTGGATGGAGCTCAGAGCAAAATGAAATATTGAAAAATGTCCCTGCTTGTGGCAGGTGGGTGGAATGGGATGGGATTTAAAGTCCTTGCAACCCAAAATATCTGGAGAGTCTAAGAAAGATTCTAAGAAAGAGGGATCAGAGTGTTTGGGTGCTGATCCCCCACAGGAGCAGTGCAGGAATCAGCTTTTCCTGCTTTTTTTTTTTCATTTTCTGGCAATTTCCATGGAAAAAGCTGCCCCTTCCAGCAGGACTCACTGCTCAGCTCCAGGAGAGATGAGGGACCAGCAATATTTTTAACCCAATTAAACAAGTGCTGGGACATTCTCCCACAGTGAAGCTCCTCCTGCAGACACTGGCACACAGCACACCTGGATCCAGATGTGCAGCAGAGGAGAAAAAAAAGCTTTGCACAGATGGGGGAAACCCAAATCTCTCTTGGATGGAGAAGCTGCCCCTGAGCACCTCAGCAAGGTGGAGGAACCCCAAGATTCCAACGCCATCCCCACTCCTGCAGCTCTCCCAGCACAGCCCAAGCCTTCCTCCCCAGCCTCACCTCACTCTTGGTGTCCAGCAGAGGCTCCTGGGGGTGCAGACAGGCATGTGCCACCTTGATGACGTGCTCCAGCTTCCTTGGCTGCTCCTCCACCTTGGCTGCCAGGAAAAGAGCTGCTGGCACCACTGACTGTGGAGGAAAATGCTCTGTTTGCTTAAAAAGTCATTAAATTCAAGATGAAAAGAAATAAACCAGGTGGATTCTAAAATATTCCTGCAGGGAATTAAGGCTGTTCAGATCTGGCCACCAACAGGAGGGACCAAAGGGTCCCTCTGCCTTCCCAAAACTCCTCCCAAGGCGGGTTCCCCTCCCCAGGAGAGGATTTGGGGGTTCCCAGCACCCCCCAAACCCCAGCACTCACATTCCTGTGGAACTGGGTGAAGGACTGCACCATGTAGAAGCGATGCATGTACACGATGGCTGTGTTGATGGTGAGCTGGGAGCTGGCAAAGGGGTTAAGGAAAAGCACAGAGACCCCCAAAACACCCAGGGGAGCCCCTGGAACAGACCCCACGCACCAACAGCAGCATGGGACAGCCTCCCCTCACTCCCAGGGCACTTCCCCGCATCCTAACACAGCTCTCCTGAACCCCAAAACGGGCTCAGTGCTCCCCATAACCAAGCTGAGCCTTCCCAACACCCCAAGAGAGCTCTCCCTGCTCCCAAAATTCTTTTTGGGATCTTCTTGGTCCTCAAACAAGCTCAGCTTTCCCAGCCACTCATGGGCTGACTTTCCCAACATCCCAGTACAGCTTTTTCCACTCCTCCAACCAGATTTCCTCAGTCCCAAAACGGGCTCAGTGCTCCCCATAACCAAACTGAGCCTTCCCAACACCCCAGGAGAGCTCTCCCTGCTCCCAAAATGGGGTCTCCTCCATCCCAAACACGCACAGCTCTCCCTGCTCTCAAAATCCTGTTTGGGATGTTCTTGGGATGTTCAAACAAGCTCAGCTTTCCCAGTCACTCGTGGGTTGAGCTTCTACAACATCCCAGTACAGCTTTTCCCACTCCTCTAACCAGATTTCCTCAACCCCAGCTCCCAAAACTCCAGGAGAGCTCTCCCTGCTCCCAAAATGAGGTTTCCTCCATCCCAAACAGGCACAACTTTCCCTGCTCCCAAAATCCTTTTTAGGAATTACTTTGTCCTAAAATAAGTTCAGCTTTCCCAGGCACTCATGGGCTGACTTTCCCAACATCCCAGTACAGCTTTTCCCACTTCTCCAACCGGATTTCCTCAATCCCAAAACGGGCTCGGCTCTCCCCACTCCCGGGCCGGCCCTTCCCGAGTCACCAGCGCCGCTTTCCCTGCTGCTGGAACGGAATTTCCGCGGTCTCCAAAGGGGCTCGGCTGTCCCTGCTCCCTCTCCGGTTGTGTTTTCCCTTCCCAAAACCTCCTGGATCCCAAACTGGGCTCGGCGCACCCGAGCTCCCTTTCTCCAAGCTCTCCCCTCTTCCTGAGCCTTCCCAAACCTCTCCAACACTCCAGCACAGCTTTCCCCGCGCCCCAAACGCGATCTCCCGAGCCAAAAACGGGAAAAGCGGCTTTGCCCTCCCCGAGAGCCGCCCGGGCCTTCCCGACACCGCAGCACCGAGCTGGAACCGGGCTCGCCTCGATCTCCACAACACTCAGCTCTCCCGGTACCGACTCCCGGCTCTCCCCGCCCCGAGAGCCGCCGGGGCCTTCCCGATACCCCAGCACCGAGCTGGAACCGGGCTCCCCTCGATCCCCACAACACTCAGCTCTCCCCGCTCTGCCGGTACCGACTCCCGTGTCTCCCCGCCCCGAGAGCCGCCGGGGCCTTCCCGACACCCCAGCACCGAGCTAGAACCGGGCTCCCTCCGATCCCCACAACACTCAGCTCTCCCCTCACTCCCTCCCCGCTCTCTCCGTACCGACTCCCCTCACTCCCTCCCGGTTCTCCTCGGTCCCGGCTCTCCCCGCCCCGAGAGCCGCCGGGGCCTTCCCGACACCCCAGCACAGAGCCTGGACCGGGCTCGCCTCGATCCCCACAACACTCAGCTCTCCCCGCTCTCCCGGTACCGACTCCCGGCTCTCCCCTCACTCCCGCCCGGGTCCCCCCGGTCCCGGCTCTCCCCGCCCGGGCCTTCCCGACACCGCAGCACCGAGCTAGAACCGGGCTCTCCTCGATCCTCACAACACTCAGCTCTCTCCTCACGCCCTCCCGGCTCTCCTCGTACCGACTACCGGCTCTCCCCGCCCCGAGAACCGCCCGGGCCTTCCCGACACCACAGCACCGAGCTGGAACCGGGCTTCCCTCGATCCCCACAACACTCAGCTCTCCCCGCTCTCCCGGTACCGACTCCCGGCTCTCTCTTCACTCCCTCCCGGCTCTCTCCGTACCGACTCCCGTCTCTCCCCGGGCCCGGCTCTCCCCGCCCCGAGAGCGGCCGGGGCCTTCCTGACACCCAGCACCGAGCTGGAACCGGGCTGCCCTCGATCCCCACAGCACTCAGCTCTCCCCGCACGCCCTCCCGCCTCTCCCGGTACCGACTCCAGGCTCTCCCCTCACTCCCTCCCGGTTCTCCCCCCGTCCCGGCTCTCCCCGCCCCGCCCCGCTCCCACCCGCGGCCTAGCGCGGCCTAGCGCGGCCGGATACACGTTGAGGCGCTGCCCCATGTCTTGCAGCAGGTTAGCCGCCTGCTGCCGGTACGAGAGCTCCTTGTCGGGGTCCAGACCGGCGCGGCGGGATGGGCTCCGCTCCAGCTGCTCGCGGCTGAAGTACCAGCGCCGCCCGGGCCCGGCGCCGCCGCCGCCCGCCGAGGCCTCCATGGCGGCTCTGCGCCCGCGCGGGGGACGCGGCGTGCGCACGCAGCGCGGCGGCGCGATGACGTCAAGCGTCGGGTGGGCGGCCGCGGGGGGGAGCCGTTGGTGGCGCGAGCGTTCCAAAGCAGGGAGGGACGTTAAGGGGGCGGGGCTAAGAGAGGACACGCCCTCCTCGTGGACAGGCCACGCCCCGCCCGCTGAGGGGGGGCCCGCGCTTTCCCCTCACGCCGTGAGGGCCTCCGGTTTCGGCCGGTCCCGCACCACGAGGCGGTTCCCGTGGCGCCACCAGCGGTTTCTCACCTCCCCCTTCTACGCACTGACACCCGAGGACTGCCGGGATACGGGTGTATCCAACCCGAGACCCCCGCCTCACCGGGACCTCAGTGTACCCCTCCGGTATGTTTCTCCCCTACTCCCGGGAGCACCGGGAGCCCCACACCCCCTCCAAGATCCGGTTTTACCGGGTTCCCGCAGCCCCAACACGTTGCCTGTGCCCTCCCAACCGACTTTCCACCCCCTTTCCCTTACCGGGACGCCCGCGCTTCCCCTCACGCCGTGAGGGGCTCCGGTTTCGGGCGGTCCCGCAACCTCGGGGCGGTCGCCGTGGCCCCACCAGCGGCTTCTCACCTCCCCCTTCCACGCACTGACACCCGGTGTGGCACTCCAACCCGAACCCCCCCCCCAGTGTACCCCTCCGGTATGTTCCCCCCCTACTCCCGGGAGCACCGGGAGCCCCACACTCCTCCAAGATCCGGTTTTACCGGGGTCCCGCAGCCTCAAGACGTTGCCTGTACCCCCCCAACCAACTTTTCACCCCCTTTCCTTTACCCAGTGAGACAAGTTCCTTCACCGGGACACCCCCTCTCCTCACACCGGGACTCGGCTGTGTCTCCCTCCGGGACCCCTCCTCACCGGTTCCCGGGGTTTTACCCCCCCTGCGATCCCGGGATCCCGAGCCCCCCTCCGTACGCCCCACAGGCCAGGCCACAGCTCGTATCCAAAGTGTTTTATATATAATTTATCTGTACACACGAAGGACAAAGTACCTCAGGTCTGCGCTGGGATGAGGGGGCCAGTGCCCCCCCCCACTCCCCCCCTCCCTGCCCCAAAACTGCTTCCAAAAAAAATAAAAGAAAGAAAAAAAAAAAAAGTCACTTCATTAAGTTGGGGTTTTTTTTTGCATTTAAAAGGGGGAGGGTCTTTCCCCCCTCCCCTCCCCACCACAGCCCCCCAGAAGGAGCTGGGACCCCCGGGGGGTGAGGGGGCTGCGGAGATGCTGGGCCTGCGCCTCCCCACCCCCGCAGGCGGCACTTCAATTTGGCACATGGAGGGGGCTGGGGACCCCCAAAACCCCCTGCAGTCCCTTTTCTGGGGGGGAGGGGGGCCCATCTCCCCTCTTTGGCACATGGGGGATTCAGCAAAGAGATTGGGGGGTTACCATGACCCCCACCCACAAAAAACACCCCGGTGCAGGGCTGGGAAACACCCACGGAGGGGGGGCACAGGGTTACCTCCCCAACCACCTCCTTGTGTCCATTTCTCCCTTTTTTTTTTTTTCTTAATATATTTGGGGATTCTTTTTCCTTTTTTTTTTTTTTTGCCTGGGGGACTCCCCAGCATGAGGGGACACCACGGGGACCCCCCCTAACTGCCCCCAGGGCCCGCATTGAGGAAGTAGGTGGTCATCTCCCCCTTGCCCTTGACCTTGACCAGCCCCCGGCACTCCAACACGTAGCCCTTGGCCGCCAGCACCTGGTACAGGTCTGTTGTCACCTGGAGGGGGGGACACAGGGGTAAGGGGGGGGATTTGGGGCTCTCTGGGCAGGTGTCCTGTGTCCCTCCCAGCCCTGACTGACCTGGATGCGATCAGGGACCCCGGTGCTGTCCATGCGGCTCGAGACGTTGACGGTGTTGCCCCAAATGTCGTATTGGGGTTTGCGAGCCCCGATGACCCCTGCGACCACTGGGCCCATGTTCAGGCCTGGGGACGACAGGGTTGAGAGTCAGGGAAAACCCAAATACTCGGGGAAGAGGGGAAAAAAGGAGTGAGGGGTGGAAAAGAAGGGGTAAGGGGTGAGATTGGAAAAGGAGAGAGTGACAGGGAGAAGAGGAATGTGGAGGGGAAAAAGGGGAGGTGATGGGGAGAAGGGAAAAAGGGGGAAATAGGGGTGAGGGGGGAAAAGAAGAGGTAGGGGGTGAGATTGGAAAAGGAGAAAGTGACAGGGAGAAGAGGAATGGAGGGGAAAAAGGGGAGGTGAGAGGGGAAAATTGGGTGGGGAAAGGGGGAAAGTGAGATTGGAAAAGGAGAGAGTGACAGGGAGAAGAGGAATGTGGAGGGGGAAAAGGGGATGTGAGAGGGGAAAATTGGGTGGGGAAAGGGGGAAAGTGAGATTGGAAAAGGAGAGAGTGACAGGGAGAAGAGGAATGTGGAGGGGAAAAAGGGGAGGTGATGGGGAGAAGGGAAAAAGGGGGAAATAGGGGTGAGGGGGGGAAAGAAGAGGTAGGGGGTGAGATTGGAAAAGGAGAAAGTGACAGAAGAGGAATGTGGAGGGGTAAAAGGGGAGGTGAGGGGGAGAGGGGAAAATTGGGTGGGGAAAGGGGGAAAGTGAGATTGGAAAAGAAGGGGTGAGGGGAAAGGACAGGTGAGAAGACAAAAGGGGGTGAGGGGGGAAAAAGGGGGTACAAGAGCAGAAAAAGGGCAGGAGAGGAGAAAAGGGGGTATAAAAGGAAAAGGGGTGTGAGGAAAATGGGGTATAAAAGGGAAAAAGAAAAGGTGATTGGGAAAGGGAGGGGATGAGAGAGGAAATAGGGGTGCAAAAGCCACCAGCACAAAGCCATAAACAACAGTGTGGGGTGGCTGGAGGTGCAGAGGGGCGTGCAAGGGGCGTGCAAGGGCTCACCAATCTTCATCTGGAAGTTGTTGAAGGAGTGCTCGTTGATGTACTTCATCTGCTCCATGAGGTGCATGGCGTAGTCGGCCAGCGCCGCGATGTGGCTCCGGCCCTCGCGGTCGTACGTGGCCGCGTTGAGCCCCGAGGCCGCCATGTAGGTGCTGCCAATGGTCTTGATCTTCTCCAGCTGCCGGTACTTCTGCTCGCTGATGATCTGGGGGGACGGGCTGGGCTCACCCCCACAGCACCTCGGCAGGGTGATGGGTACCCCAAATCCTGCACGCCCTCCCGTGGCTCTGTGAGTGCTGTTCCATGGCTTTTCCAGCACCTCCTGCACTGTGGCTCCAGCAAAGCTGCTCCACTGCCTCTCCAGCACGCCATGATTACATCCCCTGCACCCCAACCTTCTCCATGGTGTTCCACAACCTCTCCAGCACGCCATGACCACATCCCCTGCACCCCATCTTCATCCATGGCATTCCACAACCCCTCCAACACACCATGACCACATCCCCTGCACCCCAACCTCCTCCATGGTGCTTCACAATCTCTCCACCACCCCCTACACACCAGCTCCTGCACCCTGTCACAAACACGGTGCTCTGCAGGCTCTCCATATCTTGTGCATCCCATCTTGCACCTCATCCATGGTGCTCCACAGCTTCTCCAGCACCCCATGACCACATCCCCTGCACCCCAACCTCCTCCATGGCATTCCACAACCCCTCCAGCACCCCATGACCACATCCCCTGCACCCCATCTTCTTCCATGGTGTTCCACAACCTCTCCAGCACGCCATGACCACATCCCCTGCACCCCATCTTCTTCCATGGTGTTCCACAACCTCTCCCACACCCCCTGCACACCATCTCCCGCACCCTGTCACAAACATGGTGCTCTGCAGGCTCTCCATATCTTGTGCACCCCATCTTGCACCTCATCCATGGTGCTCCACAACCTGTGTCTGTGTTCTCTGCACCCCATCTTCATTCATGGTGCTCCACAGCTTCTCCAGCACCCCATGACCACGTCCCCTGCACCCCAACCTCCTCCATGGTGCTCCACAACCTCTCCACTACCCCCTGCATCCTGTCTCAAATATGGTGCTCTGCAGGCTCTCCATATCTTGTGCATCCCATCTTGCACCTCATCCATGGTGCCCCACAGCTTCTCCAGCACCCTGTGCCCACCATCTCCTGCACTCTGTCCCCACACCTGGTGTTCCATCACCCCATCTTCCTGCACCTCATCCTTGTGCACTCCATCCACGCTGCTCCACAGCTTCTCCAGCACACCCTGCACCCATTCCTGTGGCTCCATGAAAGCTGCTCCATGGCTTCTCCAAGGATGAAGTAGATCCTGTACCTCATCCCCACTGCTCCACTGCCTTTCCAGCACCCCATGACCACATCCCCTGCACCCCAACCTCCTCCATGGTGCTCCACAACCTCTCCACCATCTCCTGCATCCTGTCTCAAATATGGTGCTCTGCAGGCTCTCCATATCTTGTGCATTCCATCTTGCACCTCATCCATGGTGCTCCACAACCCATGTCTGTGTTCCCTGTACCCCATCCTCATCCATGGTGCTCCACAGCCTTTTCACCACCCCCTGCCCACCATCTCCTGCACTCTGTCCCCAAACCTGGTGTTCCACAGCCTCTCCACCACCCCATCTTCCTGCACCTCATCCTTGTGCATTCTATCCATGCTGCTCCACAGTGCCCTGCACCCATTCCTGTGGCTCCATGAAAGCGGCTCCATGGCTTCTCCAAGGATGAAGTAGATCCTGTACCTCATCCCCACTGCTCCACAGCCTCTCCAGCACCCCATGAACCCCCATTTTGCACCCCAACCCCCACGCACCCCCTCGCCCCAGCACCTCATCGAAGTCGGCGATGATCTCGTTGAGCAGCCGCAGACACTCCACCCCCTCGTTGTTGGCCTCCAGCTCCACGTAGAACTCGGAGAAGTTGCTGATGGAGGCGAACATGACGGCCACGCACTCGCAGGACTGGTAGTAGAGCTCGTCGTTGCGCCGCTCCCGGGCCAGAAAGTGCGCGGCCACGTCCTTGGGCAGGATGTTGTGCAGCAGCCGCCGGTTGTAGGCCTGGAGCTCCTCCATCTCCTCCTTCTCACCCGTTGCCTGTGGGCACAGAGCCAGGTGGGAGCTGCCACAGGAGCCCCACAGCCACCCCAGCATCAGGGTGTGGAGAGGGGGTTGCTCCCAGCCCCATGGGCACCCCAGTGCTGGGGTGTGGAGAGGGGGTTGCTCCCAGCCCCATGGACACCCCAGTCTTGGGGTGCAGGGAAAGGGTTGGTTTCAGCCCCATGGTCGCCCCAGTGCTGGGGTGCAGGGAGGGGGTCACTCCCAGTCTCAGGATGCAGGAAAAGGGTCCTTCCCAGCCCCCCACACCTTGCTCCTACCTGGAGCTTCCAGAGGAAGTCGAGGCGGGCGGTGGACTCGACCTGCTGCGCGTGCAGGTACAGCGCCAGGGCAAACACGGCCAGGACCACGGGGGTCACGTAGCGCAGGGCCACCTTCCCCTCTGCCGGGCTGCAGGACCCCCAGGAGCCCTGAGGTGGGCTGGGGGATCTGTCCCTGCCCACCCAGAGACCCCAAACTGCACCCAGACCCCAAACATGCACCCACCCATTCCATGGACAACAAATCTGCACTCAGACCTCCAAGTTCCCACTCACCCACACAGGGGAACCCCAAAGATTCACCCACTCATCCAGGAGACCCAAAACCTGCACCCAGACCCCAAAGATCCACCCACTCGAGGGACACCAAATCTGCACTCAGACCCCCAAGATCCCACTCACCCACCTAGGGGAACCGCAGACGTGCACCCAACCCCAAAGATTCACCCACTCATCCAGGAGACCCAAAACCTGCACCCAGACCCCAAAGATCCACCCACCCACTCCAGGGATGCCAAATCTGCATTCAGACCCCCAAGTTCCATTCACCCACACGGGGGAACCCCAAACATGCACCTAACCCCAAAGATTGACCTACTCTTCCAAGAGACCCCAAATCTGCACTCAGACCCCAAAGATCCACCCACTCCAGGGACACCAAATCTGCACTCAGACCCCAAAGTTCCCACTCACCCAACCCCAAACATGCATCTGACCCCAAAGATCCACCCAGACCACCCCCTTCAGGGACCCCAAAGCTGCATCCAAGATCCCAAACATTCACCTTCCCATCCTAGGGACCCTAAATCTGCATGGTAGACCCCAAAGATCCACTCACCCACCCAAAGGAGCCCCAGCTTTGCACCCAGACCCCAAAACTGAACCCACACCAGAGACCCCGAGGCTGCACCCAGACCCCCAAGGGACCCTCCTGCTTCTGCCCACCCCACTGGCTCCAGTTTCCCACTCACCACTCTCCCTGGGTCATGTTGAAGGGGGGCCTGTGGGGACAGGAGCCAGGTGTCAGTGGGGTGGGGACACAGCCCCGATGTGGGGACCCCTGGGGGACTGGGGACACTCACAGGGCGTTGGCCAGGACCAGCAGGTCGGCATTGTCAAAGAGAGCTGCGTGAGGCCCCTCCACCAGCAGCAGGAACGTGGCCTCGATGCCCACCATGAGCAGCAGCTTCCCGATGCTGCTGATGTGCAGGAAGACGGAGCAGGCCAGCAGGCTGAGCACCACGCTGTAGCTGAAGTACTGGGGGGCACATGGTGGCATGCAGCAGCACCCCAAAACCACCAGATGGTACCCAGGAACACCAGATGGCACCCAGGAACAACAGATGGCACCCCAGGAACCAAGACTGGCATTCCAGGAACCCTGGAGCACCCTGGGAATACTGGCAGGCACTTCTGGAAATCCCTGATGGCACCCCAGAAACCTCTACAGCACACTGGGAGCCCCAGATGGCACCCCAGGAACCAAGACTGGCATTCCAGGAACCCCTGGAGCACCCCTGAAATGCTGGATGGCACCCTGGGAACACCTGGAGCACCCTGGGAATATTGGCAGACATCCCTGAGAATACTCCAGGCACTCCTGGGAATCCCTGATGGCACCCCAGAAACCCCAGATGGCACCCCAGGAACCCCACATGGCACCCCAGGAACCCCACATGGCACCCCAGGAACTCCACATGGCACCCCAGGAACCCCAGATGGCACCCCAGGACAGGGAACCTCGGACCCATGGGATCTCTGCAGCACCCCAGTAACCCCTGCAGCAGACTGGGAACCCCACATGGCACCCCTGGAAACACCAGCCAGCACCACAGGACTCCTGAAACACCCCCAGAACCCCAGATGGCACCCAGGAACCATGGATGGTACCCCAGGAACCCTGAATGGCACCTTGGGGACCCCAGGAACTCCTGCAGCACCCCAGGGACCCCAGGCAGCATCCCAGGAACCCCTGAAGCACCTTGGGGACACTGGATGGCACCCTTGGGAACCCTGCAGCACCCCAGGAACTCCTGCAGCACCCTAGGAATCCCAGGCAGCATTCCAGGAACTCCTGAAGTACCTTGGGGACCCTGCAGCACCCCAGGAACTCCTGCAGCACCCCAGGAATGCCAGCACCTCCCCACGCCCACAGGGACCTTGCACCCCTGGGGACACTGTGCCAGCACCCAGCAACCTCAAGGGCTCAGTGCCAGCACCCACTGAGGACCTTGGACCTGAGCAACCTGTCCCAGCACCCCGTGTGTGTGGGCACCCTGTGCTGGCACCCTGCACCCATGGGGACCCAGTGCCACCACCCTGGGGGACACTGAACCCTCTGGGACCCTGTGCCACCATCTTTGGGGACACAGTGCCTGCAGGGACCCCATTCCAACATCCTGTGTTCTCAGGGACCCTGTGCCAGCATGTTTGGTGGCACTGCACCCATGGGGACCCCACACCAGCACTCTTGGGGACACAGTGCCTGCGGGGACCCCATTCCAGCACCCTGTGTCCTCAAGGACCCTGTGCCAGCGTTTTTGGGGACACTGCACCCATGGGGACCCAGTGCCACCGCCCTGGGGGACACGGAACCCTCCGGGACCCTGTGCCAGCATCCCTGGGGACACTGCATGCATGGGGACCCTCTGCCAGCACCCAGGGAGGACTTGGCACCAGCAGGGCCCCCTGTGGGAGCCATGCCCTGTGCCAGGCAGTGCCCACGGCCACTCACCTCGGGGAAGTCACAGGCCAGCCCGTCCCCGTGGCAGGAGCCCATGGCAGTGCCCAGGGAGAAGTTGAGGGCACGGAGCTGGCACGGCCCCACGGAGCCGGGGGTGACGTTGAGCTCACGGGCAGCACAGTCCCGCAGGGCCACGCGGCTGCAGGAGAACTGGGGGGGGAAAAGAGGGGTGAGCTGGTGCCCCAGAGCCCCCCAAAACCCCCCCAGACCCCCGTGACCCTACCATGTTGACAAAGGCGGCGATGAAGACGAGGAGGATGGTGAAGACGGCGATGCCGGTGCTGCGGGCACGGGACTGGACGATGCCACGGGAGAGCTGCTGCAGGGCGGTGGGGAAGAGCTGGGGGGGCACCAAGGAGCTTGTCAGGCATGGCTGAGCCCCCCAAAAACCCTCCCCAGCCCTCAGGTACTCACAGTGACGCAGGAGTAGATGGCACAGATGAAGAGGATGGCAGCAAGGAGGATGAAGATGCTGACGTAGACCCCGAGCATCAGCGAGGAGCTGGGGAGAGGTGGGAGGTGAGTGATGGGGTTTGGGGGGCTCAGAGCTGGTATTTTGGGGGGCTGCAGCACTTACTGGGGGAACACCAGGATCTGGAGGCAGCAGATGAAGCAGAAGACGAGGAGGGTACAGGCCACGTAGCCACCAAAACGGTCATCGACCTTCTTGGAGTACTGAGGGGACACGGGGAGTTGGGATGGTTGGATGGAGAGAGGGGGGACCCCAGAACCTCAGGGGGATCCCAGGGGAAGAGTGGAGGTGGGACTGAGGGGACACCAGGGAATGGGGGAACCTGAGGGACAGGATGGAGGGAAATGGGGGAACCCCAAGGGATGCAGATGGGATACAGGGGGACAGGAGCAACCCCAAAGGATGGGAAAGAGGGGAATGGGGAACCCCAGGGGATGCAAGAAATGGGATGGAGGCAAATGGGGGGACCCCAGGGGGTGGGGAAAAGGGGGACAAGAACACCCTGGGGCATGGGATGGACGGGGACTCCAGAGATGCAGGGAATGGGATGTAGGGAGGGGACCCCAAGGGATGGGAGGGGACAGGGGGGACCCCAGGGGATGGAAAGATGGAATGGTGGGGGATGAGAGGACCCCAGAGGATGGGAGGGGACAGGGGGGACCCCAGGGGATGGAATGAAGGGAATGAGGCTGAGAAGGTGGAGGAACCACGAAACCAGCACAGAGAAGACCCCAAGGGATGGAGGAGAGAAGGGAGGACAAAGATGCTGATGGGGCCAGGGCAGAGAGGACTTCAAGAGACAGACAGAATGCTGGGTCCAGAACAAAGGGGACAGAGGGCCCCCCAACCTTCTTCTCCAGCTCGGGGGTCTGGAAGGTGAGCAGGAACTTCTTGACGTGGTCCTTGCGGAGCTGGTCGATGCTGCGGGCGTCGATGGCCCGGCTCAGGAACTCATCCACCTCATCCTCAGGGTTCAGGGCCTCCTGGGCACCACGGCTGGGGAATGGGGGGGGTCAGGACCCTCCCAGCTCTGCCCCAGGGAGGGGCTGGTCACGACCCCCCAGCAGCCCAGCATGGGAACACTCACTTGTCCTTGCTGGAGTCATCGATGCCCTGGGAGACACAAGGGAGGTGTCAGAGACACTGGCACGGATGGGGGCAACCCTCATGAGTTGGACATGGGACATCCCCCAGGGTCACCCAGGATGGGGGACAGAGTTCCAGGGGTAAATGGGGCAGGAGAAGTCCCCAGTGGTTTTTGGCAAGGACAAGAGGGTCCCAGGGCTCTGCAAAGGGAGGAGGGAGGGGATGTCTAACACCCCTGAGGATGCCCAGGACTGATGAGAACAAGCAGGATCTCCAAGGGCTGCTGAGCACCAGGGGCCACCCAGGAGCTCCCTGAGGCCCACAGGCAGCAGAGGAAGCCACGAGAGCTGCGGGCGGGGCTGGGGAAGCCACCGACAGCCCCGGAAGGGCAGCGAGGGGCTGATAGCACCGTGCTGAGGGTCCCCCATGCCAACGCCCTGCCCGGGGCTGCTCACCATCTGCCGGAAGGCCTTGGAGTCCTTGGTGCGGGAGAAGGAGCGCTCGGGCACCCAGCGTGGCACCAGCCCCTCGGTGGAGTTGGCGCGAGTGCGCTGCAGCTTGGCCAGGATGGCTTTCTCCTCCTTCTGCAGGGTGACACGGCCATGAGGGGGTGACCCCAGCTTTCCCAACCCCCGCTGCCCCCTCCGAGCACCCCAACTGACGCGTTTCTGGCTGCAGCCCACGATGAGGAAGGTCTCGATGTTGTGCTCCTTGAGGTAAGCGTTGCGCTCGCCCCCGTGGCCCGGCTCCACCTCGTAGTCCCCGTTCAGGTACTGCAGCGTGGCCCAGGTGATGTGGATCCGCCTGGGGGTGAGGAGGATGAGGATGCTGAGCCCTCCCTGCCCAGCACCCCCTGCCCAGCCCCCAGCCCAGCCCCCTGTGCCCGGCTCACCCGGCTTTGCCGCCCGCCTCCATGTGGTTGGCCAGGGTGACATCGTTGGACCAGACGTCGAACTGCCACTTGCGCAGCCCCAGCACGCCGCAGTGAACCCGCCCGCTGTGGATGCCCACGCGCATGTTCACGTTCACCCCCGTCACCTCTCGCACCAGCCTGGGGATGGCACCGGCACCGCGTCACCCCCTGGGCACTGCCTGGCGCCCCCAGGTGCCTTGGGGCATCCCCAAGTAGCCTTTGGCTTTTCAGGAGTCCCCAAGCACCACAGCACCCATTGGCACCAGACACCTCATGGTGCACCCAAGCACCCTATGGCACCCTCAAACACTCCATGGCAGCCTATGGCACCCTCAAGCAGCCCATTCCCCCCTCAAGCACCCCATGGTACCCTCTATAGCACCCCGAAGCACCCTATGGCACCCCCAAGCACCCCATGGCACCCTCTATGGCACCCCAGAGCACCCTATGGCACCCTCAAGCACCCTATGGCACCCTCTATAGCACCCCCAAGCACCCTATGGGATGGGCACAGCAGGGTCAGGAGCAGCCCCCCAAGCTGTGGTGGCACTGGGGACGTGCCAGTTCAGGGATGGGCACAGCAGGGTCAGGAGCAGCCCCTCAAGCTGTGGTGGCACCAGAGATGGGCACAGCAGGGTCAGGAGCAGCCCCCCAAGCTGTGGTGGCACTGGGGACGTGCCAGTTCAGGGATGGGCACAGCAGGGTCAGGAGCAGCCCCCCAAGCTGTGGTGGCACTGGGGATGGGCACAGCAGGGTCAGGAGCAGCCCCCCAAGCTGTGGTGGCACTGGGGATGGGCACAGCGGGGTCAGGCACCAGAGATGTGCCAGCCCAGGGGATAGGCACAGCAGGGTCAGGAGCAGCCCCCAAGCTGTGGTGGCGCTGGGGATGGGCACAGCAGGGTCAGGTGCAGCCCCCCAGGCTGTGCCAGCCCAGGGCACGGGCACAGCCCCCGCTCTGCCCCACTCACGAGATGGCCTCGATCATGTCCACGCCCATCTCCACGCAGCAGTGAGCGTGGTCCCCGCGCGCCTCGGGCAGCCCCGACACGCAGTAGTAGCAGTCCCCCAGGATCTTGATGCGCAGGCAGTGGTTCTCCTGGGGGGCACCAGCACGTTAGGAGGGCTCCAGGAGCCCCCAGAATCCCCCAGCCCCTCCACTCACCGCAGCCAGCTTGTCAAAGCGGGCAAAGAGCTCGTTGAGCGTCATCACCAGCTCCTGCGCCGTGCACTGCGAGGCCAGGCTGGTGAAACCCTCAATGTCCGCGAAGAGGATGCTGCCAGGAGGAAGAGCACAGGCTGGGGATGGCCCACACACTGCCCCAGACACCCCCAAGCACCCCATGGCATCCTCTATGGCACCTCCATGGCACCCCCAAGTACCTTATGACACCCTTTATGGCACCCCCCATGGCACCCCCAAGTACCCCATAACACCCTCAAGCAGCCCATGGCATCCCCAAGCACACTATGACACCCTCAAGCACCCCATGCCACCCTTTATGCCACTCTCCATGGCATCCCCAAGCACCCTACACACCCTCAAGCACCCCATGGCACCCTCCATGGCACCCCCAAGCACCCTACGACACCCTCAGGCACGCCATGGCACCCTCTATGGCACCTCCATGGCACCCCCAAGCACCCTACGACACCCTCAGGCACGCCATGGCATCCTTTATGCCACCCTCCATGGCACCCCCAAGCACTTTATGACACCCTCAAGCACCCCACGGCACCCTCCATGGCACCCTCCAACACCCTCAAGCACCCCATGGCACCCCCAAGCACCCTACAACACCCTCAAGCACCCCATGGCACCCCCAAAGCTGTCCCACGCCCTGTCCCCACAGTACCTGACGTTGTCGTGCTTCTGGATGTAGATCTTGTGGAACATCATGTCCTCCTTCTTGGTGTTGATGTCCTCCTTCATCTCCATGGCCACGTGCTGCGGCAGCACCGACAGCAGCAGCCGCTCCTGCAGCCACAGCAATCCCACCAGCAGGGTCAGGGGGTGCTGCTGGACCCCCAGCTCAGCTCGGGGACCCCCGGGACCCCCCATCCATCCCACCTGCTGCCGGTTCTCCCTCTGGAGGTGCAGCCGTGCCTGGATGTAGCCTCGGGTCTCCTGGAAGGCCTGGCGCTGCGACACCTCGGCCGGGTAGTGGGTGCAGACCCCCACCACGTTGGTGCACAGGAAGATCAGGGCATTGGCACTGAGCTGGGGGGGGGGGGAGGTGGGCTTGGTGAGACCACCCAAGGACCCCCAGGCAGCCAGAGACCACCCAGGGACCCCCAGGCAGCTCTGCCACCCTCCCCTGCAGCACAGAACCAGAGGAGGGAGTGGGTATGGGAACATGGGGACTCAGGGCAGGGGGACAGGGGGGTCCTGGGACACAGGAGACAGGGTGAGGGGGACACAGGGGACAGGGTCAGGGGGATGTGGGGCACCAAAGGACATGGGAAAACAAGGCAAGGGGGCTGCAGGGACATGAGGGACTTGGGGACACAGGATGGGGGGCAAAGGGACACGTTGGTGCAGAGGAAGATCAGGGCATTGACGCTGAGCTGGGGGGGGAGATGGGCTCGGTGAGACCACCCAGGGACCCCCAGGCAGCTCTGGAACCCTCCTCTGCTTTGGTTTGGGGGTTCTGCTAAGGGGAGGAGAGGGGGCTGCAAAGAGAGGGAGGGTGGGTATGGGAACATGGGGACTCAGGGCAGGGGGACAGGGGACAGGGTCAGGGGGACACAGGGGACAGGGTCAGGGCGATGCGGGGCACCAAAGGACATGGGAAAGCAAGGCAAGGGGGCTGCAGGGACATGAAGGACTTAAGGCTGTGAGAAACCAGGGAAAAGAGGATGCAGGGCCCTGGGGACACAGGATGGGGGGCAAAGGGACACGTTGGTGCAGAGGAAGATCAGGGCATTGGCGCTGAGCTGGAAGGGAAGATGGGCTCGGTGAGACCACCCAAGGACCCCCAGCCAGCTCTGGCACCCTCCTCTGCAGCACAGAACCTTGGCTTTGGTATTGGGAGTGCTGCAAAGAGGAGGGAGTGGGTATGGGGACATGGGGACTCCAGGCAGGGGGACAGGGTCAGGGGGACGCAGGGGACAGGGCCAGGGGGATGTGGGGCACCAAAGGACAAGGGAAAACAAGGCAAGGGGGCTGCAGGGACATGGGGGACTTGGGGCTGTGAGAAACCAGGGAACAGGGGATGCAGGGCCCTGGGGACACAGGATGGGGGGCAAAGGGGACATGGGGACACAGGGTAGGTGGAGCAAAGGGGACACATGGTAGGGGGATCACAGGGGCCTGGGGACACAGGTTAGGGTGGCAGAGGGGACTTGGGGACACAGGGGACATGCAAAGGGTGAATGTGGAGGGCCTGGAGAGCCAGGGCAGGGGGATGTGGGGATGTTAAAACCAGAGCAGGGGGGATCTGAGGATACAGGAGCCGGGGGTGCGCGGGAGCCTGGAGCACGGGGGTCATGGGGACGCCCTCGGGAAGCAGAGGAAGCCAGAAAGCGGCGATGGCTGCGGAGGGAGCTGCGGTTTCCCCTCGTCCCCATCCCCCGGGAGCGGGGCCAGGGCTATTTATAGCGCTCCAGCACACTGGGACACCGAGGAGCAGAGGCCTCACATCCCCTGCCCGGCCCCATCGCATCCCCCGGAGCCCCAGCGCTCCTGCCCCGAAAGGGCGAACCCTCCCCGGGGGCGCTTCCCGTGACCCCGCCGGCCTCGGGTGTCACCGCGCTCCTCGCCCCGTGCCCCGCGGGGACAGCACGTGGCCCTGGCCCCGGCCAGGCAGGGCGAGGGTGACGGGGACGAGCGGCTCTGCTCAAGGAGGGGGAGCTGCTGGGGCTCTCTCTCCCATTCCCATAGTTCCATTTTTTGCCCGTTTTTTGGGTTTTCCACCCCATTCCTCCCCCTCCATCCCTCGCAGTCTCTCTGCCCCATTCCCATATTTCCCATATTTCCATTTTTGCGATTTTCACCCCATTTCTCCCCCTCCTTCCCTTGCAGTTTCTCTCCCCCATTCCCATATTTCCCATATTTCCAGTTTTCACCAATTTTTGCCCATTTTTGGGGTTTTTCCCCCATTTCTCCCCCAGGCAGAACACACACCCCCAGGGATGGGGGACCCCTCTGCACCCCCTGTGCTGAGCAGCACCCCTCCGGGAGCCCTCAGAGAGGCAGGACAGGGGACATTGGCGACATTGGGGACATTGGCAGTGTCCCAGCCCCTCTGGGTGACGGCCACTCCCCTGCCCTGCTGCCCCGGACCCGCGTCCCTCCTCGGGGCTTTCCGCCAGCCCCACAACGGGGGCTTTGTGGGTGCAGCCCACAGTGGTGGCTCTGTGCCGGCATGAGGAGCCCATCCCACCCCAGAGCGAGACCCCAGCATGGAACCTCCCCCAAGAGGCCCCTCCACATCTAGAACTTTCCAGAAAAAAAAAAAAAAAAAAAAAAAAAGAAATAAAAATCCCAAATTTGCAGAGCGGCATTCAGGGATGGCAGCAGGGCGGGACCCCGCGGGGCTCAGCCCCTCCCAGGTGTGTCCCTCACCTGTTTCCAGAGGAAAGGGTCGGTGGCATTGCGGTGCCAGGCGATGGCGAGGTGCAGGGCGGACAGCAGGACCCCGGCCAGCACCGCCGCCCTCATCCGCACGGGCAGCAGCGTGTAGGTGATGTAGATGAAGAAAACGCTCCACCAAACCCCCTCGGCAGCGCTTCGGGGAGCCACGGCCACCGTGCCCAGCGCCTGCACCCCGGCCAGCAGCCCCAGCACCACGTAGCTCACCACCCACATGTAGTCCTGGGGGAAAGCGCTGCGGCTGCACAGCACCATGAGGAGCAGGAACAGCGCCGTGGCCCCGGCCAGCGCGGCGGCCGCCGGCACGTGGGGGGCACCGGGCAGGCAGAGGAAGAGCAGCATCACCCCGCAAACCAGCACCAGCACTCCCATCAGCACCGTCAGGCTGCTCTGGTTCATCTGGAAGAAGTAGCGCTGGTAAAGCCGCTCCAGTTTAGCCGACTGGAAGCGTTTGGAGCGGAAAACCTGGAGCAGGCGCCGCCAGCACTCGCCCGCCGACGGCCGCCCCCCGTGTCCCGCCGCCGCCTTGGGCGCCTTGGCCTCGCCGTCCTCCAAGCCCGCATCCACGGATTTGAGTCCCAGCTCGCCCGAGGGCCCCTTCTTGCCGTAGTGATCCTCCTGCCACGTGCAGCGCAGCCCCCGGGGGGGTCCCGCGCCCCGCTCCATCTCAGGGTCCTGCAGGCAGCTCATGTAGCGGGGGCCGCAGAGGCCGCCCCGGGGCCGCGGGCCCTTCTTGCCGTTGCGCTCCCCCCCATGCCGTCTTCCTCTCGTCCACCTTGGGCACCAGGATGCCGCTGAACCACGACATGCTGTGGGCACCGAGGAGGGGTCAGGGCCTGGTCCTCGCACCCCGACACCCCAACAGGAGCCCCGGTGTGCACGCGGGTGCAAAGCCGTGCGAGGAGTGGAGCGTTCTGATGTCCCCACCACCATCCTGGGGATGCAGAGCCCAAACCCCAGCTCTCCCATGGGCCCTGTGCTGGGTTCCCGGTGCCCCAATGTCCCGGTGCTGGGTGCCCGGTGCACAGCGCTGGGTTCCCGGTGTCGGGTTCCCGTTGTCCCGGTGCCCAGTGTCCCGGTGCCCGGTGCGTGGCCCTGCCGAGGCCGCCCCGAGCCCGCCCTTCCCGGTGCAGCGACCTGCGACAAAGCTGGGACCGACCCGGCCGTCCCGGCCCTGTTTGTCTTGAACGGCGGCCAACGGGTTTTACCGGGCACGGCCGCCCCGGGGCACCGGGAACCAGCCGGGACGTGGCAGCCGGTCCCTGCTCCGGGCGAGCGGCGGCGGAGAACGGCCACCGGGAAGGGCCGGCCCCGGTGGCGGCGGCGGCGGCCGCCTCCCTCCTCCCCTCCCTCCCTCCCCGCTCCGGGCACGGGAGCCCCGCCGAGCCCGGCCCGTACACCGGGACCCACCAGCGCCCTCCGGCCGCCGCACCGGCCGCTCCCGCCGCACCGGACCCCCCCGGGGGCCGCACCGCTCCCGCCGCCCGGGGGCCCAGCCCGGTGTCGCCCCCCCCGCCCTAATCCCAGTTCTAGTTCCCAGTCCCGATCGCGGTCCCGCTGCCGATCCCCGCCGCCGCCGCCGCCCCGATCCACCCCCCCCCCAGCCCCTCCCGCCGCTCCCGGTGCGCCCGGGCGGCCCCGCTCACCTCCGCCTCCGGCGCCGCCGGCCGCGGGGCCCCGCGCCCCGCCACGGCCCCGCCGCCGCCGCCCGCTCCTACACGGCGGCCGCGCCGCGTTCCCGCCGCCCCATCTCGCGCCCAGGCCGGGCCCCCGGTGGCGGCGGTGGCGGCCCCGGCCCCGGTCCCGGTCGCGGCCGCGCAGCCCCGGCCCGCCCCGGCCGGTGCCCGCCCCCCCCTCCCCCCCCCCCCCGCCCGGATCCGCTCCCGGGCGCTCCCGGCCGGGCGGCCTTAAAGGCGCAGCGGCGGAGGCGGGAACGGCCCGGTACGGCCCGGAGCGGCGGGGGCGGACGCGCACCCCCGGGGCTGCGCACACGCGCACGGACACACGGACACGGACACGGACACACGGACACGGACACACGGACACGGACACACGCACCGACATGGCGGGGACAGCGGGGACCCCCGTGTCCGCACAACCCCCGCGAGTGTGTCACTTGCACACCCACGCCAGTGCCCCCAGCACCTTCCCCTTGCACACATCCCGGTGCCCCCTTGCACACGCACTGCACACCCTGGCACACGCGTGTTGCACGCCCACGCACACGAATCCCTTTGCACACCCGCGGCCAGCACACACACCTACACGCACGCATCCCCTTGCACACGCACACACACAAACCCTTACACACACAGATATTGCACGGACACGCCCTCCTTGCGCATTTACACACCCTTGCACATTTACACGCCCTTGCACACTCAGGCAGCCCCGTTATGCACTCCCATATAGACATAGAGATATGTGTGTGCAAACACACGAATCCCCGTGTTCACACACCTGTGCAACCCCTTAGGCACAGCAGGTGTGCACGCAGGTGTGGGTGCACACACACAGCCCTTACACACACAGTTTGCACACGCAGCCCTTACACACACAGACACTCACACGGCCACGCACCTCCCTCACCCACACCCCACACACTTCACACACTCTGCCTTGCACACTCACGTACACCCACCCCTTGCACACTCACCTTTACACATACACAGCCCTTACACACACCGCCCCACCTTCACACACACAGCCCTTGCACACCCCCCGTTATAGCCCCTTTACACACTCACAGCCCCTCTTACACGCACCCTCACCCTGACCCACTCTTTACACACTCACAGCCCCCTTATTCGCACACACACCCTGACACGTCTCTTGCACACTCACAGCCCCCTTATTCGCACACACACCCTGGCACACCCCTTACACACTCACAGCCCCGTTGTTTGCACAAACACCCTGACCCACTCTTTACACACTCACAGCCCCCCTTGTTTGCACACACACCCTGACACGTCTCTTGCACACTCACAGCCCCCTTATTTGCACACATGCCCTTACACACTCACAGCCCCTCTTGTTTGCACGCACCCTGACACACCCCTTACACACTCATAGCCCCCTTATTTGCACACACACACCCCCCCCTTGCAGAGCCCCCCCATTTCCTCACATCCTCACGCCCACCCTGGCACGGGGGCCCCCATCCCCGGTACCCCACTCGTGTCCGTGGCACCGACCCTGCCCTCCCCCGACGGCAGCACCTCCCGTATCCCCCCTTCCCTTCCCTTCCCTTCCCTTCCCTTCCCTTCCCTTCCCTTCCCTTCCCTTCCCTTCCCTTCCCTTCCCTCCCCCGCAGCGGCGGCGGCGCCGGGCCCCGGGGAGCGCTGATTAATCATTAATTAGGAGCCGCCGGCGGGGCCGTGTCCCTGCGGCCCCACGCGGAAGTCCCGACGCGCGTGGGGGGTGCGGGGCTCCGTGGGGCTCCCGGTGCAGCCGCGGTCCTGTTCTGCCCCTCCGGGCCGGCGATGCCGCAGCACCGGCACCGGCCAACCCCCGTGGGCTGCGAGCCCCCCGCGGCCCCGCCCGCCCCACGCGGGAGTCCCCGGGGGCGTAACCCCATAGCGGGGGGGATGTCCCGGTGTGGGGGTGGCAGACAGAACCGTGGAAGGGGCCCGGTGACAGCGGGAGCCGTCCCGGTGGGATGCGGGCGGAGGGGCTCCCGCATCCCCGCACGCGCGTGGGCAGGGCTGCGGCGGCCCCCGGGGGGCTCCCGTTGCCCGGTACGGCGCCGCCGGTTCCCGCAGCACTGCGGGTTGTGGGCAGGCTCCGCTGCCGGTGCCTCCCGGTGGCTGCCCAGCTGCGGGGGCGCGGAGCGGCCGCCGCGGGGATGGGCGCGGGGGCGGGCGGGCGGGGGCGGGGACGGCCGGGACGCCCCGGCGGCCCCGTGTGATGCGGAGCGCGGCGGTGGCGGCGGCGGCGCGGCCCTTCCCCGCCGAGCGCCGCGGTCCGGTGTGGGGCTGCCCCGCCGGGATCCCCGCGGCTCCTCCGGTGGGCGCCGCCGGGGATGTCCGCCCCGGCGCAGCCTGACGCTTCCGGCTCCTTCCAGGTGAGCACACCGGAGCCTTCCCGGCCGTGGCGGGCCCCATGCGGCCCGGTTCGGTTCCGCCCGCAGAGCCAGGGGCCGCCGGTGGTGGCTCCGCGGCGGGGCCGAGCCGCCCGGAGCCGCCCGGTGCTCACCGCCCGCTCTCGCCGCAGAGCCCCCGGAGGCTCCCGAAGCGCAAGAGCCGCTTCAAGCGCTCGGACGGCAGCACCTCGTCCGACACCACCTCCAGCATCCTCCGCAGGCAGGTGAGCGGGCCGGCACCGGTACCTACACCGGCACCGAGACCGGCACCGGGGCGGGGCAGCCTCGGCAGCCCCGGGTCCGCCGCTGCTGCGGCTCCGCATTAACGCGCGGAGCCGGGGTGGGGAGCGGGGAGCGGCCGAGCGTCTCCCACCCCAACCTCCGCACTGGAGGGAGCTCGGGGGCCGCCTCCGCCCCGCCGCTCCCCCGGGACCGGAGCTGGGCGCCGGCACCGGGCGCCGGTAGCATCGCAACAGCCGCTCCCCGCGGCTAAAAATAGCGAGTGCTGCGTCAGGGCCGGGCCGGCGGCGGGCACCGGCACTGCGGCGCGGGGGGCGGCCCCGGGAAACTGAGGCAGCGGAAGGGGACCGGGCCAGGCGGGGCTGTAGAAGCGGCCGCGGGGCTCCCCTGCCGCTCCCTCAACCGGCGGCACCGGGCCGGCTCCCCGCGCTGCCCGGGAGAGGCACGGAGCTCCCCGCCGCCCCTCCGCCGGTGCTTCGGTTCCTCCGGCCCCGAGCTGCGCCCCCTCCCCGGCCGCCGGCGGTGAGCGGGTACCGGGGAGGCTCCGCGGAGGGCGGGGGGTTCCGGTCGGGGCGGCCCCGGGGGCGCAGCGCGGCCGGAGCATCCCGAGTCCCTGGTGGGGCAGCGCCCGCTGTTCCGGTACTCCCCGGTACCCCCGGGGACCCCGCGACCCGGCCCAGCGCCCGGCGCGGCCCCTTCAGCACCTCGGAGAGGGCCCGGCTGGGCCCCGCCATGTGCCCGGTACCGGGGCCCGTTCTCCATTCTGGTGCCCGGTGCCGGTGTCCGCGGGCGGTGCCGCCGCTGGCCGAAGCCCCCACCCCGCCGAGCGCTGTATCCCCGATATCCCCGGGCCGGCCGTGAGCTGTACCGGGCCGGTCCCGCCGCTCGGTAACGGGGCGGGCCGGCCCGGTCCCCCGGGACCCGTCGCTGCCCCCCTCACGGGGGCGGGAGGGGGGGGGGGGCGCGGCGGGGGGGGGCGGGAGCGGCTCCGGCCCCGCCGCAGGGCTCGCCCTACAGACGGGGCTGCTGCCGGCTCGGGGCAGGACCGGAGCCGCTGCACCGGAGCATGGAGGTACCCACCGGGACCCCCCCGCCGCCGCCCCGGAACCCCGAGCAGGCTGCACAGCCCCTCCGCCGCTGCCCCGGGACTCTGCTCTCACCCGGAGCTCTCTTAGCAAACTATCCCCCCCCTCCCGGGGCACCGGGAGCTGCTCCGGTGACCGGTCCGGGTGCACCTCACCGGGACCGCTCCGGTCTCCCGGTTGCCAGCGCAGCCCCCCTCGCTGTCCCCACCGGAGAGGGGCTGGAACCTCCCGCCAGCACCGGGAAGGGGGAACGGCGACCCCCAAGAGCACCCACCCACCCAGTCCCCCCACCGGGCTGAGCGGCGGGGGCGGCTCCGTGAGCCCCGGGGGGGCGGTGGGAGGCGGGGGCGGGGAGGGGCGGGGAGGGGCGGCGGCGGCGGAGCGGGCAGGGCCAGCCGGAGCCCGAGCCGCAGCCGGAACCGGAGTCGGTGCCGGTGGAGCGGGGCGGGCGGGGGGGGCTCGGCTCGGCTCGCCCCGTCTATGTCGTTTTCTGACTCCAGCGCTACCTTCCTGCTCAACGAGGTACCGGCTCCGGTACCGGCTCCGGTACCGGGGGGAGCGTGCGCGGGGGGTCGCGGTGGGTTCGGGGGGGAGCTCTGCGCCCCCCGGGGTGGTGATGGCGCACGAGGGGGCTGCGCCTCGGGAGGGGGGGGCCGTGCCCGGTGCGGGGCTCATGCCCGGTGCGGGGGGGGCTGTGCCGCCCCCCGGCCCTTTGTTCCTCGCCGCCGCCACCGCTCCCGTCCCCCCCCCCAACCCGGTATCACCGGGACCGGGCGGGGAGAGAACCCCGATCCCCACGGCCGGGGGGGCTGCGTTGTGGGGGGGGGGGGGGTCGTGCGTGAGGGGGGGCTGGGGATGCTGTACCGGGGGATTCCCGGGCTGGGGATGCTGTACCGGGGGATTCCCTGGGGATAATGGGGGGGTCGCGCTGGGGGGGCAGCCCCGGAACGCTGCGGAGCCACCCTGGGCATGCTGGGGGTGGGTGGGGGATGCTCGGGGCGCGGTGACGATGCTGGGGGGCCGTGCTGGGGAGGCCATGTTGGGGGGGGCTCTGCTGGGATCCATTTTGCCCGGGGGGGGGCTGCGGGGGGGGGGTCCGGGCTCCCCCCGGTGTGAGCGGGGTGGGATGTGCCGGTTAATGGGGGGGGGGGGGCGGTGCTGAGCTCAGCCTGGGGGGCCTCGGGGGGGCTCAGCCACATTCAGGGACCTATAAATATTTCACCGCAGCTTCTGCGCCTGTTCCCGGCGCAGCGGGCGGTGGGTAAATACCGGAGCGGCGGGGAGGGGGAGCCGGGGGTGCTGGGCTGAGCACCCCAGGGTGGTGGTTTGGGCAGGGGGACAGGGGTAAGATTCACATCTCAGCGTGACAAGGGGCATCTCCCATCCATGAGCCTGCGGGGGTCTCCCCTGCGACCCCCCCAGCACATGGGGGCTTCACCCCAGGGCAGCTGTGCTGGGTGATGCCACCTGACACAGAGGTGATGCCAGCGCTGGAGGGGGGCATCAGGGTCCCTCCTCCCGAGGTTGGCACGGGGTCCCTCGTTGTGGGGGTCCCCTCGCAGCCCCCCAGCACTGACCCCGCTCCCCCAGGGCTCGGCGGACTCCTACACCAGCCGCCCTTCCCTGGACTCCGACGTGTCCCTGGAAGAGGACCGTGAGGGCGCCCGGCGCGAGGTGGAGAGCCAGGCTCAGCAGCAGCTCGAGAGGGCCAAGGTACGGATGGGGAGACACCCAGGGCACGGCTCGGGGCTGCTGCCGGGGCCCAGGGGTGCTGATCACCCCCAAAATCCCCCAGCACAAGCCGGTCGCCTTCGCTGTGCGCACCAATGTCAGCTACTGCGGGGCGCTGGATGAGGAGTGCCCGGTGCAGGGAGCCGCCATCAACTTCGAAGCCAAAGATTTCCTGCACATCAAGGAGGTCAGCTGGGGTGCTGAGGGGTCTGCTCGGCGCCAGGCACCTCCCCTGCCCTCACCTCTGCCCTGTCCTCGCCCAGAAATACAGCAATGATTGGTGGATCGGGCGCCTAGTGAAGGAGGGGGGGGACATCGCCTTCATCCCCAGCCCCCAGCGCCTGGAAGCCATGAGGCTGAAGCAGGAGCAGAAAGCCAGGTAGGGATGGGACCCCCGGCCCCACTCCGGGACCCCCAACGCCCGCTCACACCCCCTCGTTCCCCAGGAGAGCTGGCAATGCCTCGGGCCTCGGCGACAGCGGGAGCCGGCGATCGCCTCCCCCCTCCTTAGGTAAGGGCAGATCTCGGCCCAGGGGAATCGTGGGGGTCCTGAGGGGGTCCCCACTTTACTGTCACCAACCTCTGTCTCTTCTCTCCCCAAGCCAAGCAGAAGCAGAAGCAGGTGAGTCCCAGGTGCGGGGGGTGGTGGGGAGGGGGCTGTGGCTGTGAGCAGAGACCCCCCCCCCCTTTTCCCTGCTTGTGGGGCTGGGAGGGCTCTGGGATGCTCTGGAATGGGCTCGATGCCCCCTCCTGGGCTGGGGCTGGGGACACAGGGCACTGACACCCCCCGTGTC
This sequence comes from Artemisiospiza belli, assembly GCA_021963965.1. Lineage (NCBI taxonomy): Eukaryota > Metazoa > Chordata > Aves > Passeriformes > Passerellidae > Artemisiospiza > Artemisiospiza belli. The sequence continues at coordinate 1,753,942 of JAKDEW010000064.1, forward strand.
CCCCTGCAGACGCAGCACATCCCACCCTACGACGTGGTGCCCTCCATGCGGCCCGTGGTGCTGGTGGGGCCCTCGCTGAAGGGATATGAGGTACGGATGGGGGGATGCGGGGTGGTGGCCTGTGTCCCTTGTCCCCTCCCTGGCCACGGTGTGCCGGCAGAGGGCAGATGGCACGGCCCAGGGTGGTGGCACGGTGCTGAGCGGCTGCCACCTCCCCGCCGGTGCCATCTGCCGCGGCTCACGGCGCTGGCGGCCCCTCGGCAGGTCACCGACATGATGCAGAAAGCGCTCTTCGACTTCCTCAAGCACAGATTCGATGGCAGGTGAGAGCATCACCCCACCCTGAACCCCCTCCTCGCACGGCCTGGGGGTCCCCAGGTGCTCACGGTGTCCCTGTGTCCCCTCAGGATCTCCATCACCCACATCACAGCCGACCTGTCCCTGGCCAAGCGCTCCATCCTCAACAACCTGGGCAAGCAGGCGATCCTGGAGCGCTCCACCACCCGCTCCAGCATCGGTGAGGGTTCAGGCTCCCCCTTTTGGGTGCAGGGACCCCCTCCCAGGGCCAGCCCAGCCTCACACGCCCCCCCCCCACCGTGCCCCCCCAGCCGAGGTGCAGAGCGAGATCGAGCGAATCTTCGAGCTGGCCAAGTCCCTGCAGCTGGTTGTGCTGGACGCTGACACCATCAACCACCCAGCGCAGCTGGCCAAGACCTCCCTGGCACCCATCATCGTCTACGTCAAGGTGTCCTCCCCCAAGGTGAGGGGGCACCACGGCTCTGGGGGGGTCCTGGCTGCCCCCCACGGTGCTGTCACCCCCCTGTCCCCTCCCCAGGTCCTGCAGAGGCTCATCAAGTCCAGGGGGAAGTCGCAGGTGAAGCACCTGAACGTGCAGATGATGGCAGCTGACAAGCTGGTGCAGTGTCCCCCGGTGAGCCGCTGTCCCCCAACCCTGGGGATGCCAGGGGGGACCCCCAAACCCTCCCTGAGCCCTCTCACTGCCCCCCCAGGAGCTCTTTGATGTGATCCTGGATGAGAACCAGCTGGAGGACGCCTGTGAGCACCTGGCTGAGTACCTGGAGGTTTATTGGCGTGCCACGCATCACCCACCACACGCCTCCCACGCTGTGCCCTCGCCCACCGGCCTGCCAGGCCTGCAGGTAACCCCATGGCACGGCCCTGGCAGCTGCGGGCACACAGCCCCCCACACTGTCCCCATGGGGACTCCGTATAGGGGTGCTGAGGCCCCACAGCCCCCCACACTGTCCCCATGGCGCCCTACGTGCACCCCACTGGAACTGGGGGGACACACAGCCCCCTACACTGTCCCCACAGCCCCCCACACTGTCCCCACAGCCCCCCACACTGTCCCCATGGCGCCCTACGTGCACCCCACTGGCCACTGCCACACAGGGGAGGGCATGGGGGGCACACACAGCCCCCCACACTGTCCCCATGGGGACTCAGTATAGGGGTGCTGAGGCCTCACAGCCCCCCACACTGTCCCCACAGCCCCCCACATTGTCACCATGGCCCCCTACATTCTCCCCACTGGAACTGGGGGGACACACAGCCCCCTACACTGTCCCCACAGCCCCCCACACTGTCCCCATGCCCCCCTCTCTGCTCCCCACTGGAACTGGGGGGACACACAGAGCCCCCCATGCTGTCCCCACGGGGACTCAGCATAGGGGTGCTGGGGACACAGAGCCCCCACACTGTCACCATGCCACCCTCCATGCTCCCCACTGGCCACTGCCGCATGGGGGAGGCAATGGAGGGCACACACAGCCCCCCACACTGTCCCCATACCCCCCTCCCTGCTCCCCACTGGAACTGGGGGTCACACAGCCCCCCCCCCCCCCATGGACAGTTGGCACAGGGCTCCAAAGATGGGGTGGGGGGGCACACACAGCCCCTTCCCTGCTTCCCATGGACACCCAGCCCAGTGTGCCAGGCCTGGGGGGGGGCACAGAGTTCCCATCGACACCCAGCCCAGGATACCAGGGTTGGGGGGCACACAGAGCCCCCTCCCTGCTTCCCATGGACACCCAGCCCAGTGTGCCAGGCCTGGGGGGAGCACAGAGTTCCCATGGACACCCAGCACAGGATACCAGGGTTGGGGGGCACACAGAGCCCCCTCCCTGCTTCCTATGGACACCCAGCCCAGGGTGCCAGGGCTGGGGTGGGTACAGAGCCCCCTCCCTGCTTCCCACGGGGACCCAGCACAGGGTGCCAGGGCCGGGGAGCGTAAAGAGCCCATTCCCTGCTTCCTATGGACACACAGCCCAGGGTGCCAAGGCCTGGGGGTGGCACAGAGCTCCCATGGACACACAGCCCAGGGTGCCAGGGCGGAGGGGGCACAGAACCCATTCTGTGCTTCCCATGGGGACCCAGCCCAGAGTGCCAGGGTGGAGGGGGCACAGAACCCATTCTGTGCTTCCCATGGACACCCAGCACAGGGTGCCAGGGCCTGGGGGGGCACAGAGCCCATTCCCTGCTTCCCATGGGGACCCAGCCCAGGGTGCCAGGGCGGAGGGGGCACAGAGCCCATTCTGTGCTTCCCATGGACACACAGCCCAGGGTGCCAGGGCAGAGGGGGCACAGAACCCATTCTGTGCTTCCCATGGGGACCCAGCCCAGAGTGCCAGGGCAGAGGGGGCACAGAACCCATTCCGTGCTTCCCACGGCGATCCTGCCCACGGTGCCAGGGTCGGGGGGGGAACCCAGCCCAGGGTGCCAGGGCAGGAGGGCACACACAGCCCCCACCTCTGCACCCCCTGCCCGCAGAGCCAGCAGCTGCTGGGCGAGCGGGGCGAGCACTCTCCGCTGGAGCACGACAGCCTGATGCCGTCGGACGAGGCGGGCGACACCTCGCCCCAGCCTTGGGGGGCCACGTCCCAGCGCAGCTCCCGGCACCTGGAGGAGGAAGAGGAGTACGGGGACCCCTACCCCGACCTGTACCAGCCCCACCGGCACCACCACGGCAGCGGCCCCGGCACGCCGGAGCGCGCGGGCGAGCGCAACCACGACAGGAACTGGCAGCGCAGCCGGCCCTGGGCCAAGGACAGCTATTAGGGCTGGGATAAGGGTGGGGGGCACGGCTGGGAACCGGCCCCACCCCCCCCCCAAACCCCGGGCGCTCCCCGCCTCGCCCCAGCCCCGCGCTGGGGGTGCTCAGACAATCGAACTCAGCACCGGCAGCTTCCTCTGGCCCGGCCCCACCCCGGGCGTGATTTCAGCCATAAGCACAGCGAGGTTGGGGGGGTCAGGATGCCCTGGGAGTCCCCGAGGAAGTTTTGGGGAGCCTGGGGACAGACACACGCCTTGGCCGTGCCTCAGTGTCCCCCCCACCCATCACAGGTCGGCTCATTCTCCGCAGGGCAGCTGCCACGGACAGTGGGTGCCCCCCCCCCGATAAAAAGGGGAGGTAAGGAGAGGGGGGGGCGGTTGTAGCAGCATCCCCCAGCCCACACAGAGCCGAGGAAGGAAGGGAAGGTGCCTGCTCACACCCCCCCCCGGGACCTGGCCTGCCCCCTCCCCACCCCTGCATGGGACCCCCGGGAGGAGTGGCTCTCACCGCTCTGCACCGATTCCCCCCCGCCCCCGGTGACCGCGGCCACCCCGGGCCCGCCCTCAGCATGGGGAGGGTCCTGGGGGGGCTGCCCGGGCTCTGGGGGCTGCTCCACCACGCTTGCACCACCCACTGCCCTGTCCCCATTGTCCCCATGCTGTCACCGCACGTCACCACAGTCCTGTAAATACGGCGCCCACCGCCCTCGAATGGGGGTCCTGGTGTGGGCTGAGCCCCCCCCGCGGCCATTATTGGTGGGGAAGGGGGGGGAAATGGGGTGGGGGCCACAGATTTGTTATAATTTCTTTTGTAGAAAGCACTGATTTCCCTGTAATTGGTTTCAGAAACACACACGAGTGCTCAGAGCTGCCTGGTGTCCGTGTCTGTGGAGGGGAATGTGGGGGAAGCTGCTTTGGGGAGGGGGGTGCTGAGTACCTCCAAACGCTCCTTTAGGGCACTGCTGGCTTCTGTCCCCATGGGAGGTGGCACCCAGGGGGGCTGGCAATGCCACCCAGGGAAGGGAGAGGATGAGGAGGTGACACCGGTAACGCCGCTGCCGGTTTATTCCTGCAGCCTGGAGCTTCAGCTACAAAAAAAAAATAAACCCCAAAAGCCCAAAGGATGAGGTGCAGACAGCCATAAAAACCCAGCCCCACCCTGGCAGCAGGGAGGGACCGGCCCCCAAACAGCCTCCAGCAGCTCCTCCGATCCGTGGGGAAACTGGGAAGGGGACTGGGAGAACAGGGGGGACAATTTGGGATAATCCCAACCCCAATCTCTGCTTGTGGGCAGTCCTGGGGTTGCACAAGGAACTGGGAAAAACAACAGCCAGAGCAGTCCTGGCAGCCCTGCTGGTCCTGCTGTCCCCAGAGGGGTGACAAAGGGACCCTCAGGCAAAGATGGTCTCCTCCCGCCGCTTCTTGGTGAGGATAGTGCCAGGCTTGTGCTGGGCATCGGGGTGGTTTGCCAGCTCTGGTGGGCACGAGGACACGGGGCTCTCCAGGATGGCCTGTTTGAGGTCGTAGAACACCGTGGAGTCCTCCTTGGTGAGGAAGGTGATGGCCACGCCGCTCTTCCCCGCTCGGCCCGTCCGCCCGATGCGGTGGATGTAATCTGGGAGATGGGAAATGAAGGGTTAAGTGCGGGCAGTGCCAGGGCTGGGCACTCCCTGCAGCATCCCCTGCACTCCCAGTGCCAGGGCTGGGCACCCCACAAGTGCCAGAACCAGGGCCAAGTACCACCCACACCACCAGTACCCAGGCTGGGCACCTACAATGTCCCCAGTACCAGGACCAGACAGCCCCTGGACTCCCAGTACCAGGGCTGGGCACCCCCTCCATGCCAAAAACCAGGGCTGGGCACCCCCCATAACCTCAGCACTGGGGCTGGGCACTCCCTCCATCACAAGAACCAGGGCTGGGCACCCCCCCACACCCTCAGCACCGAGGCTGGGCACCCCCACACCCTCAGCACCAGCGATGGGCACCCCCCACACCCTCAGCACCAGCGATGGGCACCCCCCCACACCCTCAGCACCGAGGCTGGGCACCCCCACACCCTCAGCGTTGGTGCTGGGCACCCCCCACACCCTCAGCACAGGGGCTGGGCACCCCCACACCCTCAGCACCAGCGATGGGCACCCCCCACACCCTCAGCACTGGGGATGGGCACCCCCACACCCTCAGCACCAGCGATGGGCACCTCTGCAACCCAAGAACCAGGCCTGGGCACTCCCCACACCCTCAGCGTTGGTGCTGGGCATCCCCCACACCCTCAGCACTGGGGCTGGGCACCGCTCCATCCCAAGAACCAGGCCTGGGCACCTCTGCACCCCCCTTAATGAGGGCAGTACCAGGGCCAGGCACCCCCTGCACACCCAGCACCAGCCTCTTCAGTGTGGCAGCACCAGGGCTGAGCAACCCCCCAAAGCCCCTCCAGGGCAGGGAACACCAGGAGCAAGCCCCCCAGCGTGGGCACAGCCCCCCCAGTGCCCCCCTGAGTGCCCCCCAAGCCTCACCCTCGATGTTCTTGGCCATGTCGTAGTTGACCACCATGGAGACGTCGTGGATGTCGATGCCACGTCCGGCCACGTCCGTGGCCACCAGGATGTCCTTGGCTCCAGCCTTGAGGTTGGAGAGGGCGAATTCTCTCTGCTCCTGGCCCTTGCCACCGTGCAGGGTGCAGGCGTTGTACTGTGGGAACAGGGGGGTGAATGGGGGCACATCCCTGGCACAGATGTGTTTGATAAAAATCCTTTCCTTAGGATTTTTCCTGCTGAGAAGCTGAAAGGCCTCAGGAACAAAATGTAAACATTGATTATCTGCTGCTGTGGAGTGCAACAGGGGAATCTGTGATTGGGCTCATGTGGTTGTTTCTAATTAATGGCCAATCACAGTCAATGATTATCTGCTGCTGTTCAGACCCCTCCAAACATCACCACATTTGGTGACCCCAAGTGATGAAAAACTCCACACATCCCCACGTGGGGATGAGGGGGACAGGGCTCAGGGTGAGCCCCTGTCATGGATATATTTGAAGAAAAATCCTTTCCTTAGAATTTCTCCTCCTGAGAAGCTGAGAGGCCTCAGGAACAAAATGTAAACAATGATTATCTGCTGCTGTGGAGTGCAACAGGGGAATCTGTGATTGGTCTCATGTGGTTGTTTCTAATTAATGGCCAATCACAGTCAGCTGGCTTGGACTCTCTGTCTGAGACACAAACCTTTGTTATCATTCCTTCTTTTTCTATTCTTACCCAGCCTTCTGATGAAATAATTTCTTCTATTCTTTTAGTATAGTTTTAATATAATATATATGATAAAATAATAAATCAAGCCTTCTGAAACATGGAGTCAGATCCTTGTCTCTTCCCTCATCCTGAGACCCCTCTGAACACCACCACGTTTGGTGACCCCGAGTGATGAAAAATTCCACACATCCCCACGAGGGGATGAGGGGGACAGGGCTCAGGGTGAGCCCTTCCCAGCCCAGCCTCACCCCCATCTTCTCCAGGGACTTGGCCAGCACATCACAGCCCTTCTTCTGGTTGACGAAGATGATGATGGGCGGGTCGAAGCCCTGCTCCAGGATGGCCAACAGCTTCTTCCTGTAAGAGCACAAAGAGGAGGAGGAGGAGGAGACAGTTGGGCAAAGAGATGCTGAAGGCTCAGGCCACCCCTAAATCCGTGCTCCTCACCTTTTCTCGGATTCAGACATGAGGAACACCTTCTGCTCCACCCTCTCGTGGGGTTTGCCGGCGGAGCCGATGTAAACCACGGCCGGGCGCCGCAGGTAACTGCGGGCCAGGCGCTCCACGGCCGGGGGCATGGTGGCTGTGAACATGACAGTCTGCAAGGCAAGGGCACAGGGACAGCCTGTCAGGTGGCAGTGTGCCCCCAGAGAGGAAGGAATGGTCCTGGTGGAGCAGGGAACATCTCCTCAAGGAGCAGGAACATCCCCTAAGGAGCAGGAACATCCCCAGTGAGGAAGGAATGATCCTGGTGGGGCAGGGAACATCTCCTCAAGGAGCAGGAACATCCCCAGTGAGGAAGGAATGGTCCTGGTGGGGCAGGGAACATCTCCTCAAGGTGCAGGAACATCCCCTAAGGAGCAGGAACATCCCCAGTGAGGAAGGAATGGTCCTGGTGGGGCAGGGAACATCTCCTCAAGGAGCAGGAACATCCCCAGTGAGGAAGGAATGGTCCTGGTGGGGCAGGGAACATCCCCCAAGGAGCAGGAACATCCCCAGTGAGGAAGGAATGATCCTGGTGGGGCAGGGAACATCTCCTCAAGGAGCAGGAACATCCCCAGTGAGGAAGGAATGGTCCTGGTGGGGCAGGGAACATCTCCTCAAGGTGCAGGAACATCCCCTAAGGAGCAGGAACATCCCCAGTGAGGAAGGAATGGTCCTGGTGGGGCAGGGAACATCTCCTCAAGGAGCAGGAACATCCCCAGTGAGGAAGGAATGGTCCTGGTGGGGCAGGGAACATCTCCTCAAGGAGCAGGAACATCCCCAAAGGAGCAGGAACATCCCCAGTGAGGAAGGAATGTCCTGGTGGGGCAGGGAACATCCCCCTCCAGCATTCCCCCGCAGTGAGGTAGGAATGCCTCTGATGGGGTAGGAATGTCCTCCCCCACACGGAGCAGGAACATCCCTCAATGAAGTAGGAACAACCCCAGTGGGGCAGGAATGTCCTCCCCCATGGAGCAGGAACATCACCCATGGAGCATGAACATCTCCCAGTGAAGAGGAATGACCCCAGAGGGGCAGGAATGTGATCCCATGGAGCAGGAACATCCCCAATGGAGCAGGATGATCCCACAGTGAGGTGGGAACGCCTCTGATGGGGTAGGAATGTCCTCCCCCATGGAGCAGGAGCATCACCCAAGGGGCAGGAACATCCCCCAAGTGAAGTAGGAATGACCCCAGAGGGGCAGGAACACCTCCTGTGGAGCAGGACATCCCCCAGTAAAGCAGGAATGACTCCAGAAGAGCAGGAATGTGATCCCATGGAGCAGGAACATCACCCATGGAGCAGGAATGACCCCAGAGGGGCAGGAATGTCCTCCCATGGAGCAAGAACATCACTCATGGGGCAGGAACATCCCCCAGTGAAGAGGAATGACACCAGTGGGGCAGGATTGTCTCTCATGGAGCAGAACTGACCCCACAGGGAAAAAAATGTTCCCTTGTAGTGCAGGAATGTCCCCTCATGGTGCAGAAACATCCACTGTGGGGCAGGAATGTGCTCCCATGGAGCAGGAACATCCCCCATGGGGCAGGAATGATCCTAGTGGGGCAGGATTGTCCCTTATGGAGCAGAACTGCCCCCACAGGGCAAAAATGTCCCCTTGTGGGGCAGGATTGTCCCTTATGGAGCAGAACTGTCCCCACAGGACAAAAATGTCCCCTTGTGGGGCAGGAATGTCCCCCATGGAGCAGAACTGTCCCCACAGGGCAAAAAGGTCCCCTTGTGGGGCAGGAATGTCCCCCATGGAGCAGAACTGTCCCCACAGGGCAAAAATGTCCCCTTGTGGGGCAGGAATGACCCCTCATGGGGCAGGAACATCCTCTGTGAGGCAAGAACGTTCCTCCACAGAGCAGAAATGTGACTCCCATCCCCTCAACCCCTTCCCCAAAACCCCAAATTCTCCCTGCCACCCCACAGGAACCCTCCTAGACCCCCTTTACCCACACCCACCTGTCTGTACTTGTGCTTCCCGGACTCAAAGTTGGCCAACATCTTCTCAGGGTCCTCAGCCTCGTCGGTGTCAGGTTTCTGGTTGGTGACAGGCATGTGCTCCAGGATCTTCTGCACGTCAGGCTCGAAGCCCATGTCGATCATGCGGTCGGCCTCGTCCAGCACCACGTAGGTGCAGCGGCTCAGCACCAGGTACCGGTTCTCCAGCACGTCAATGAGCCGGCCAGGGGTGGCAATGACAATCTGGGGGGACAGGAGGGTTGGTGGGAGCAGCTCAAGGCTCAGATGACCCCCCTGAGACACCCCAACTTGTCAGGAAGTTCCTCTGATTGCCCCAGAAGCAGAGAGCTTCCAGGTCTAAGAAGACCTTGGCTCAGAATCAGACAAGGAACGAGATTCCATGGAGCAGGAACATCCCTCAGTGAAGTAGGAATGAACCCACAAAGACACCTCTGTGTGTCTTTAACTCTGTGTTTTCCATGCGTTAAAAAGTTGTTTTTAACAATTTTATTTTTTTTAAAAACAATTTTGAAAAGTAAACTGGGAGTAGGAGAGGGATTAGGATTATTTTCCTGTCATTTTAGCTCCATTAATTATCCCATCATAAAGGCAAACAAGCACCGATGGAAACAATTATCAATTTTGTGTGAGGAGTTACAAACTACAAGAGTTTGAATAGAATGGTAGTGAATTTGTCTCAGGTTGAAAATGTTGAATTTTGGGGTTTTTAGAATGGGGGTTCAGGAGGCAAGATGGAGGCTTGTCCAGTCTTTCTCCTTCTTCTTCTTCTTGGCCTCCATCTTCTGCTGTGATGGTGGCACTTTTGGGTTGGTTTAGAGTAGAGACAAACTGTCTAACACAGGTGATAGGATTGGAAAATTATAGTAAATAATGGTTTTAGTATAAAAAGATAACAGCACCCCAAGGTGGTGTTGTGCTCCAGATTGCAAGGCAAGATGTGTTCTATTACCATCTGTGTGGCAGCTGTCTTTTGTCAGTGGGCAGTTTTGCCTTATCTCTTCCACAATCACTCCTCCCTCTGGGGGGACATCTGCTGATAACAGCTACTGAAGGTCAGTGCATGGCTGATAAGAACTGCAGCATCCCATTGGGAGATGTAAGCCCAGAGGGAGGAGCCAAACATTCCTGCCCGGATAGAATCTGAGATTTCAAACATTCCTACCTGGACACAGTCTGGGATTTCAAACATTCCTGCCTGGATACAATCTGAGATTTCAAACATTCCTACCTGGATACAATCTGAGATTTCAAACATTCCTGCCTGGATACAATCTGAGATTTCAAACATTCCTACCTGGACACAGTCTGGGATTTCAAACATTCCTACCTGGATATAATCTGGAGGTTCTGGAATACCAGCACGGCTTCTCCACTGGATTTCCCAGAGGAGCAGCAGCTGCCTCTTCTTCCCCATTCTCCTTCTTCCATTCAGAGGAAGACTCCACCCTTTCCTACAGGATCCCTGCTCCAGCAGAGCCACCCCTGACACTGCAGGAGGGCTGCAGCCACAATTCCAGCTGGACTGATACCAACACCCTGACCCACAGGGTGCCAGGTTGGGTTCTGATTCTCAGTGTTGTTCCAGTGTACTGCACTGTTTATTTCATCCTTTTATTTTCTTCCCTATTAAAGAACTGTTATTCCCTGCTCCCATATTTGTTGCCTGAGAGGCCCTTAATTTAAAATTTATAGTAATTCAGAAGGAGAGGGTTTACATTTTCCATTTCAGAGGTGCCTCCTGCCTTCCTTAGCACACACCTGTCTTTCCAAACCAAGACAAACTCTTATTCCTGCTCCCATATTTTTTGTCTGAGAGCCCCCTAATTTCAAATTTATAGCAATTTGGAGGGGTGGGAGGTTTACATTCTCCATTTCAGGGGAGGCTCCTGCCTTCTTTAGCACACACCTCTTTCCAAACCAAGACAAACTGTTATTCCTGCTCCCATATTTTTTTCCTGAGAGTCCTTAATTTCAAATTTACAACAATTCAGAGGGGAGGAAGTTTACATTTTCCATTCCAGGGCAGGCTCCCGCCTTCCTTAGCACCCACCTGTCTTTCCAAACCAAGCCAGCCACGAACCGACGTGCTGGACAGATCTCAGCAGGTCGGAGAAAGAATGGTAAAGATCACAAAAAATAAACAACCTCGAGAAGGAAAGCCAAGGAACCCTGGCTTCTTCTTCAGTCTCAGGGCTGGGAAAAAGAGATTTTCCAACACCTGGGGGTCATTTTAACACCAAAGATCCCTGAGCACTGACCTCGCAGCCCATGCGGAGCCGGAAGCCCTGGTCCTCGCGGGAGATGCCGCCGATCACGGCCACGGTGCGGATGCCCAGGGGTTTCCCAAATTTGATTGTTTCCTCCTCAATCTGCTGGGCCAGCTCACGGGTGGGGGCCAGGATGATGGCGTAGGGTCCCTGGTCTGATTCCTCGATGCTGTAGGACGGCAGGAGATGGTTGTGTCACTCACAGTGCCACGTGTGTGCCCTCCAGTGTCACCCTGTAACCGTGCCTCAATCCCCTGACAGTGTCACCCCTGTCATCCCATCCTGTCACCTCCACAGTCCTGACCCCTCTGCAGTGTCACCCTGTCACCTCCACAGTGCCACCCTGTCCTGACCCCTCTGCAGTGTCACCCCATCCCCTCCACTATGTCACTCTGTAACCCTGCCTCAATCCCCTGACAGTGTCCCCCTGCCACTCCCCCTGTCCCACAGGCAGTGTCCCCCAGTCCCACAGGCAGTGTCCCTGTCCCTGCCACTCCCCTCCATCCCAGGGGCAGTGTCCCTGTCCCCACCGGTCGATTTTGGGCAGGGTGGTGATCCACACGAGCAGGGGGATCAGGAACGCCGCCGTTTTGCCGCTGCCGGTCTCGGCCACGCCGATGATGTCGCGGTTCTGCAGCCCGATGGGGATGGCCTGGCGCTGGATCGGGGTGGGCTCCTGCCGGGGGGAGCAGGTTGGGAGCAGAACTTCCCCTGTTCCCCCTCTCCAAACCCCCCTGCCCGCCCCTTTTTCCCCCTCCCTCCCTCCCTCCCCAGCTCCCCCTCACCTTGTATCCACACTTGTCAATGACCTCCAGGATGTGGGGGGGCAGGGAGGAGTCCTTCCAGGAGCGGATGGGATTTGGGATCTTGCCCCCCTTGGTGGTGATGCTGTAATCCTCACGGAAGATGCGCCAGTCCCTGTCTGTCATCTCATCCAGCTTCTTCTGGGACCAGTGCCGGTCATCCCAGCGCTGCTTGGCCTCCTTCTTGCGCAGCTTCCGCAGCCGCGCCCTGCCCAGGGAGGGAAGGGGTGGGGAGAGGGAGAGGGAAAAGGGAATGGGGGAAAGGGAGAGGGAAAGGGGAGAGGGAAAAGGGAATGGGGGAAAGGGATGAGGAAAAGGGAATGGGGAAAGGGAGAGGGAAAGGGAAATGAGAGAAAAGGGAATGGGGGAAAGGGATGAGAAAAAGGGAATGGGGAAAGGGAGAGGGAAAGGGAAATGAGAGAAAAGGGAATGGGGGAAAGGGATGAGGAAAAGGGAATGGGGGAAAGGGAGAGGGAAAGGGAAATGAGAGAAAAGGGAATGGGGGAAAGGGAGAGGGAAAGGGAATGGGGAAAGGGAGAGGGAAAGGGAAATGAGAGAAAAGGGAATGGGGGAAAGGGATGAGAAAAAGGGAGAGGGATGAGAAAAAGGGGATAGGGAAAGGGGGATGGGGAAAGGGAATGGGGGAAAGGGAGAGGGAAAAGGGAAGAGGGAAAAGGGAAGAGGGAAAAGGGAGAAGGGAAAAGGGAGAAGGGGAATGGGGGAAAGGGATGAGGGATGGGGAAAAGGCAAGAGGGAAAGGGGAATGAGGGGAAAAGGAAATGGGGGAAGGGGAGAGGGAAAAGGGAAAGGGGGAAAGGGAGAGGGGAAAGGGATGAGGGATGGGGAAAAGGGAATGGGCGAAAGAGGAGAGGGGAAAAGGGAATGAGGGAAAGGGATGGGAAAAGGGAGAAGGAAAGGGGAGAGGGAAAAGGGAGAGGGATGGGGAAAGGGGGATAGGGAAAGGAGGATGGGGAAAGGGAGATGGGAAAAGGGAATGAGGGAAAGGGAGAGGGATGGGGAAAGGGGATAGGGATGGGGAAAGGGGAATGGGGGAAAGGGAAAGGGAGAGGGAAAAGGGATGGGGAAAAGGCGAATGAGGAAAAAGGGAACGGGAAAGGAGAATGGGGAAAAGGGGATAGGGAAAGGGATGGAGAAAGGGAGAGGGATGGGGAGAGGGAAAAGGGAATGGGGGAAAGGGGAAAGGGATGAGGGATGGGGAAAAGGGAATGAGGGAAAGGGATGAGGAAAAGGGAGAGGGATGGGGAAAAGGCAATGGGGGATGGGGAAAGAGAGAGGGAAAAGGGAATGGGGGAAAGGGAGAGGGAAAAGGGAGAGGAAAAAGGGAATGGGAGAAAGGGATGGGAAAAGGGAAAGGGGAGAGGGAAAAGGAAATGGGGGAAAGGGAGATGGAGAAAAGGGGGAGTGAAATGGGAATGGGGAAAAGGGAATGGAAAAAGGGGGATGAGGGAAAAGGGAATGGGGAAAGTGGGATAGGAAAAGGAGAATAAAGGAAAAGGAAATGGGTGAGGGAAGCACGATAGGAGAAATGGCGACGAGGACAGGCAGATGAGGGAGGGGGATGAAGGAAGGGAACGAGGGCAGGGCAAGGAAAGGAAAAACAAAAGGGAGTGAGGAAGGTGAGGAAGGGGAAGGAGAAAGTGGATAAGGCTCACCCTGTGCCTCTAGAACTCTTCTGCCAATTACCTGCAGGACCTGCTGCAGCCCAGCTCCACATCCCAACCAAGCTAAGCCAGCCATGACCCCACACACCCCTCAGCACCCTCCCAGCTTCCCCAAAACCTCACTCCTCCTGCTCCTTCTCCTCCAGCGTCCTCCTCTTCTCCATCAGGTCCCCGTAGAAGCGCGACTGCTCCCGTTTCTGCTGCTTCAGGTCGATGCCGGCGATGAAGCCACGGCCCAGCAGCTGCACCTGGTGCCTCTCCTTGTACCTGGAGCAGGGTGGGAGCATCAGGAGCAGGCCTTGCACCCCACAGGGACACCCCCAGCCCTCGGGGCACCCCAGCACTCACAGGGGGTTGTAGTCAATGGAGGTGTCCTCTGATGCATCCCACTCGAACACAAACTTGCGGTCGTTGAGGTGCCGCGTGCGCCGCCGCTTCTTCACCCCGCCCAGGTACCGCTCCTGCAGGACCCCAGGCTCAGTGGGACCCCTCCATCTTCCCCCCAGCCCCCCCCCAGACCAGCCCCCATCCCCACCTTGATGGCGTGGAGCTCTTTGCTCTTGTCCTTCTCCTCCCGGATCTTCTGCCTGCCCTCCTCATCCTCGGTGCCGTTGGTTTCCCGCTCCATGCGCTCGCGGCGCTCCCGGCGCTCGCGCTCCTGAGGGTCTTCTGGGGAGCAGGGGAGGGGGCTCAGAGCCAGCACCCACCCCCAGGGCTGGGTGAAGGGCTCCAGGGATGAGTCCTTACCCAGCATCTTCCTGCCCATCTCCTGGAATTGTTTCCTCTTCTTCCTCTCCTCCTCCAGCAGCCGCTGCCGCTCCTCCACCTCCTGCTGCCGCCGCCGCAGGGCCTCGGCCTCCCTCTCTGCCTTGGACAGGAACTTGGGCTGGGATGGGAGAGAGGAAATGTCACACTGGGCCTGCCTGCCACCCCCTGGGCTGCTGGGGGTCCCCTCAGCCTTCTCTGATCCTTCCTGGGGCCCCCAGGCCTCCCCTTTCCCTCCTGTCCCTCTCTGGATCTCTCAGACCTCTCCACTCCCTGCAGAGCTCTCTCTGCTCCATCCCTGTGTCCCCTCCCTCCCCTCTGTGCCCCTCACCTTTCCCTCTTCCCTCCCAAGGTCCTTCTGCTCCCTCCTGGGGGTCCACCAGGCCTCTCATGTCTCCACAGCCCCCCATGTGCCCCCTCTGCTCCATCTCACGATCCCTCTCGGTGTCCCCTGGCACTCCCTGCTTCCTTCTGGGCTCCCTCTGCATCCCCAAGTTTCTCAGCCCTCCCTGTCCCCTCCTGGGGTCCCCACAAACATCCAGCAGAGGGAAGAGGCTCCTGTTCCTTCTCCCACCTTGGCTTCTGCCTCTTCTTCTGCCTTCTTCTTTGCCAGCAGCTCCTCCAAGGACAGCGGCTGTGCCTGCAAATGAGGTCAGATGTCAGCACCACTCCTGGGGACCGGGATCCCTTGGAATCACTCCTCAGGGACCGAGATCCCTTGGAGCCACTCCTTGGGTCCTGAATCCCCCTGGAGCCACTCCTGGGGATCTGGATCCCCCTGGAATCACCCCTGGGGACCTGAATCCTTTGGAATCACTCCCCAGGGACCTGGAGCCACATCCCAGGGATATAGATCCCCCTGGAACCACTCATGGGGACCTGAATCCCCTGGATCCCCTCCCCAGGGACCTGAATCCCCCTGGAGCCACTCCTGGGATCCTGAATCCCCTTGGAATCACTCCTGGGGACGTGGATCCCCCAGCAACCACTCTTGGGGACCTGGATCCCTTGGAATCACTCCTGGGGACCTGGATCCCCCTGGAACCACTCCTGGGGACCTGGATCCCTTGGAATCACTCCTGGGGACTTGAATCCCCTGGAACTACTCCCCAAGGATCTGGAGCCCCTTCCATCCAAGCCTCATCCGCCCCCTCCTCACCTTCTCTTTCTTCAGGGCATTTTCCTCCTCTTCCTCTGCTTTCCGTGCCTCCCGATCCTTCCGAGACTTGGAGTCCTTCCCCCTGCCCGGGGACAAACTTCCAAGGGAAACAGCACCAGGAATAAGACACCAAGCACAGCCCTGGGGGATCCTAAACCTCCAGGGGATTTAGGGGAGAGCAGGAACCCCCCAAAAAAGTGACAGGACCCACCTGGACCGCTTACGGTCCTTGTCCCTCCGGTGCCCATCCTTGTCCCTGTCCCGCTCCTTCTTGCTGCGCTCCCGGTCCCGCTCCTTGTGCCGCCGATCCCTGTGGGACAGGGGGGTCACAGCCCCACAGGGGGGTCACAGCATGGCCCCACAGCCCTCACCCACCCTCTGCAGCGGTTTTGGTTTGTCAGTTTGAGATTTGGATGGTTTTGAGATTTCCTGTGGCGGGCTCAATGCTGCCCAATCCGCAGGGCACTCAATTCCTGCTGTGGGGCAGGGCGAGGAAAAAGGCAGAGCAGGCTCAAAATTTTAAAAAGGAGCCTCTTTATATCCTCTTTAAAACAAATAAATACAGTTAATAAATTTTTCTTTATACCCTCTTCAAAATAAATAAACACTGTTAATAATTTTTTCTTTATATCCTTTTAAAGAGGGTATAAAGAAAAATTTAGTAACTAAAATAAAGAGTATTAAAAATCATAACAAAATCTTTACAATGTTTCCTCTCCTCTCACAACTTTTTATTTCCCACTGACAAAGCCATCAAAGCTCTTCCAAACCACAGGGATAAATTTGAGATTTGGTTATTTTGAGATTTCCTGGCCAATGCAGCAGTCAGTGTGGTGGGCTCAATGCTGCCCAATCCCCAGGGCACTCAATTCCTGCTGTGGGGCAGGGTGAGGAAAAAGGCAGAGCAGGTTCAAAACTTTAAAAGGGAGCCTCTATATATCCTCTTTAAAATAAATAAATACTGTTAATAAATTGTTCTTTATAATAAATAAATACTGTTAATAATTTTTTCTTTACACTCTCTTTAAAATAAATAAATACTGTTAATGAATGTTTCTTTATACCCTCTTTAAAATAAATAAATACTGTTAATAAATGTTTCTTTATACCCTCTTTAAAGCAAATAAATACTGTTAACAATTTTTATACCCTTTTAAAAGAGTATAACGAAAAATATATTAACAGTAATATATTTATTAATATAATAATTTTATAATATATAATTATATTTATTAATATAATGATATGTATTTATGAATTATCAATACAAAACCTTCACAACACTTCTCCTCCCCTCACAACTTTTTATTTCCCACTGACAAATCCATCAAAGCTCTTCCCGAATCACAGCTGCCTCACCTCTCTGTGGACTTGGACCGGGACCGGGATCGGGAGCGGCTCCTCCGGCGCTCCCGGGATCGGTGGCGCTTCCGTTCCTTGGCCGGGGGGGAGCCCTTGCGCTCCCGGTCCCGTTCCCGGTCCCGTTCCGGAGAGCGGGAACGTTTCCTCTCCTCCTTCACCGGGGATGCGTCCCGATCCTTCTTGTCCGCCACTTCTCCGGCCATCTGTGGGGAGGGAAACACCGGGAGGGTCAGAGGGGAGACCGGGAGGGAAATTGGGGTGCAGGGAGGGAGAGAGAGGGGTTGTGAGGGAAGAGAGGGACCCCAAAAAGGAGTGGGGAGGGCTGAGAGAGCACCAGGAGGGAATGGGGAGATGTCAAAGGAGCCGGGGAGGGAAAAACGCCAAAAAGAAGCAGGGAGAGCTGGGGGACACCGGGATGAGGGAAAAGAGACCCACAGGAGGGAGAGGGGGACCCGGGGAGAGCGCAAAGAGACCCTCAGGAGGATGGAGAGAGAAAAGGGACCCTCAGGAGAGGGGAGAGAGAAAAGGGACCCTCAGAAAGGGGGAGAGCGCAAAGGGACCCTCAGGAGGAAAGAGAGAGAAAAGGGACCCTCAGGAGGGGGGAGAGAGAAAAGGGACCCTCAGAAAGGGGGAGAGGGCAAAGGGACCCTCAGGAGGAAGGAGAGAGAAAAGGGACCCTCAAGATGGGGGAGAGAGAAAAGGGACCCTCAGGAGGGGGAAGAGAGAAAAGGGACCCTCAGGAAGGAGCGGGGAACCCAGAGAGAGCGCAAAGGAACCCTCAGGAGTGAGGGAGGGAACTGGGAGACCCCCGAAAGGGCACAGAGGGACCCCAGCAAAGAGCGGGAAGAGCTGGAAGGCCCCGAGAAGAGAAGGAAGAGGGAAAGGGGGACCCCGAGAGGGCACAGGGAGCCCCCGGGAGTGAATACAAGGAGCCCTGAGGGACCCCGGAAAGGCTCCGTGAGGCCCGGGGGACGCGGCGCAACGGCGCGCCAGGCCCTGCCGCTGGTACCCAATACCGGGGCTCTGCCCGGTGCCGCGGCACCACGGCTCTGCAGCCCCCGGGCCCCTCGCTCGCTCCCTGCAGTGCCCCCCGCTCGCTGCCGCCGGTTCCCGCTCACCGCCGCAGCCCCGCGTTCAGCGCCGCCGCTCCGCCGCCATGTCTGCCGGGCCCGCGGGGTTTACCGGGACGGCGCGGGACTACAGCTCCCGGCAGCCCTCGCGGCATTGGACTACAGTTCCCGGCATCCCCCGCGCGCTCCCGGCGCCCCTACACATTCACAGTACCGCCGCGCCCCGCGATCCTTCCGCCGCGCAGCAACTCCCCCCTCCCCACGGCAAAGAGTCCCCCGGGACGGTGTCCCCGTGTCCCTGAGTCCCCCACAGCCCGCAGGCACCTCCTGCTCACCCAAATGAGGTCCCCACGGCCTAGAGCACCTCAAAGCCTGGAGAGACCCTCCCGAGTCAGTGTCCCCCGTGTCCCTGCACACCCCAAATCTCACGGGGACCCCTCCAGATCAGCAGCTCCAAGCACCCCAAACTCACAAGGGACCCCCAGATCAGTGTCCCTGCAGGAGCCTCACCCTCCTATTCACAAGATCGGGGAGTCCCAGGCAGAATGTGGGGGCAGAAGAAGTGGGGGGACTCTTTTGGCACCCCCCTCCCCAAAAGACACCCCGATCACATCAATGTCACCATCAGCAGTGACACCAAGACATCCCAAAAG
Organism: Artemisiospiza belli; assembly: GCA_021963965.1. Classification (NCBI taxonomy): domain Eukaryota; kingdom Metazoa; phylum Chordata; class Aves; order Passeriformes; family Passerellidae; genus Artemisiospiza; species Artemisiospiza belli. The sequence goes on from JAKDEW010000064.1 coordinate 1,772,499, forward strand.
CCTCCAAAACCCAAAATCCCGCCCCAAAGCACAGGGCCAGGCAGGGCTGCACATAGGTAGGTGTTATATTTCTGATAATAAATAAGCTTTTTTTAATAACACGGATATGGAACAGAGACACCCCCCCATAATCCCCCCTCCCCAAAATATAGTCCATAAAACAGCCCCCCCTCCCCAACCCACAGGGTCCCCCAGGGCCAAGCAGCAGATGAGGGATGGGGGGAAGGGGGAGAGAACAGGATGAGGCCATGGATGAGTCCCATGATGTGCACCCCAAATCCCACAGGGATCCCCGGGACGGTGTCCCTGTGTCCCCCAAAACCCACAGGGACCATCCCAGGTGATGTCCCGGAGGGTCTGAGCACCCAAAACCCTCCAGGATTGGTGTCCTCAGGGTCCTGTGCACCCCAAACATCACAAAGACCATCCCAGGTGGTGTCCCCAGGGTCCTGAGCACCCCAAATCCCACAGGGACCTCTCTGGATTGGTTTACTCAGGATCCTGTGCACCCCAAACCCCACTGGGTTGATGTCCTCGAAGGTCTGAGCATCCCAAAACCCTCTGGGTTTGGTGTCCCCAGGGTCCTGAGCACCCCAGACAGCCCAGGATTGATGTCCCTGATGGTCTGAGCACCCCAAACACCCCAGGAACCCCCTCAGGGTTGGGAACTGGGTGATGCCCCCTCCAGGACAACAATGCCAGGCAAGAGCAGCACCCCAAACCTCCTTTAGAGCTCGGGGGGGACCTCCCAAACCCTACCCAGCCCCACAGGGACCCCCCTGGATTGCTGTCCCTGAGGGTCTGTATACCCCAAATCCCACAGGGACCCCCTGGATTGGTGTCCCCAGGATCCTGCACACTCCAAACCCCACAAGAACCATCCCAGGTGATGTTCCTGAGGTTCTGAGCACCCCAAACACCCCAGGGACCCCTCTGGATTGCTGTCCTTGAAGGTCTGAGCACCCCAAACCCCCCAGGGACCCTTCTGGGCTGGTTTCCTCAGGATCCTGAGCACCCCAAACCCCTCAGGGACCCCCTCAGGGTTGGGAACCGGGTGAAGCCCTCCCCAAACCCCCCTCCCAGGGCAAGGGCAGCACCCCAAACCCTCCTTTAGAGCTGGGGGGGGACCTCCCAAACCCTATCCAGCCCCAGGAGCCCCCCTGGGTTGATGTCCCCAGGGTCCTGAACACCCCAAATCCCCCAGGGACCCCTCTGGGTGGATGTCCCTGGGGTCCTGTGCACTCCAAACCCCACAGGGACTATCCCAGGTGATGTCCCTGAAGGTCTGTGCACCCCAAACCCCACTGGGGTGATGTCCTTGAAGGTCTGAGCGCCCCAAAACCACCAGGACTGATGTCCCCAGGGTCCTGTGTGCCCCAAACTCCCCAGGGACCCCTCTGGGTTGGTTTCCTCAGGGTCCTGAGCACCCCAAACCTCCTCAGGGTTGATGTCCCCAGGGTCCTGTGCACCCCAAACCCCCCAGGGTTGATGTCCTTGAGGTTCTGAGCACCCCAAACCCCACAGGGACCCCCCGGGTTGGTGTCACCAGGATCCTGTGCACCCCAAACCCCACCAGGACCATCCCAGCTGATGTTCCAGATGGTCTGAGCACCCCAAACCCCTCTGGGCTGATGCCCCCAGGATCCTGTGCACCCCAAACCCCACCAGGATCATCCCAGCTGATGTTTCTGAGGGTCTGAGCACCCTAAACCCCTCTGGGCTGATGCCCCCAGGATCCTGTGCACCCCAAACCCCACCAGGATCATCCCAGCTGATGTTTCTGAGGGTCTGAGCACCCCAAACCCCCCAGGGACCCCCTCAGGGTTGGGAACTGGGTGAAGCCCTCCCCTCCCAGGGCAAGGGCAGCACCCCAACCCCTCCCCAGCCCCCCCAGCCCCCATTCCGTGCACTTGGGGGGGATGGGGGGCTTCCCAAATTTGGGGTGGGAGCGGGAAAGGGGGCTCTGTGTGTGTTTGTGTGTGTGTGTGTGTGCGAATCCCTTCCCCCCCTTCACATGACGGAGCAGCTTTTCGCTTTTTCCTTCTTGAAGGTGGAGGAGATGAGCTCGGAGCGGCTGGGGAGGTGCAGGAGGCGCTTGGAGAGGCCGCGCCCGGGGCTGCGGGGAGGCTGCGGGGCGGCGCTGCTCAGGCACAGCCCGGACGCGGCGCGGAAGATGCTGTGCACGCTCTTCTCCGAGGTGAAGGCCGAACACTCCAGGTAACCCTCGGCTCCCAACTGCCGGGCGGCCGCACAGCCCTAAAAGCGGGGAGTCAGGTAGGGGGGTAGGTCAAGGTCATTGGGATATCCCAAAGTGAGTCCCTAACCCATTGAGACAGCCCCAAAGTCATTGGGATATCCCAAAAATTGGGATAGATCAAAGTCATTGGGATATCCCAAAAATTGGGACAGATCAAAGTCATTGGGATATCCCAAATCCACTGGGACAGATCAAAGTCATTGGGATATCCCAAAAATCAGGATAGATCGAAGTCATTGGGATATCCCAAATCCACTGGGACAGATCAAAGTCATTGGGGTATCCCAAAAATCAGGACAGATCGAAGTCATTGGGGTATCCCAAAAATCGGGATAGATCAAAGTCATTGGGATATCCCAAATCCATCGGGACAGCCCCAAAGTCATTGGGACATCCCAAAAATTGGGATAGATCAAAGTCATTGGGGTATCCCAAAAATCGGGACAGATCAAAGTCATTGGGGTGTCCCGAAAATTGGGATAGATCAAAGTCATTGGGATATCCCAAAAATCAGGACAGATCGAAGTCATTGGGATATCCCAAAAATCGGGACAGATCGAAGTCATTGGGATATCCCAAAAATTGGGACAGATCGAAGTCATTGGGATATCCCAAAAATCAGGACAGATCGAAGTCATTGGGATATCCCAAATCCACTGGGACAGATCAAAATCATTGGGATATCCCAAAAATCGGGACAGATCAAAGTCATTGGGATATCCCAAATCCACTGGGACAGATCAAAATCATTGGGATATCCCAAAAATCGGGACAGATCAAAGTCATTGGGATATCCCAAATCCACTGGGACAGATCAAAGTCATTGGGATATCCCAAAAATCAGGATAGGTCAAAGTCATTGGGATATCCCAAAAATTGGGATAGATCAAAGTCATTGGGATATCCCAAATGCACCGAGATATCCCAAATCCATCGGGACAGCCCCAAAGTCATTGGGATATCCCAAAAATCGGGATAGATCGAAGTCACTGGGATATCCTAAACTGAGCCCCAAACACACTGGGACAGTCCAAAGTCATTGGGAGATATCCCAAATCCATGGGGACAGCCCCAAACCCACCGGGATATCCTAAACTGAGCCCCAAACACATTGAGACAGCCCAAAGTCATTGGGATATCCTAAACCCACTGGGACAGCCCAAAGTCATTGGGATATCCTAAAGTGAGCCCCACAAACACCGAGACACCCCCCAAACACACATCCTCCAAACCCACCGGGACAGCCCAAAGTCATTGGGATATCTCAAATCCATTGGGATATCCCAAAGTGAGCCCCGAACCCACCCCAAACCCATTGGGACAGCCCAAAGTGAGCCCCACAAACACCAAGACACCCCAAACCCACATCCACAAACATTAGGACAGCCCAAAGTCATTGGGATATCTCAAATCCATTGGGATATCCCAAAGTGAGCCCCACAAACCCATGGGGACAGCACAAACACACTGGGATGTCCCAAACTGAGCCCCAAACCCATCAGGACAGCCCCAAATCCACCAGGATATCCCAAACTGAGCCCCAAACCCATTGGGATATCCCAAACTGAGCCCCAAACCCATTGGGACAGTCCAAAGTCATTGGGATAGCCCAAAAAACAGGACAGATCAAAGTCACTGGGATATCCCAAAGTGAGCCCTATAAACACCAGGACACCCCAAACGCATTGGGATATCCTAATCTGCATCCCAAACCCATTGGGATAGCCCAAACTGAGCCCTAAAAACACCAGGACACCCCAAAATCATTGGGGTATCCCAACCAGGACAGCCCCAAACTGAGCCCCAGAAACACCGGGAGAGCCCAAACATCAGGAAAGCCCCAAACACGACTGGATATCCTAAACTGAACCCCAAACCCACTGGGACAGCCCAAAGTCATTGGGATATCCCAAAGTGAGCCCCACAAACCCATGGGGACAGCCCAAACACAGCAGGATATCCCAAACATTGGGACAGCCTGAACACACCGGGATATCCCAAATCCACCAGGACAGCCCCATACCCACTGGGACAGATCAAAGTCATTGGGGTATCCCAAAAATTGGGATAGATCAAAGTCATTGAGGTATCCCAAAAATCGGGACAGATCGAAGTCATTGGGGTATCCCAAAAATCGGGACAGATCAAAGTCATTGGGGTATCCCAAAAATCGGGACAGATCAAAGTCATTGGGGTATCCCAAAAATCGGGACAGATCAAAGTCATTGGGATATCCCAAAAATCGGGACAGATCAAAGTCATTGGGGTATCCCAAAAATCGGGACAGATCAAAGTCATTGGGGTATCCCAAAAATCGGGACAGATCAAAGTCATTGGGGTATCCCAAAAATCGGGATAGATCAAAGTCATTGGGGTATCCCAAAAATCGGGATAGATCAAAGTCATTGGGGCATCCCAAAAATCAGGACAGATCAAAGTCATTGAGGTATCCCAAAAATCCGGACAGATCAAAGTCATTGGGATATCCCAAAAATCAGGACAGATCAAAGTCATTGGGGTACCCTAAACTGAGCCACAAACCCACCAGGATATCCCAAATCCACGTGTACAGCCCCAAACTCACTGGGCTATCTCAAACCCATCAGGACAGCCAAACCAACTGGGACAACCCCAAACACACCTGGATATCCCAAACTGAGCCCCAAACCCATCGGGACAGCACAAAGTGAGCCCCACAAACACCAGGAGAACCCAATCTGAGCCCTGGGCAAACACAGGGACACCTCAAACCCACCAGGATATCCCAAACCCACCCCCACAAACACTGGGACAGGCCAAAGTCTTTGGGATATCCCAAAATGAGACCCACAAACATTGGGACAGCCCAAAGTGAGGCCCAAAAACATCAGGACAGCCCAAACTAAGTCCTACAAATCCACTGGGATAGCCCAAAGTCATTGGGATATCCCAAAGTGAGCCCTACAAACACCAGGACACCCCAAAATCATTGGGATATCCCAAATCCATCGGGACAGCCCCAAACACACCTGGATATGCTAAACTGAGCCCCAAACCCACTGTGATATCCCAAAGTGAGCCCCACAAACCCATGGGGACAACTCAAACCCACCAGGACAGCCCAAAGTCATTGGGATATCTCAAACTGAGCCCCAAACCCACTGGGTTATCCCAAACACACCGGGACAGCCCAAACTGAGCCCCAAACACATTGGGATATCCCAAAGTGAGCCCCAAAGCCATGGGGGCACAACAAACACACCAGGCATATCACAGACACTGGGACACCCCAAACTGAGCCCTGTGCAAACACCGGGATCCCCCCCAAACCCACCCCCATGTCAGACTACTGGGACACCCCAAAAATCATCCCCAAAAACAACAGGATCCCCCAAAACCATATCAGACCACCGGGACACCCCAAAAATCATCCCCAAAACCACCAAGACCACCCCAAACTGAGCCGTGTGCAAACACTGGGATCCCCCCCCAAACCAGACCACTGGGACACCCCAGTCCCACCCGCCACAGCCATCGGGGTCCCCCCAGACCCTCGGGGCCCCCCCAGACCTGCTCGTAGGAGATGGGCGCCTGTTTCTGGTGCGAGAGCTCCAGCAGCGTGCTCAGGTCTGTCCTCAGGTCCGTCTTGCAGCCGATGAGCAGCACGCGGGTGTTGGGGCAATAATCCAGGATTTCTGTCTTCCACTGAGGGGGCAGGGCACCTCTCAGGGACAGGGGACACCCCAAAAGCCTCGCCCTGTCACCTCCATGGGGGTGGTGTCTCCATGTGCCAGCCTTGACCCCACAGAGATACCCACAGGAACCCCCCAGACCCCATAGAGATACCCACAGGAACCCCCCAAACCCCACAGAGATACCCACAGGAACCCCCCCAGACCCCACAGAGATACCCACAGGAACCCCCAAACCCCACAGAGATACCCACAGGAACCCCCCAAACCTCACAGAGATACCCACAGGAACCCCCCAGACCCCACAGAGGTACCCACAGGACATTGTCCTCACATCCCTGAACCCCCCAAACCCCACAGGGACCCCTCGGGCTGGTGTCCCCACATTTGTGAGCCCCCAAACCCCTCAGCATCAGTGTCCCTGCATCTCTGAGCCCCCCCAAACCCCACAGGGACCCCCCTGCATGGGTGTCCCCACAACTCTGAACCCCTAAACCCCACAGAGTCAGTGGTCTGTGTCTGTGAGCCCCCCAAACCCCACAGAGACCCTCCAGGCTGATGTCCCCACATCCCTGAGCCCCCAAACCCCACAGCATCAGTGTCCCCACATCTCTGAGCCCCCCAAACCCCACAGCATCAGTGTCCCCACATTTGTGAGCCCCCCAAACCCCACAGCATCAGTGTCCCCACATCCCTGAGCCCCCAAACCCCACAGCATCAGTGTCCCCACATCCCTGAGCCCCCAAACCCCACAGCATCAGTGTCCCCATATCCCTGAGCCCCCAAACCCCACAGCATCAGTGTCCCCACATTTGTGAGCCCCCCAAACCCCACAGCATCAGTGTCCCCATATCCCTGAGCCCCCAAACCCCACAGCATCAGTGTCCCCACATCCCTGAGCCCCTCAAACCCCACAGCATCAGTGTCCCCACATCCCTGAGCCCCCCAACTCCCCCAGGGACGCCGTCCCGGGGTCTGAGCCCCCTCCCCACCTTCTTGGTGGCGCTGTCGAGGGTCTCGGGCCGGCTGACATCGAAGCAGAGCAGGACGGCGTCCGAGTCGCTGTAGCACAGGGGCCGCACGTTGTCATAGTAGGGGGAGCCTGGGGAAAAGGGGGGGACACCGATCAGCCCCCCCAGCCCCGGGACACGGGAAAGGGGGGCTGGGAAAGGGACAGAGCCCCCCCGTCCGAAATGAGGTGAGGGTAAGGGTATAGAGAGCCCCAAAGGGACAGAGCCCCCAAAAAGAGACAGCACACCCAAAAGGGACAGAGCACTGTTCCTGCCCAGGGTGGGGACACAGCTCTAGGCACCCCCAAAAAGGACAGAGCCCCCCAAAAGAGACAGACCTCCATCCGAAATGGGGTGGGGGTAAGTGTATGGAGAGCCCCCAAAGGGACAGAGACCCCCAAAAGAGACAGAGATCCCCCAAAAGAGACAGAGATCCCCCAAAAGAGACAGAGATCCCCCAAAAAGACAGAGACTCCCCAAAATGGACACAGTCCCATTCCTGACTAGGGTGGGGGCACAGCTCTAGCGACCCCAAAAGGGACAGAGCACCCCAAAAGAGACAGAGATCCCCCAAAAGAGACAGAAACCCCCGTCCGGACTGGGTGGGGGCACAGGTATAGAAACCCCAAAAGGGACAGAGTCCCCCAAAATAGACACAGCCCCATTCCTGTTTGGCGTGGGGACATGGCTCTAGAGACCCCCAAAAGGGACAGAGCCCCCCAAAGCAGACACAGCCCCTCGGCCTTACTGGGATGGGGACATGTCTCTAGAGACCCCAAAAGAGACAGAGCCCAATTCCCGCCCAGGGAGGCAACAAAGCTTAGAGACCCCCAAAAGGGACAGAGCCCCCAAAAACAGATCCAGCCCCCGTCCTGACTGTGGGGACACAGCTCTAGAGACCCCCAAAAAGGGACAGAGCCACCCAAAAGGGACAGAGCAACACAAAAGGGACAGAGCACCCCCCAAAAGGGACAGAGGCCCATTCCTCCTTGGGGTGGGGACACAGCTCTAGAGACCCCCAAAAAGGGACAGAGTCCCTAAAACAGCCACAGCCCCTCCATCTGAAATGGGGTGGGGGCACAGGTATAGAGACCCCAAAAGGGACAGAGCCCCCCATCCTGACTGGGGTGGGACACAGCTTTGGAGACCCTTAGAAGGGACAGAGCCCCCCAAAAGGGACACAGCCCTATTCCTGCCCAGGGTGGGGGCACAGCTCTAGAGACCCCAAAAGGACAAGGCCCCACAAAACGGACACAGCTCCCCAAAATGCACAGAGCACCCCCGAAAAAGACACAGTTCCCCAAAAGGGACAGACAGACACACAGCTCTAGAGCCCCCCAAAAGGCACAGACGGACACACAGCTCTAGAGCCCCCCAAAACAGACACAGCCCCATTCCTGCCCAGAGTGGGGGCTCACCTCTAGAGACCCCAAAAGGGACAGGGCCCCCCAAAACCAACACGGCTCCCCAAATGGGACAGACGGACACGAACCTCTAGAGCCCCCCAAAACAGACACAGCTCCCCAAAAGGGACAGACTGACACACAGCTCTAGAGGCCCCCAAAACAGACACAGCTCCCCAAAAGGGACAGACGGACACTCAGCTCTAGAGCCCCCCAAAACAGACACAGCTCCCCCCCTGCTCAGGGTGGAGGCTCGCAGCTCTAGAGAACCCCAAGAAGGACACAGGGACACGGCTCCAGAGCCCCCCAAAAGGGACAGATCCCCCCAAAACAGACGCAGCATGATTCCTACCCACGGTGAGGACACAGCTCTAGAGATCCCCAAAACGGACACAGCTCCTCAAAAGGGACAGACGGACACAAAGCTCTAAAGATCCCCAAACAGACACAGCCCCATTCCTGCCCAGGGTGGGGACACAGCTCTAGAGACCCCAAAAGGCACAGAGCCCCCCAAAACGGACACAGCTCCCCAAAAGGCACAGAGCCCCCAAGAAAAGCCACAGCTCCCCAAAAGGGACAGACGGACACACAGCTCTAGAGCCCCCCAAGACGGACAGGCCCTAATCCTGACCGGGGTGGGGACACAGCTCTAGAGACCCCCAAAAGGCACAGAGCCCCCCAAAACAAACACAGCTCCCCTCCTGCTCAGGGTGGTGGCTCGCAGCTCTAGAGAACCCCAAGAAGGACACAGGGACACGGCTCCAGAGCCCCCCAAAAGGGACAGAGCCCCCCAAAAGGGGCACAGCTCCGGAACCCCCCCCCCAAATCGCCACCTCCGTCCCCGCAGCCCCATCCGCGTCGCATCGCGCCTTGGCCAGGCAGCGGGAAATGGAGCCCGCGCTGTTTATGTAACAACCCCCCCGCCCCCCCTCCCATTTTGGGGAGCACCGAGGGGGTCTCGGGGTAGGGGGGGGAGCCAGAGGAGGGGGTGTCACACGCTGTCACCCCCCCCCGGGATCCCCGGGGACACGGAGCCGCCAGCACCGCACCGGGGACTGCGGGGATCGCGGTGCGGGAATGGCGGGGGGGGGGGGATTAATGGGGTGGGGGGCTCTGGGATGTCCCCCCCCCCCAACACCCCCCCAGCCCCCCCAAAAGGCCTCGGAGGGGTTTGGCAGCCCAGACGCTCCGTGCACGGAATAGCAAAGAGGCTGCGCCAGCGCATCGCCATGGCAACCGGGGACCGGCGGGGACCCCCCCTCCACACCGGGGGGGACACTGCAGCACCGGGCAGGGCTGCCCCGACCCCCCCCGCCAAATATTGGGGGTGCCCAGGGACGCGGAACAGCGGGCTGTCCCCATAAATCCGCCCCATTCACAGGCAGAACCCCACCCGGGGGGGGCTCAGCGGAGTGGGGACCCCCACCAAAGAAGGGGTTCAGCTTCCTGGGACCCCCCCCAATTCCTGACCCCCCTGTGACCGTGGGGTGGGTCCCTGGGGAGCGTCTGCACCCCCAAACCCACGGGTATGAGCCTAAACCTGAACCCCCCCCAAGTGCGGGCACCAAGCGCCCTCCGCAGCCGCAGGGACCCCAAAACACCCCCGGCCCCCCAAAACACCCCCGAGACCCCAACAAGGCCACCAAAGTCCCTCCCCTCCCACGCTGCAGGTCCCCAAAACACCCTCGGGATGCCAAAACACCCCCACTGCAGGGACCCCCCGCTCACTGCAGCATCCCAGCCGCGACCCCCCAAAAGCCCAAAGCACCTTCCCCGATCAGGGCCGGGGCAGCCCCCGCCAGCCCCCCAAACATGCACCGTGCGTGTCTCCCCCCGGTACCGGAGGTGTCCCAGAGGCTCAGTTCCACCCGCTGCTCCTCGCTGGCCAGACACGCCGTGTAGTTCTCAAACACGGTGGGCACGTACGTCTGCAACGGCACCGAGAGCGTCAGCGCCCCGCTCGGTCCCGCTTTACCGGCGCCCGCTGCCGGTTCCCCGGTGCCGTTCTGGGCTCACCTCAGGGTAGCAATCCTTGGCCAGCACCTGCAGCATGGCCGTCTTGCCGCACTGCACGTCACCCACCAGCACCAGCTTGCACCGGGCCGGGGCGGCCGGTGCCGGCCTCCGCTCCCGCATGGCGGCGGCGCGCACAGCCTCCCCGCGCTCGCACCCACCCACCGCCCTGCGCCCCGCCGCCGCAGCGCCGGTATATACCCCGCCGCCTGCAAAGCCCGCCCACGGCGGCTCCCAGCCGCCAATCAGCGCGGGGAATCCCGGAGCGCCGGCCAATAGCTGAGAGGCAGAGCGGGTGGGACACGCCCCGTGAGGGGCGGGGGGTGCGAGCGCGCTCTTGGCCGCCAGGGGGCGCCCGCGCGGGTCAGGGCGGAAGTGCCGCGGAGGCCCCGCCCCCTCAGCGGCCGTTGCCGGGAGACCGGAGGGACGCGCGGGCCGGGCCGGGACCGGGGCCGGTACCGGGGGGACCCCAAATTGGGGGGGAGGGGGAGACCCCATTGGAAGGGGTGGTGGGTGCTGGGGGAGCGTGGGAGGGAGATAGGGATGAGCTAGGAGGGCCCTGGAATTGGGGATGGGCAGAGGGAAATGGGGCCTGGGGAAGGAGGTGGGGACAGGTCTGGGTGGTCCCTGGGAGGGGAGAAGGGGCCAGAAGGGGTTGGTGGGGTCTGGGGGTGCTCCGAAGTGGAGGGGCAAGGAAATGGGTCTGGGGGAGCCTGGGGAGGGAGGCAGAAGGTTATGGGGTGTGGGGTACCCCATAGTGCAGGGGGCTGGGCAGGGGGAACAGGCCGCGGTGGGGGCCCTGGAGGGGTCACCACGCACACCCCGACCCCTCCTGCCCTGTCCCCTCCTCCAGCCATGGCGAGGTCCCAGCTCAGTGCCCCCACGTCGGCCGAGGCCGAGCTGCTGCTGCTGCAGAGACAAGCGCTGGTTGAGGAGGAGCAGGCCAAAGTCAAGAGGGCGCTGCTCACCCGCTTCATGCAGGTCCGGAACCCCACTGCAGCCTCCCCTGATCCCCTCCAAACTCCACCCTTTAAGCCCCCCAAACTCTTTTCCCAAGCAAATTTCCCCATCATCCCCACCAGGACTGGGGCTGCCCCCGTTCTGCTGCACCCGCTGGTAGCAGAGCAGCCCCAAACCCCTTCCTGCCCCTTTCCCACCTCCCATTCCTCCTCCACAGGAGAAGCTGAGCCACTGCAACCTCCCCTGATCCCCTCCAAACTCCACCTTTAAAGACCCCAAACCCCTTTTCACCAGCAAATTTCCCAAGAGCTTTCCCCATCATCCCCACCAGGGCTGGGGCTGTGCCCGTTCTGCTGCACCCCCAGATAGCAGAGGCACCCCAAACCCACTCCTGCCCCTTTCCCACCTCCCATTCCCCCTCCACAGGAGAAGCTGAAGCGGGAGGAGCAGGGCAGCCTCTGGGGTCTCCACAAGGTCCGCACGCTCTGGCGCTCGGCCCAACGCAAGGCCAAGGACAAAGAGCTGCGCCAGGACATCGAGATCCTCAGCCAGACCTTCTCAAGGGTCATGGACTGCAAGGATGGCACCATTGAGGTGACTCTGGGTGCTCTTCCCGGGCCCTCTGAATGGGGAGAAGCTGTGAGAACATTCATGGTTTCAATCCAAACAGCTGAGTGTCAGGAGAAGGTCCAGTCCATGGAGATGTTGGTCTGTGACATTCCTGCTTGTCTTGGTTTGGAAGGACAGGTGTCTGCTGAGGAAGGCAGGAGCTTCCTTTGAAATGGAGGATGTAAACCCTCTCCCTCTGAATTGTTAAAAATTTGAAATTAAACCCTCCCCACCCCTCCAAATTATTATAAATTTGAAATTAAGGGGCTCTCAGGCAAAGATATGGGAGCAGGAATAACAGTTTGTCTTGGTTTGGAAAGACAGGTGTGTACTAAGGAAGGCAGGAGCCACCCCTGAAATGGAAAATGTAAACCCTCCCCACCCCTCCAAATTATTATGAATTTTAAATTAAGGGGCTCTCAGGCAAAAAATATGGGAGCAGGAATAACAGTTTGTCTTGATTTGGAAAGAGGTATCTGCTGAGGAAGGAAGGCAGAAGCCTCCCCTGAAATGGAAAATGTAAACCCCCTCCCTCTGAATTGTTATAAATTTAAAATTAAGGGCCTCTCAGGCAAAGATATGGAAGCAGGAATAACAGTTCTTTAATAGGGAAGAAAATAAAAGGATAAAATAAACAGTGCAGTAACTAAAAACAACACTGACAGAGTCAGAACTCAACCTGGCACCCTGTGGGTCAGGGTGTTGGTGGCAGTCCCATTGGAATTGTGGCTGCAGCCCTCCTGCAGTGTCAGGGGTGGCTCTGCTGGAGCAGGGATCCCCTCTGAAGATCCAGGGGAAGAAGAGGCAGCTGCTGCTCCTCTGGGGAATCCAGTGGAGAAGCCATGCTGGTATTCCAGAATTTCCAGATTATATCTGGGTAGGAATGTTTGAAATCTCAGATTCTATCCAGGCAGGAATGTTTGAAACCTCAGGTTATATCCAAGCAGGAATGTTTGAAATCTCAGATTGTATCCAGGTAGGAATGTTTGAAATCTCAGATTGTATCCAGGTAGGAATGTTTGGCTCCTCCCTCTGGGCTCACATCTCCCAATGGGATGCTGCAGTTCTTATCAGCCATGCAGTGACATTCAATAGCTGTTATCAGCAGATGTCCCCCCAGAGGGAGGAGTGATTGTGGAAGAGATAAGGCAAACTGCCCACTGACAAAAGACAGCTGACATACAGATGGTAATAAATACATCTTGCCTTGCAATCTGGAGCACTCGTGGTCCTTCCTTGTTCTGAAACAGACTTGCAGAATCCTGAAACAGAGAACTATTAAAGAAAATAATTAATAACTATTTACAAATCCACCAAGCTCTTTATCTTCTCCTGAAACTCAGATTTTTAGACTTGAAACAACGAACATCCTTTGCTTTTCTCACAGCTTCTCTCTGTTCTGAGGGCAGATGAATCCCAGAACTCTGGGGCTGGCAGGGTGGGGAGGGGTGTGGGGGTGTTCACAGGGGTCCCAGGACGAGGGAAGAGATGAAAATCTTGGCTCCATGTTTCAGAAGGCTGAAATATTATATTATATTATATTATATTATATTATATTATATTATATTATATTATATTATATTATATTATATTATATTATATTATATTATATTATATTATATTATATTATATTATGTTCTTTTAGTATAATATATACCATATATATTAAAAATATAATGTAAATATAAAATATATTATATATATGAGATATATATCTTATATTTGTCATAAGTATAAATATATTTTATATAAATATAAATATATTTTTATATTTTTTATACAATATATATAAAAATACATTATAAATATAAGATATTTATTGAAATATATGGGATATATTATACTAAAAGAATAGAAGTAAGGAATTCATCAGAAGGTTAGCTGATTTATTATTTTATGATATATATTACATTATATTCTTTTAATATAATATATATTATATATATTAAAAATACAAGGTATATATTAAAATATATGAGATATCTATTATGATATATGAGATATATATTGTGATATATATTATAAATATCTTATATTTATAATATATTTTTCTGTAAGATATATATTAAAATATATGATTAATATAAGATATGTATTAACATATATGATATATATTATACTAAAAGAATAGAAGAAAGGATTTCATCAGAAGACTTGAAAGGAAAGGAAAAAATGGAATGATAATAAAATCTTGTGACTGACCAGAGTCCGAGACAGCTGGGCTGTGATTGGCCATTAATTAAAAACAACCAACATGAGACCAATCACAGATGCACCTGTTGCATTCCACAGCAGCAGATAATCATTGTTTATATTTAATTTCTGTGGCCTCTCAGCTTCTCAGGAGGAAAAATCCTACCAAAAGCATTTTCCATAAAATATATCTGTGACAGAGGGGGGTGCCAGATGACACAAATGACCCCTCCAAAAAAAATGACTCCCCAAAACCTCCCCAGGCGCTGGTGACGGAGCTGAAGCAAGCAGAGGAGCAGCAGAACCGAGCCCTGAGCAGCCACCTGGACCTCACAGACCAACTGCTGAACCTGCAGCGCCGCCGCCTGGAATACCTGGAGCAGGGCTTTAGTGCCCAGGTGGGCGCCCTGAAGGCCGAGTTTGAGGCTGAGAGGTGTGGAAATTCAAGGGGTGTTGGAATAATTATCAATATTGCCGTGCCTGAGCTTGTCTGGCCCTTGGTGCTGAACCAAATAGCAGCAACTGTGGTGTTTTCACCCCAGAGACACTTTTGGCCATCTGGATACCCCACAGACACTTTAGGCCAGCTGGGTGTTTGGTGTTTTCACCCCACAGACACTTTTGGCTATCTGGATGTGTGGTGTTTTCACCCCACAGCCACTTTTGGCTATCTGGATGTGTGGTGTTTTCACCCCACAGCCACTTTTGGCCATCTGGATACCCCACAGACACTTTAGGCCAGCTGGGTGTTTGGTGTTTTCACCCCACAGACACTTTTGGCTATCTGGATGTGTGGTGTTTTCACCCCACAGACACTTTTGGCTATCTGGATGTGTGGTGTTTCACCCCACAGACACTTTTGGCCAGCTGGATGTTGCACCTGGGTGTGGTGGTGGTTCACAGGAGTCCCAGGATGAGAGAAGAGATGAGAATCTTGACTCCATGTTTCAGAAGGGCTGGTTTATTATTTTATGATATATATGATGTTAAAAGAGAATGATGTGTTAAAACTATACTAAAAGAATAGAGAAAGGATTCATCAGAAGGCTTGAAAAGGAAAGGAATGATAGCAAAATCTTGTTACTGACCAGAGAGTCTGAGACAGCTCACTGTGATTGGCCATTAATTAAAAACAACCACATGAGACCAATCACAGGTGCACCTGTTGCATTCCACAGCAGCAGATAATTATTGTTTATATTTAATTTCTGAGGCTCTCAGCTTCTCAGGAGAAAAAAATTCTAAGGAAAGGATTTTTCATAAAATATATCTGTGACAGCTGGGCACGTGGAGACAAGTCCAGGCCTGCAGCAGCTCAGGATGGAGCTTCCTCTCATGGAGTTTACCTCAGGTTTACCTCTGGCAGAGAAGCTCTAAGGTGATGGTGAAGAAAAGGAGTCAGTTCTGATGGCGGGTTTGGATCCAGAGCTTTATCCTGGCCCACAGGCCTCTGAATGCAGCAACAGCTCCAAACAGAAGTCCCCAATTCCGTGGTTGTTGTTCCTTTTAACCCTGGGGCAAGGGGCAGGGAAAGGGTAGGGATCCCACCAAGCAGGGACAGGAGGGGAGGGACAAAGGTACAAAGGACACCTGGATGGCCCAATGCCCCCCCAGGGGTGGAAAGCACCTTTTGAATTTTGCCAATCACTTCTGGAATTCCAGGATTGACAGACAGTGCTGGGAGGGGAAAGGAGAGGTGACTGACACACCTGGCAGGGAATTATCAGGGGAGGGACCCGAGGTCCTGAGGTAAACCCTGAAATCACAACAAAACACAGGAGGAGAAGGGAATGGAGCAGCAGTGGCACCCATGGGCTGTCCTGAAATGGAGCTGAGCCTCCCCTGGTGCCATGGGGAACCCTGAGTGCCTTTGTCATGGAGTGTAAGAGTGTCAGGGGGGTAGGAAGGTCAGGACAGACAGACACGAGAGATCTCTGAAACCAGGGCATGGAACTTGGGGTTTATTGCAAAGGGCCAAGTGCAGGGAGCTGCTGGGAGCTGCCAGGGACAGCTGGAGCAGGACTGAGAGGAGAGAGGGGTAGAGAGGATGAGAGGGTGAGAGAGTAAAAGGGGAAGAGAGCGAGCTTTCCATTCCAATACAATAAATCTTCTTCTGTGTTGAATATTCTAATTCTCACTAACCAATCTAGTCCAAGATACAAATCCTACAGCATTTCCATACAGCCTATAAGAATCATTACATCACCATACTGTGCTACATTTTAAACCCTAAAAACTCCTCTTTGGACCCCTTCTGCCAAGCCTAAAAACTACTCTTTGGAAACCCTAAAAACTCCTCTTTGGAGTAGTTTTAAACCCTAAAAACTCCTCTTTGTGCCCCTTCTGCCAAGCTGGCAGGGTCTGCTCTGACCCTTGGAGCTGTCTGCAAGCAGAGGGTGTTGTTCCATCAAAAGGGGATCACCTTCACCTGGCCACACCATTGTTTTCCAGTTGTTCTGTTACTGAGGGATCTCAAAGCTTGCTTTCATTTCAATCTCACTTATAGTTTCCATATTCTCAAAATCTTTTGCCAGGCAATCATATTCATAAGGTTTTCCTGTTTCATCTCCCCCAACACTCCACCTGTCTCTCTGTCTGTGTGTCTGTCTGTCGGTGACCCCCCGGCTCACCTAAACTTGCTTTCACTTCAATCTCGCTTATAATTTCCATATTCTCAAAATCAATCTTATTTATAAGGCTTTCCTGTTTCATCTCCCCCAACAACAGAAGAAACCCTTTTGCCCTGCCTTGTGTCCCCACAGGAAGGCCATGCTGGAGCAGCAGGACTGGGAAAGCTGGGTCCTGCAGCAAATGGAGCTGGCCATGGAGGAGGAGCACGCCAAGAGCGAGCAGGCAGCCTTGCTGAACTTCCAGAGCGCCCGGGACGACATCAAAAACAAGGCAAGGGGGCATGGAGGGGCTGGCAGGGATGGCAGGGGAGGTTTTGGGGGTAACCTGTTGGTTTGGAAAGACAGGAGTCTGCTAAGGAAGGCAGGAGCCTCCCCTGAAATGGAGAATGCAAACTCTCCCCACCCCTCTGAATTGTTATAAATTTAAAATTAAGGGGCTCTCAGGAAAAAATATGGGAGCAGGAAATCACAGTTCTTTAATAGGGAAGAAAATAAAAGGATAAAATAAACAATGCAGTAACTAAAAACAACACTGACAAAGTCAGAACCCAACCTGGCACCCTGTGGGTCAGGATGTTGGTGGCAGTCCCATTGGAACTGTGGCTGCAGCCCTCCTGCAGTGTCAGGGGTGGCTCTGTTGGAGCAGGGGGATCTGTAGAGAAGGATTTATTCTTCCTCTGAAGATCCAGGGGAAGAGGAGGCAGCTGCTGCTCCTCTGGGGAATCCAGTGGAGAAGCCGTGCTGGTGTCTCAAAAACCTCTGGATTATATCTGGGTAGGAATGTTTGAAACCTCATATTGTATCCAGGTAGGAACTTTTGAAATCTCAGATTATATCCAGGTAGGAATGTTTGAAATCTCAGATTGTATCCAGGCAGGAATGTTTGAAATCTCAGATTGTGTCCAGGTAGGAATGTTTGAAATCTCAGATTGTATCCAGGTAGGAATGTTTGAAATTTCAGATTGTATCCAGGCAGGAATGTTTGAAATCTCAGATTGTATCCAGGTAGGAATGTTTGAAATCTCAGATTGTGTCCAGGTAGGAATATTTGGAATCTCAGATCATATCCAGGTAGGAATGTCTGGCTCCTCCCCCTGGGCTCACATCTCCCAATGGGATGCTGCAGTTCTTATCAGCCATGCAGTGACATTCAATAGCTGTTATCAGCAGATGTCCCCCCAGAGGGAGGTGTGAATGTGGTCACTCAAAGAGAGAGATAAAGCAAACTGCCCACTTGACAAAGATAATCTGCCATACAGATGTAACTAAAAACATCTTGCATTTCAATTTTCACCACGTGTGTCCCCCCAGTGCTGGCAGGATCAGCAGTACAGCCGCCTGCAGCTGGGGGCCAGGCTCGAGGGGCTGTGGGACCAGATCCAGACCGCACGCAGGAACTACGCCCAGGCCACCGAGAAGAAGAAGGTGGAGCTGGAGGAGCTCAAGAAGAAGTGTGAGAGGACTTCAAGCGAGATCAACTTGCAGGCGAAGAGGCTGGAGAAGCTGCAGGTTTTGGCAGGGGTGCTGGGTGGTTGTGGGAGTGGGGTCACCCCTCATTCCCCACTCGTTTTTCCATGGGATTGTGGAATTGTTGAGGTTGGAAAAGCCTCTGAGACCCATCAAGCCCAACCTGGCACTGGCAAGGAGGTGACAACAGGCCAGGCTAAGAAGGGGCCCCCCAAGAGTTTGTGGAGCAGTGCCTGAGCCATGGAATTATTGAGGTTGGAAAAGTCTCTGAGATGAAGTCCAGCTGTTCTCTCAGCACTGCCAGGGCCACTGCTAAACCTCATCCATGTGGTGTTTGAGCACTTCCAGGGATGGTGCCTCCACCAGTGCCCCGAACAGCCCATCCCAAAGCTGGGCCACCCTTTCAAAAAAGGATTTTTCCCCCATCCCAAAGCTGGGCCACCTTTTCCAAGAAGGAATTCTCCCCCATTCCAAGAAGAAATTTTCCCCCATTCCAAAACTGGGCCACCTTTTCCAAGAAGGATTTTTCCCCCACCCCAAAGCTGGGCCACCCTTTACAAAAAGGAATTCTTTCCAAGAAGGAATTTTCCACCATTCCAAAGCTGGGGGAAATTACTCCTTTCCAAGAAGGAATTCCTCTTTTCCAAGAAGCATTTTTCCCCCATCCCAAAGCTGGGCCACCTTTTCCAAGAAGGAATTCTCCTTTCCAAGAAGGAATTTTCCCCCATTCCAAGAAGGAATTTTCCCCCATTCCAAAGCTGGGGGAAATTCCTCCTTTCCAAGAAGGAATTCCTCCTTTCCAAGAAGGAATTTCCCCCCATTCCAAGAAGGAGTTTTCCCCCATTCCAAGAAAGAATTTTCCCCCATCCCAAAGCTGGTCCACCTTTTTAAGAAGGGATTTTCCCTGATTCCAAGAAAGAATTTTCCCCCATCCCAAAGCTGAGCCACCTTTTCCAAGAAGGAATTCTCCTTTCCAAGAAGGAATTTTCCCCCACCCCAAAGCTGGGCCACCTTTTCCAAGCAGGAATTTTCCCCCATTCCAAGAAGGAATTTTTCCCCCATCCCAAAGCTGGGCCACCTTTTTAAGAAGGGATTTTCCCCGATTCCAAGAAGGAATTTTCCCCCATTCCAAAGCTGGGGTAAATTCCTCCTTTCCAAGAATGAATTCCTCCTTTCCAAGAAGGAATTTTCCCCCATTCCAAGAAGGAATTTTCCCCCATCCCAAAGCTGGGCCACCTTTTCCAAGAAGGAATTTTCCCCCATTCCAAGAAGGAATTTTCCCCCATTCCAAAGCTGAGCCACCTTTTCCAAGAAGGAATTCTCCTTTCCAAGAAGGAATTTTCCCCCATCCCAAAGCTGGGCCACCTTTTTAAGAAGGGATTTTCTGCGATTCCAAGAAAGAATTTTCCCCCATTCCAAAGCTGGTCCACCTTTTCCAAGAAGGAATTTTCCCTCATTCCAAAGCTGAGCCACCTTTTTAAGAAGGGATTTTCCCCGATTCCAAGAAAGAATTTTCCCCCATCCCAAAGCTGAGCCACCCTTTCCAAGCAGGAATTTCCCCCAGGAACGTTCCCCCGCCGTTTCTCCCCAGGACATGGTCACGGCCACTCGGGCCCAGATCGCGGCTCACCTGCGCCGGAGCGAGGAGCAAACGCAGCGCATCCGCGACGATCGCGAGGACGCCCAGCAGAAACTCCAAAAGCTCCGCTCTCAGATCAGCGGCGCCGGCGCCACAGCTCACACCCACCTGGTGACGCTCTGCTCCCAGTGCGCTGCCACCCTCAAGGTGCTGCAGCAGCTGGTGGAGAAGGTGAGTTGGGCACCGCTGATGTCCCCGCCGTATCCTGCTGTCCGTCCCCACCTGCCCATCCTGATGTCCCCACCAGGCTCAGCGCCTCCTACGCCTGGCTGAGCTGTGCCGCAGGCTGGAGACAGAAGAGGAGAAGGTGCTGCCCTTCTACCCCTCCTCGCTGGGCGAGCTGGAGCAGCAAAAAGCCCGCATGGTCCTGGAGGAGACGGCCAGCCAGCCCCTGGCACGGGTGAGGAGGCGCCACCGCCATCCTCAGGCTGTGGTTCAGCTCTGGGGATCCCCCAGCTGGTGCTTGGGGCAGGACGGAGACCCCAAAATCTCCCTGCTGCCTCCCCACAGGTGATGAAGGACTACATTGGGCTGGAGAGGTTCTGGCAGAGGTTCAACAAGGCCAAGCTGGAGGAGAAGGGGCTGGAGAAGGCACGGGCAGCCTTGGCAGCCAGGAACCAGGAGCTCAGGAGGCTCCTCCAGCAGTACCTGGCGGGGGCTACAATCCACCAGAAGGTGCCCAAAGATCCCCATCCCCTCCTTGCCACCAAGCAAAAACCTCATCCCCAGAAATGATGGGGTGAGCCACGCTCAGGGACACTGGGCATGGGGAGGGCTCAACCACCAGGACCCCTTCTCGTGGCTCCACCAGCTCCAGCTGAGGTTGCCTGGCAGCCCTGCCTGGTGTTTGGGGACTCAGGGACTGTCACTTCTTGGATATGCCTTAAAAGAGCAAAACTGCCTGAAAATGTGCTCCAGGGTGTTATTTCTGCGACACTGGACATGGTGCACCCCAAGAGCTTCTGGGGAGGGGTCAACCAACCACCAGGATTCCTTTCCCAGCTGAGGTTCCCTGGCAGCCCTGCCTGGTGTTTGGGGACTTAGGGATTTCCTGGATGTGCCTTAAAAGAGCAAAACTGCCTGAAAATGTGCTGCAGGGTGTTTTTTCTGGTATTCATTGAGTCTGTAACCTGACAGGACCCATCCAGGCCCTGGGGCAGGCAGGGAGCTGAGGGGTGCACAGCCCCTCCTCACTGCCCTGTGCCCATCACAGCCCCTCTTCACTGCCCTGTGCCCATCACAGCCCCTCTTCACTGCCCTGTGCCCATCACAGCCCCTTCCCGCTGCCCTGTGCCCATCCCAGCCCCTTCCCACTGCCCTGTGCCCATCCCAGCCCCTTCCCACTGCCCTGTGCCCATCCCAACCCCTTTCCACTGCCCTGTGCCCATCACAGCCCATTCCCACTGCCCTGTGCCCATCACAGCCCCTCTTCACTGCCCTGTGCCCATCCCAACCCCTTCCCCTGCCTTGTGCCCATCACAGCCCCTTCCCGCTGCCCTGTGCCCATCCCAGCCCCTTCCCACTGCCCTGTGCCCATCACAGCCCCTCCTCACTGCCCTGTGCCCATCCCAACCCCTTCCCCTGCCTTGTGCCCATCACAGCCCATTCCCACTGCCCTGTGCCCATCACAGCCCCTTCCCATTGCCCATCACAGCCCTTCCTCACTGCCCTGTGCCCATCCCAGCCCCTTCCCGCTGCCCTGTGCCCATCACAGCCCCTTCCCACTGCCCTGTGCCCATCACAGCCCCTTCCCATTGCCCATCACAGCCCTTCCTCACTGCCCTGTGCCCATCCCAACCCCTTTCCACTGCCCTGTGCCCATCACAGCCCCTTCCCGCTGCCCTGTGCCCATCCCAGCCCCTCCTCACTGCCCTGTGCCCATCCCAACCCCTTTCCACTGCCCTGTGCCCATCCCAACCCCTCCTCACTGCCCTGTGCCCATCCCAGCCCCTTCCCGCTGCCCTGTGCCCATCCCTGTGTCAGGAAGAGCAGCCACAGATGCCAAAAGGGGGGGAAGGTTTTATTTCTTTTTGGCTTTGTTCCTCTTCTCCTCCTTCTGCTTCTTCTTGGACAGCTTGGGGCTGCTGGCCTTGCGGTAGAGGTGGAAGCCAATGAGCCCCAGCAGCGCTGGCACCAGTGCCAGGCACAGCAGTGGCACCACCTCGTTCAGCACCTTCTGCCAGTAACTGGCACGGGACAGCCCCACCAGCTCCACCTCGAAGCGCAGCACAGCGTCACCTGCAAGGGGGGCACAGCCTGAGCAGGGCCCCCAAAAAGACCCCACAGAGACCCCAAAGAGACCCCAAAGAGACCCCACAGAGATCCCCCTGAGGGCTGCACTCACCTGGGATGGTTGGGGGGGAGCCCCGTTTGCCATAGGCTAAGTGAGGGGGGATGATGGCTCTGCGCTTCTCCCTGCCATGGTGACAGTGTTGGTGCCACAAACTGTGCTGGGGACACTGGGGAGGGGACACTGCCACCCCCGTGTCCCCCATCCGCACTTACCCCACACACATGTCCAGCAGGCTCTGCTCCAGACCTGTGGCACAGCGGGGTGAGGGTGAGTGGGGCTGGTTGGGGTGACCCTGGTGCCCCCCAGCCCCGCTCCCCCTGAGCCCCTCACTCACCAGGGATCACCTGGTGCCTGCCCAGCTCCACCTGCAGGGGGTCCCGGCCGAGGGAGGAGTCGATGATGCGGCCATCCTCCAGGGTGCCCTGTGGGGGGCACTGCCATGGTCACCCCTGCCATGGTGGCACTTGGCTGCCAGCGTGGTCCCAGTGCTGCTCTGGGGCTGATCCCAGTCCCTGTGCCATCCCTGTGCTGATGCCAGTCCATGTGCTGATCCCAGTCCCTGTGCCATCTCTGTGCTGATGCCAGTCCCTGTGCTGATGCCAGTCCCTGTACCATCCCTGTGCCACCCCTGTGTTGATCCCAGTCCCTGTGCCATCCCTGTGCCACCCCTGTGCTGATCCCAGTCCCTGTGCCACCCCTGTGCCATCTCTGTACTGATCCCAGTTCCTGCAGCCCCCCTGTGCTGATCCCAGTCCCTGTGCCATCCCTGTGCCACCCCTGTGCTGATGCCAGTCCCTGTGCTGATCCCAGTCCCTGTGCCACCCCTGTGCTGATCCCAGTCCCTGTGCCATCCCTGTGGGAATCCCTGTGCCATCCCTGTGCTGATCCCAGTCCCTGTGCCATCTCTGTGCTGATGCCAGTCCCTGTGCTGATGCCAGTCCCTGTACCATCCCTGTGCCACCCCTGTGCTGATCCCAGTCCCTGTGCCATCCCTGTGCCACCCCTGTGCTGATCCCAGTCCCTGTGCCACCCCTGTGCCATCTCTGTGCTGATGCCAGTTCCTGTGGCCCCTCTGTGCCACCCCTGTGGCAGCCCTGTACCACCCCTGTGCTGATCCCAGTTCCTGCAGCCCCCCTGTGCTGATCCCAGTCCCTGTGCCATCCCTGTGCCACCCCTGTGCTGATGCCAGTCCTGGTACACTCCAGGTCACTCTGGTCCCAGGGCCATGCCAAGGTAATCCTCGGGCTGATCCCAATGCCAGCCATGCCCATGCAAGCCCCAGTGTCACCCCCGTGCCACCCCAGGTGCCACCCAGAGCCCATCCTGGCACTGTCCCCATGCCATTTGCAGTGACACCATGGCACCTTCCAACTTCTCCAGCCCCCATATCCACCCCGGTACCACCCCTCCGCTCACTCCGGTTCCACCGCGGTACCACCCCGGTACTACCCCCGGTACCACCCCGGTACTACCCACGGTACCAACCCGGTACCACCCTCGGTACCACCCCGGTACCACCCTCCGTGCCGCCCCATTTCCCACCCCGGTACCACCCCGGTACCACCCTCGGTACCACCACCGGTACCACCCCGGAACTGCCCCATTTCCCTCCCCGGTACCACCCCGGTATCACCCCGGTGCCACCCCGATACCGCCCCATTTCTCACCCCGGTACCACCCCCGGTACCACCCCGGTACCGCCCCATTTCCCACCCCGGTACCACCCCGTACCACCCCGGTGCCACCCCGGTACCGCCCCATTTCCCACCCCGGTACCGCCCCGGTGCCGTTGCCGTTGCCGGTGCCGGTGCCCCCCGCCCCGCCCACCGGGAGCGCAGTGCTGACGTGTTCCTGCCGCCCGTGCTCACCGTGTAGTGGATGTGCACCGTGTCCCCCGGCGCCGACAGCTCCGTGCAGCCCTCGGGAGGGGCCACCTGCAACGGGGAGCTCACGGAGAACCGGCACGGAGAACCGGGACCGAGCCCCCTCCCCTCGGGGTCCCCGCAGCCCCCCGAGAGCCGAACTCCCAACCGGGCCCCCGGCTCTGGGTTCGCCGCCTTCCTCCGCCACAGCCCGGTCCTCCCGGTGCCCTGCCGTGCCAGCCCGGTCCTCCCTGTGCCCTCCCGTGGCAGCCCGGTCCTCCCGGTGCCCCGTGGCTCGCTCCCGCCGCAGCCCGGGCCTCCCGGTGCCTCCTCCCCCGCCCCGTGCCCAGGCCGGGCTCCCCGGTGCCCCCCGAGCCTCCCGCCGGTGCTCGGTGTCCCGCCGGTCCCTCTCGGTCCCTGCCGGTCCTGCCCCGGTCTCAGCCTGCCCAAGGGGGCCGCGTGGCTCCCCGGTGCCCGGTTCCCCCGCTTCCCCCCCGTTTCCCCGGGGCTCACGATCGTTTCCAGCCGTAGCTCCCGGGCTCCGCTTTCGGTTTCGCTCTCGGCGGCGCGGCAGAGCGGCGGCGGCGGCAGCAGCAGAGCCAAGAGGAGCAGAGCGGCGGGGAACGGCATGGCCGGGCTGGCGGCGGAGGAACGGACACCGGCACCGGGACCGCCCCCTCACCTCGGGCCCCGCCCCCGGGACCGCCCCCACATCGAGAGCGGCCCCGGGACGGGCACCGGCGCCTCCCCGGCGGGGCTGGGGGACGGGAGGATGCTCAGGACCGGCCGCTGCTCCGGTGCCCGGTGCTCCGTGGGAACCCCGGAGTCCGCCCCAGCCCGGGACCGTCCCAGCGGGGGCTCCGGGTGAGGGTCAGAGACCGCGGGGTCAAACCGGAGGGTCCGGGCCGGGGAACGCGTCCCGAGCACCGATTGGGTGCAGCCCAGCCCGGTAACATCCCCGGTGCCAGCAGGCGGCAGCACAGCCCGGGGAACCGGCACCCACCGGGGCCCAGGACCGCTCCCCGGGTCCCGACCCCTTCTCCAGCACCCCGCGGCTCCGGGTCATTCTTTCTCCTTCTCCCGGTACCTCCGCCGCTCTTCCAAGGGACACCGAGCCCGCGGGCCGGCTGGAGCCCGGTGGAACGGAACCGAGGGGACACCCGGGATATGCCCCCGCTCCGTGGGGCACACGGTGGGCAGCCGGGATCCCCCGCCCCGTGCCCGCGGGGATGGTGGCACCTCATTGCTGTCACCGGCGCCGGTGCCGCTCCGGGACGGATGCGATGCTGACGCCCGGTGCAGCTCCCGGACGACGGCATCGGCACGCCGGCCCCACCGGCGCACCCACATACCAGGCTCGGTTGCCGAGAGGTGGGGAAGCCGGGCTGGCGGCGGGGCCCGGGCCGTTAATGGGATTAGGGCCGCCGGGTCAGCCCTCGGCACACAAAGCCCTCGGTGCAGCCGGTGGGAACGCATCGGGGCCGGCTCCGCTGCTCCCGCCCACCGGGGAGTCCCGGTGAGCCACACCGAGCCCCCGGTGGAGCTCCCAGAGCCCCGGTGATCCCCAGTGCGGCTCCCCGGGATCATCTCCATGGTCCCCAACCCACTGTGGGGCACGGGTCACCTGCACTGGAGCACCCCCGTGTCACCTCCACAGCCCCCAACCCACTGGGGAGCCCTGGTCACCCCCATTCTGGTCCCTGGTACCGGTTCTGGTCACCCCATTCTGGGGTGCTGGCCCTGGTCACCTCATTCTGGGCCCTGGTTCTGGTTCTGGTCACCCCATTCTGGGGTGCTGGCCCTGGTCACCCCCATTCTGGGCCCTGGTGCTGGTTCTGGTCACCCCATTCTGGGGTGCTGGCCCTGGTCACCTCATTCTGGGCCCTGGTGCTGGTTCTGGTCACCCCATTCTGGGGTGCTGGCCCTGGTCACCTCATTCTGGGCCCTGGTTCTGGTTCTGGTCACCCCATTCTGGGGTGCTGGTCCTGGTCACCTCATTCAGGGCCCTGGTTCTGGCCCTGGTCACCTCATTCTGGGCCCTGGTGCTGGCCCTGGTCACCCCATTCTGGGCCCTGGTGCTGGATCTGGTCACCCCATTCTGGGGTGCTGGCCCTGGTCACCTCATTCTGGGCCCTGGTTCTGGCTCTGGTCACCCCATTCTGGGCCCTGGTGCTGGCTCTGGTCACCCCATTCTGGGGTGCTGGCCCTGGTCACCCCATTCTGGGGTGCTGGTTCTGGTCCCCTTATTCTGGGGTGCTGGCCCTGGTCACCCCATTCTGGTCCCTAGTTCTGGTTCTGGTCACCCCATTCTGGTCCCTGGTTCTGGTCACCCCATTCTGGTCCCCGGTCCTGTCTCTGCAGCTCTCAGCCACCAGGGACCCCCCACCACAGCCCCCCAATGACACAGACGTGGCCAAACCCCCCCTCCAGCCACCATCCAGAGGGGACACGGGCATGGCATGGCAGTGCTGGCCCCAAATGCCACTCAGCCCCCCTAAACCCATGCAGGGGGGGTGACAACAAGGAGAAGGGGGGGCCAAGCCCCACTCGCGCCCATCCCAGCGCTGGCACCGTCCCCACGCCCCAGCTGGGATTAGCACTAATGGGATTTACCATTTCATCCAATATTCCCCTAAAGATGAGCCTGGGAAGGGGGGGGAGCCCCCCCTACCCTCCCTCACCCCCTGCCAGCCCCACCTCACCCCCCCCCCCCCGTCCCCGTTAAGCTCTTTCTAATTAAAGCCAGCCCAGGGCTGTCCATCACCGTCCCCTCGGCGGGACCCCCACGGAAGAAGAGCCGAGGGGCAGAGCTACATAAAACATGTTTAATATCCAAGGGGGGGGGTCAGGGGGGGGTCAGGGGAGGTCACCCACCGTCTCAGGCTCGGGGAGGGGGCTGGGGGGCTGAGAACACACGTCCCTGGACAGGGCAGAGCCGCAGCGACACGTCACACCAAGCACAGACCAGGGGTATAAATACGGTGCTGGGGAAGGGGTGGGGGGCACAGAACGGGTTTGGGGGGGGGGACACTGTCCGTCCGTGAGGGGCAGGGACATACAATCACTATGCTGGCATGGGGGGGGGGGGGACAGGATGGGGGCAGGTGGCCAGGGTGAGGTGGGGGGGCACGGCCAAAGGGGACCACAGAGGTCCTGGCAGCTCTGTGTGTCACCGCCACCTCTGCGAGGGTCACGCTGCGGGAAGGAGACCTGCCTCGAAGTGACATGGGGGGGACGTGTGGAATGCCCAGGGGGGGCAAACAGGGCTGGGAGGGGGTGCTGGGAGG
The DNA here is from genome assembly GCA_021963965.1 of Artemisiospiza belli. Taxonomy (NCBI): domain Eukaryota; kingdom Metazoa; phylum Chordata; class Aves; order Passeriformes; family Passerellidae; genus Artemisiospiza; species Artemisiospiza belli. The sequence goes on from JAKDEW010000064.1 coordinate 1,799,793, forward strand.
GTGGAGGAGGTGTAGAATCCCAAATCCCCCCCTCCCCATGGCCCTGCTGCCCCCACATTTGGTCCAGAGGAAGGCGAGGGGTGCAGGGACATGCATGGGGACGGGGTGTCCCTGGTCCCCCCAAGGCAGGGCAGTGCTGAGGTGGCTGCCCCCACCCTCCCCCAGCCCCCATCCCACCCTGCCAGGGCTCTGCCCCTGCCCCCCTGGGCGTTATATAGAGCTCTAATTCCACGCACGCACACACGAGATCCGAGGGGAACCAGGGGGACCCCAAAAAAAGGCGAAAAAACCCCACAGCAACCGGTGCCAGAAGAAAGCAAAACCCAACCGGGGCGGGGAGGGGGCGGCCGGGGGGGGCCCTGGCATGGCCCGGGGGGGGGGCACAGAGGAGACCCCCCCTCATTTCTTGTTCTTGAGCTGGTTGGCGAGCCAGTCGAGGCCCTCGTAGAGCCCGTCGCCGCTGGTGGCACAGGTGGCCTGGATGTACCAGTTACGGTGGCGCAGGGAGTGCAGCCCCAGCTTGTCCGTGATCTCCGCTGCGTTCATGGCGTTGGGCAGGTCCTGCGGGGCACAAGGGATGTCACAGGAATGGATGCCAGCCCTCCATGCCCCTCCACGGGGGCTGGCACCAGCTCTGATGCCATGGGAGTGGGCACAGCTCTGCCACAGGGGAGCATCAGCAGGCCTGATGCTGCAGGGAGGAGGGGGAATGTGCCAGGGGGATGTGAGGCACCAGCCCTGGCACCGCAGGGATGGACAGAGCTGGGTTAAACACCAGCCCTGGCACCACAGGGATGGATAGAGCTGGGTTAAACACCAGCCCTGGCACCACAGGGATGGACAGAGCTGGGTTAAACACCAGCCCTGGCACCACAGGGATGGAAAGATCTGGGTTAAACACCAGCCCTGGCACCACAGGGATGGACAGAGCTGGGTTAAACACCAGCCCTGGCACCGCAGGGATGGACAGAGCTGGGTTAAAGATCACCCTTGGTGTCTTGGGAATGGCCATGAGGGCCACCACCATCCCTGGTGACATGGGGATGGACCCAGGGGCCACCACCATCCCTGGGGTTTTCGGGATGGCTCTAGGGGCCACCACCATCCCTGGTGCCACAGAGAGGGCCACCACCATCCGTGGTGCCACAGGGATAGCTTCAAGGGCCACCACCTTCCCTGGTGCTATGAAGATGACTCCAAGGGCCACCACTATCCCTGGTGCCACAAGGATGGGTCTGGAGGTCACCACCATCCCTGGTGCCATGGAGATGACCCTGGGGGCCACCACCATCCCTGCTGCCACAGGAATGGGTCTGGGGGCCACCACCATCCCTGTGCCATGGGAATGACCCCTGAGGCCACCACCATCCCTGGTGCCACAGGGAGGGCCACCACCTTCCCTGGTGCCATGGAGATGGGTCTGGGGGCCACCACTATCCCTGGTGCCAAAGAGAGGGCCACCACCATCCCTGGTGCCACGGAGACGACTCCAAGGGCCAGCACCATCCCTGGTGCCACAGGCATGGCCGTGCCTCTGTCCCACCACCTCTTTGACACCAGCCCTGATGCCGCAGCACGTCCCACACCACACAGCTGCCCTGACACCCCAGGGATGTCTCCCCCCACCACAAGGCTCTCCCCACCCCCAGACCCACCTGCTTGTTGGCGAAGACGAGGAGGACGGCGTCCCTGAGCTCATCCTCCGCCAGCATCCGCATCAGCTCCTCCCGCGCCTCGTTCACCCGCTCCCGGTCGTTGCTGTCCACCACGAAGATCAGCCCTGGCCAGAGCAGGGGGCACCATCAGGGCTGCCTGTGCTGCTCCCCGAGTCCCCACCACGCTGTGCCCTGAGCCACCTACCCTGGGTGTTCTGGAAGTAATGCCTCCAGAGGGGCCGGATCTTGTCCTGCCCACCCACATCCCACACGGTGAAGCTGATGTTCTTGTACTCCACTGTCTCCACGTTGAACCCTGCAGGGAGAGACAGTGCAGGGAAACTGAGGCACGGGGCAGCCACCAGCCCCTTCAAAGGAGCCCTGGGCACCCCCCTTCTGGGCCCTGGTGCTCCTTCTGGTCATCCCATTCTGGGTCCTGGTCCTGCCCACCCATCCCACACGGTGAAGCTGATGTTCTTGTACTCCACTGTCTCCACGCTGAACCCTGCAAGGAGCGACAGTGCAAGGAAACTGAGGCACGGGGCAGCCACCAGCCCCTTCAAAGGAGCCCTGGTCACCCCATTCTGGGCCCTAGTGCTGGTCACCCCATTCTGAGGTTCTGGCTCTGGTCACCCCATTCTGGGATGCTGGCTCTGGTCATCCTATTTTGGGGCGCTGGCTCTGTTCACCCCATTTTGGGGTGCTGGTTCTGGTCACCCCATTCTGCGCGCTGGTTCTGGTCACCCCAGTTCTGGTCACCCAGTTCCGGGGTGCTGTGCCCTGGTCACCCCACTCTGGGCCCTGGTGCTGCCCACCCACATCCCACAGGGTGAAGCCGATGTTCTTGTACTCCACTGTCTCCATGTTGAACCCTGCGGGGAGCGACAGCGCAGGGAAACTGAGGCACGGGGCAGCCCCTTCAAAGGAGCCCAGATTGGGAGCGGGCTCTGCTCAGCGCCCCCCCCTCAAGCCCACCCACCGATGGTGGGGATGGTGGTGACGATCTCGCCCAGTTTGAGCTTGTAGAGGATGGTGGTCTTGCCAGCAGCGTCCAGCCCCACCATGAGGATCCGCATCTCCTTCTTGCCGATCAGGCTCTTCAGCAGGTTCCCGAAGATGTTGCCCATGGTGACGGCGGCGCTGGCTCCGAGGCCGGATCCTGCGGGGGCATGGGGCAGGCTGGGGGAGGCCCTGAAATCTGCAGGGGTGGAGCTGAGGGGTCCCCGGTGCTCGGAGCAGGGGGGAATCGGGGATCCTCGTGTCCTGGGGGGATGCAGGGTTTGGGGGACCCCATGAAAGGGGGTGGGGAGGGGGTTGTGGACTGTGTGGGGGTGTTTGTGTGTGCAGCTCGGGGGATGCTGAGCCGGCCCCCGCTGCACCCTGCACAAGGACAGCGCAGGGCGCTGCACTGAGGGAAACTGAGGCAGAGCTGTCGCCCCCTTCGAGAAGAGCAGAGCCCCCCCGAACCCGACCCAGCCTCCGCACGATGCCCCCATCACCGCAACCTCGCCGGAGGGGGAGGCCACATCACCCCCCCCCCCCCAACCCGAACCGCAGCGCGCCCCTTCCCCCGCACCGTGCGCATCCCCCGCGGCCCCGGGACCCCCAGCTCCCCGCTCCCCCTCTTCACCACCCCCCCATCACAACGCGCCCCCAAACCCCCTCCTCTCCATCCCGCACTGCGCCGCCCCCCCCGCGCATCGCCCCCCGCCCCCGCCGCACCGCACCGCATCCCCCCGCGCCGCCCGGTACGACCCCAACCCACCGGGGCTCCGCGTCCCCGCCGCACCGGGCACCCCGGTACTGGCTGCAGCCCCCCCGCGCCGGTACGGTGCTGATCTCCACCCCCCCCCCGGTTATCCCCGCGCACCCCCCGGCGATGCCCGCGCCCCGCACCCCCGAGCGGCGGGCGGCCCCCCGCACCTGGTGCCGGTGCCGGTGCCGGTTCCGCCCCCGCCGCCGCTGACTCTGCACCGCTCCCGCCGCCGGAAGCGGAGGCCCCGAGCGCGCCGATCTCGCGAGAGCGCCCGGTTAACCCCCCCAACCCCCCTCCCGCCGCCCCGCTCCGCTTCCCGCAACCTCCCCCCCCCCACACCGGGACCGGGGGCGCGCACGGGGAGCGGCGGAGGGGGGGGAGGGAGCGGGGGGTGCAATGGCGAGAGGCACCGGGCGTTACCATGGCAACGGCTGCAGCAGTGAGGGGGGGGACACTGAGGGGGGGGGACACTGAGGGGGGGTCCCCGTGTGTCCCCCCCCACCCCGCCATCAGCCCGGTCCTGGCGGCACCGGGACCCGCACCGGGGGGACAGAGCCGAGTCCGAAGGGAATACGGGGAGAGCGGGGTCCCGGCTCTTCCGCCCCCGCCGTGAGCACCGGGGACGCAGCGTCCCGGTTTGGGGGGGTGCCTGTGCTTCACGGGGGACGGGGACCCCCGCACCGTAACGGGGGGACAGGCTGAGCACCCCCGCACCGTGCCGGTATGGTCGGTACCGAGGCTGCCCCGGTGTTCGCAGGCTGGGCAGGGGACGGGACGGGGCGCGGGGAACCCGCGGGTGCTTCCCACGTCCGTCCGTTTGTCCGTCCCTGCTCGGCGCCACGGGACAGAACGGATGCCCCCCGCTCCCAGACAGGTACCGGGGGCGCCGAGCAGCACCGGGCGCCCCGACGGCTGCGGGAACGGTTCCAGCGGCACCCCAGAACTGGGGGGGATCCCGAGCACCGGGCCGCCGTGGGCTGCGGCACAGAGGGGATGGGGGGAACGGGGGCTCGGGGCGGCGGGCAGCGAGCGCAAGGACCGGAGAGTCCCGGGATGGAGCGGGGGAGGCGAGGGCCGCGGTTGCGCCCCGCCGCTGGTGGCACAGCCCCGGGCAGGGCCCTCCCAGCCGCGCCCCGGGGCCTCCCCGCGGCCGCTGACCTCAGCCCCGGGAGCCCCGACGGGGCGGAGGCCCGAGGGCGTGGACACGGCCCGGCCCGGCCGGGAACCGGGGCGGGGGAGGCGGGAGCGCCGCGCTGGAGCAGACCCCGGCTCGGCCCTGGGTTCCTCCCGGGCCGGGGGAAGGGGTGCGGGTGGGTGCCGGTGCGAGCCCCCCACCCCCGCCGCCGTCCCGGGGCTTTGTCCGTCCTTGAATTAAACTGGAGAGCGGCGGCCCCGGGCCGTGACGGGCCAGCGGGGCTAATCCGGCCCCGCATGACTGGTCCGGGGAAACCGCGGCGGGGGGATTACCCCCCCCGGTTCCCGCCCCAACGGGGGACTCAGCTCAGGGCCCCCGGCCCGTCGGGCCCCGCGCTGGGGACTTCACACCCACCCACAACCGGCCCGGGCGGGGGGTGACGGGGACAGTCGTGTCCCAACCGGGACCGGGCCAGCACCGGCCCCGCGTGCCCGTGTTCTGGCCGTGGGCGCGTCCGGCCGCCGCCATCCGAGCACCCCCTGCCCTTCCTTCTGTCCGCCCTCCCTCAATCCCTCCGGTCCATCCCTACCTCCGACACCCGGTACCGGCCCAGACCGGGCTCTCCGGGGCAGCGGGAGCCGTGCGGGGCCGTGCCGCGCCCACGCGGGTTGTGCACACCGTTCACGGGGGCCCGGGACAGCCCGGGACAGCCCGGGACAAGCCGGGCTCCAGCGGCTGGAAGAGGCTGTAGCCCCCGCTCCACCGGGCAAGGAGTAGGACGGGACAGGGCTCCGTGGGCTCCGGAGGGGCGCCCGGCAGCCTCGACGGTCCCCGTCCCCGGGCACCGCACGTCGCGTCCCCCGGGAAGCCCCGGGACGGTGTCCCCGGCCTTTCCCGTGCGCCCGGGACTGTCACGGAGCTCTGCCTCCCCCGTGCGCCCGGGACTGTCCCGGGATATCCCGTCACTCCTTGCCCCTGTGCACCCCGGGCTGTCCCGGGACATCCCGGGCTATCCCCGTTCCCCGCTCCCTCCGTGCGCTCGGAGCCGTCCGGGGCCATCCCGGGTTATTCCGGGACCGGCTCCTCCTCGCACCGGGAGCTGTCGCGGGCCGGTGCCGGTGCCTGCAGAACGTGTGCGCGGCACGGCGGGGAAGGCGGGGGGCGGCAGCCGGGAGCTCTGGGCACGGGGCCGGGGCGCAGCCACCCCGCCGGGCTAATCCGGGCCGTGACGGACAGCCCCGGCGCCGCCGCTCCCGCCGCCCCGTAAGAGATGCCGCAGCTCCGCCGCTCCCCATTGTTAGGGCGAGGACGCGGGGAGGCCCCGCGCGGCGGGACCGGCCCACGGGGACCCTCCGCGCCGCCCCTATAAGAGGGAAGGGGCTGGAAGATGCTCCCGGGTGCTGAGCGCTGTGCACCCGCCGCGCCGAGCCCAGTCCAGCCGTGCCGGCTCCCCGGGGAGCTGCCGGTACCGACCACCGGCACCGAGTACCGCGCACGGACCGCCGAGAGCCAGCAGCGGTACCGACGCACAGAGTGCCGAGCACCGGCTCCCCAGAAGCGGCACCGCGAACGGAGCGCCCGACGCCGCGCTCCGGGGCCCGGTCGGTGCGCGCTGGGCACCGCACCCCCGACGCCGCGCCCCGGCCACCGGCTGCAGCCCGGTGGCGGCGGCGGTGCCGGCCCGGCCCGCCCGCCCGGCGCTCCCCGCGTCCCCCCGCGGCCGTCCTGATCTCGGAGCCGCCCCGCGCGTCCGGAAACACGCGTGGATGTAGCGGCCGGGCCGGGGGCTCTGCGGCACCATAAATACCGGGACGGCCGCTCGCCCGCGCACTCTGCCGGGGCTCCCGGGGCCGGAGCCATGCGCGCCGCCGCGCTGGGGCTGGCGCTCCGGGCACTCTGGGCTCTGGCCCTCTCCTCGCTCTCCAACACGCTGGCAGTGAACAACAGCGGGCGGTGGTGGTGAGTCGGACAGCACCGGCACCGGCACCGGTACCGGGGTGGTGAGGCGGGAGGGCGGGGCTGGCACAGGAACAGCAGGGACTGCCCTGCGCGCAGGAATGGGGCGTGCGGGGGAACACGGGGCTGCGAGCCGCCTTTGGGATCCCTCCAGGGGATGCTGCGGTGGCAGCGAGGAACCTGCAGGGAGGCTGAGGTGAGGAGGGAGGCGCTGGGGTCACCATCCCCACCTGTGCCACAGGGGCATCATCAACGTGGCCTCGTCCACCAACCTGCTGACCGACTCCAAGAACGTGCAGCTGGTGCTGGACCCCAGCCTGCAGCTGCTGAGCCGAAAGCAGCGCAAGCTGATCCGGCAGAACCCCGGCATCCTGCACAGCGTCAGCTCCGGCCTCCAGACCGCCATCAAGGAGTGCAAGTGGCAGTTCCGCAACCGCCGCTGGAACTGCCCCACCTCGCAGGGCCCCAACATCTTCGGCAAAATCGTCAACAGGGGTGAGGCTGGTGGGGGGGAAGCACGGGGGTCCCCCAGACCTCCTCCATGCACCCCCAAGTTGGGATGCTCATCAAAGCACCCCTGGTGTCTATGGGGGCATCACCAGCTCATTGTGATGGAGGGTTGGGGGTGTCAGTGGGCGCCCCCTCCCCATGCTGGCAGCACCCTGAGGCCCCGCTCCCTCCACAGGCTGCCGGGAGACAGCGTTCATCTTTGCCATCACCAGCGCTGGCGTGACACACTCGGTGGCCCGGTCGTGCTCGGAGGGGTCCATCGAGTCCTGCACCTGTGACTACCGGCGCCGTGGGCCCGGGGGTCCCGACTGGCACTGGGGGGGCTGCAGTGACAACATCGACTTCGGCCGCCTCTTTGGGAGGGAGTTTGTGGACTCCAGTGAGAAGGGCCGGGACCTGCGTTTCCTCATGAACCTGCACAACAACGAGGCTGGGCGCATGGTGAGGGCACCGGGGGCTTGCTGAGGGCACCGGGGTGGGCACAGAGATGAGCACGGCCACCGAAACCTTCAGCCTGTTCCCATGTGTGTGTTGGGAGCAGCTGGAGATGGGTTTCACTCTTGTCTTTGGGATAAATGATGTCTGAGTGATGTGACACTGCAGAAATGAGGGGTGTAGGAGTGTCCCCAGGGGGATCTCAACCTGCTCACAAAGCCCCAAATTCCCCTTTCCTTCCAGACACAAAGATGAGCACAACCACCAAGACCTTCAGCCTGTTCCCATGTGTGTCTTGGGAACAGCTGGAGATGGGTTTTGTGCTTGTCTTTGGGACGAGTGATGTCTGAGAGATGTGACAGTGAAGAAATGAGGGGTGTAGGAGCACGGTTGTCCCCAGGAGGGTCTCAGGCTGCTCACAAAGCCCCAAATTCCCATTTCCTTCCAGACACAAAGATGAGCACGGCCACCAAGACCTTCAGCCTGTTCTGGGAACAGTTAGAGATGGGTTTCACACCTGTCTTTGGGATAAATAAGTGATGTCTGAGTGATGTGACAGTGCAGAAATGAGGGGTGTAGGAGCACGGTGGTCCCCAGGGACATCTCAGGCTGCTCACAAAGCCCCAAATTCCTCTTTCCTTCCAGACACAAAGATGAGCACAACCACCAAAACCTTCAGCCTGTTCCCATGTGTGTTGGGAACAGTTGGAGATGGGTTTTGTGCTTGTCTTTGGGACAAGTGATGTCTGAGTGATGTGACAGTGCAGAAATGAGGGGTGTAGGAGCACGGTGGTCCCTAGGGTGGGTCTCAGGCTGCTCACAAAGCCCCACATTCCCCTTTCCTTCCAGACTGTCTTCTCGGAGATGCGCCAGGAGTGCAAGTGCCACGGCATGTCGGGCTCCTGCACCGTGCGCACCTGCTGGATGCGGCTGCCCACCTTCCGTGCCGTGGGCGACGTCCTGAAGGATCGCTTCGACGGCGCTTCCCGCGTCATCTACGGCAACAAGGGCAGCAACCGCGCGTCACGGGTGGAGCTGCATCACCTGGAGCCCGAAAACCCGGCCCACAAACCCCCCTCGCCCCACGACCTCGTGTACTTCGAGAAATCGCCCAATTTCTGCACCTACAGCGGGAAGATGGGCACGGCGGGCACAGCTGGGAGGTTCTGCAACAGTTCCTCGCCAGGGCTGGACGGGTGCGAGCTGCTGTGCTGCGGGCGCGGGTACCGCACACGCACCCAGCGCGTCACCGAGCGCTGCAACTGCACCTTCCACTGGTGCTGCCACGTCAGCTGCCTCAACTGCACCAACACCCAGGTGCTGCACGAGTGCCTGTGAGCTGCCCTGCCCAGCCCCGGACGGGGGTCAGCGCCACCCACCCCCCATGACGGGTGCCCGGCTGGATTGGAGGCACCTATGGGTGGGGGGTGTGGATGTGTCCTAGGGACCCCCGTCCTGCCATGGGCGGGCTCAGTGTCAAGCACCTTGCCGGCCACTCCCCGGCTCCACGGGGTCACTTCTTGCTGTAAATAAAATATTTATTGTGGACGGTTTGGTGCTGCCGCCCCCCCCCCCCCCCCCCACCCTGCTTCGCTGGCCCCAGGCCCTGTTTTTTATAATGAAAGATAATAATAATTAATAATAATTAATAATAATGATGCTTTGTTACAGGTGTCATTGATAGCCTTTAGAGAAGAATAAAGAATATATTTTTATCAGTCCTGCCCTGATTTGTGTCTGGGGAGAGCTGGGGGAAGGAGGGGGGACACCAATGCATCCTAAACTGTGCGATGTGCTGTCCATCTGTCCATCCATCACTTCTCCATCCCCATTGCACGTCCATCAGCCTGTCTGGCTGCTGTCTGTCCATCTCTCTCCTCCTTCCCTCCACCCTCTGCCATCCCCTCCCCGCAGCCCCCGTTCCTTCTCCCGCTGTGCCCGTCTCCATCGCAGCCATTCCCGCCGCCGCCGCCGCTCCCGGCCGGGACCGTGCAGTCCCCAGGGCTGCGGCGCCCATCACCATGGCACCTTGACTGCAGCATCTCCGATGCTGGAATTTGCCGGGGCGGTCGGGCTGGTGCCGCCGAGGCCGGGAGTGGGGAGCGGCCCCGGGAGGTACAAGACGACAGACAGGGAATGAGCATCGTCCATCACCGCTACCGGCCGGGGCTGACGGCTCCCCTCGGCTCCGGGGGAAAAGCAGGGCCGGGGGAGGGCACCGGGGTTACCGGGGCAGGGGCCAGAGGGGACAGAGATGGCCACTGGCCCCACAAACAGCCCTACATCCGTGTGTGACCGCAAGAGAAATGATGTGGAGAAGCGGGGGGGTGCAGCTCCGTGGTTGGCAGGTGCTCTGCTGGCATGGGATGGGCATTTCTGCGGGGCAGGCTTCCCTCAGGATGGGCATCCCTCTGGAATGGGCATCCCTTTGGAATGGGCATCTTCTTGGCACAGTCCTCCCACTGGAGTGGGCACCACACCAGGATGGGAATTCAGCGCTTAGGACGTGCCCTGAGATGGGATTTTCCCTGGGATAAGCATCCCAAAGGGGTGGGCACATCCCCAGAGCGGACACCCTTGGGAAGGGCATCCCTCTGGGACAGGCATCCCACGGGGATGGGCACAGGCTCCACACATGCCCCCTGCACCATTATTTCACACTTGGGGACATCAAAACCTCCTTCTCTGTGTTTGGGGGACCCCCAGCCCGGTGTCCCGGGGGTCCCCAGAGCCCGGGCTCCCCCCCAGGGCCGGGAACCTCTCGGGGCCCCTGAGGCTGCACCGCATCAAAGGCTGCGGGATGACGCTGCCACCACCCGAAATATCCCGCGGAGCCGATAGTGGAAAAGTTGATGTTTCGAGACTCAAAGGAGGGGGGGGGAAAAACACCCTGGGGGCCCCCGCTGCCCGCGCCAAGGTCAAAACACCGGCGTGGAGAATAAAATACCAAAAGGCGAGGAAAACGCCTGGAAAGGAACACAGCCCGAAATAACCCTCCGAGCATCTCCCGCCTGCCGGGTTATCTGCCTGCTAAATTCTGCTCCTGCTTCAGCATGAAAATAGCCTGTTTTCCTGCGGTAGGAGTCAGGAATATAGATAATGACATTCTTATAAGTCACCTCTGTTACTCAGCTTTTCCTGTGTGTCCTGCTGGGCACCTCGGGCAGCCGCGACCCCCAGGTGGGCAGGGGCACCCTGGGCACGGGGCACAGACCTCCCCTGGCGTGGACAAATATTCCTGGGTGCTGGAAATAGCTGCTGTGGGCCAGCTGAGGGCCAGGGAGAGGGCGGTGCCATCCTGCAGCAGGCTGTCACATCTGGGAAGCCGGGTAACAGCTGGATGGTGGCCACAAGCTGGGCCTGCTGAGGGATGGGACAGCCCCGTTCAGGGATGGGGTGCAGGGGGGCTCTGCCTGGGGCTGTGGGACAGAGAGACACACAGAAATGCAGGACAGAGGGACAGGAGGGCTTCCGGGACAGAGACGTCGTTCCCAGAAATGTGGGACACTGGGATAGGAAAATGCCCAGGGGTGCAGGACAGAGGGACACAGCCATGCCCAGGGGTGCAGGACAGAGGGACACAGCCATGCCCAGGAGTGCAGGACAGAGGGACACAGCCATGCCCGGGGGTGCAGGACAGTGGGGTGGTGACATTCCCCAAAGTTCAGGACAGAAAGACAGGACAATACCCAAAGTTTCTGGACAGAGGGACAGGATGACACAGAGAGATGCAGAACAGAGCTGTGCCCAGAGGTGTGGGACAGAGGGATGGTGCCATTCCCAGAATCCAGAAAAAGGGACGGGACTGTGGCCAGAGGTACAGGACGGAGGAATTGTGTCATTCCCAGAGGTGCAGGACAGAGGAATTGTGGCATTCCAGAGGTGCAGGACAGAGGAATTGTGTCATTCCCAGGGGTACAGGACAGAGGAATTGTGGCATTCCAGAGGTGCAGGACAAGGGAATTCTGTCATTCCCAGAGGTGCAGGACAGAGGAATTCTGTCATTCCCAGGGGTATAGGACAGAGGAATTCTGTCATTCCTAGAGGTACAGGACAGAGGAATTGTGTCATTCCCAGGGGTATAGGACAGAGGAATTCTGTCATTCCCAGAGGCGCAGGACAGAGGAATTGTGTCATTCCCAGGGGTATAGGACAGGGGAATTCTGTCATTCCTAGAGGTACAGGACAGGACAGTGCCCAGAGGTGCAGGACAGGGGAATTGTGTCATTCCCAGAGGTGCAGGACAGGACAGTGCCCAGAGGTGTGGGGCAGGAGGACTCTGCCATTTCCAGAAATGCACGACAGAAGGACAGAGATGCAGGACAGACACACAGAGCTGTGCCCACCCGGCCCCATCCCACCTGCAGGACCATCCCCATCCCCTCCCATCCCATCCCATCCCATCCCCTGTCACCATCACCAGCGGCACAGCCCCGTCCCGGCTCCCCTCGCCTCCGGTCGATGCGGACCCACGTCCCGCCAGCTCCCGGCTTGTCCGGCCGCCCCCTCCCATCCGCCGCATTCCTCCGGCGCGGGGCCAACGCGCCCAGCAACGGTGGCAGCGCTGGCCTCTAATCCCCGGGCATGCCAGCCCCGGGGGGACCGTCGCCGTCACCCACTCCCTGATAGGTGACCAATGCCCGAGACGAACAATTAGGGACAAAGCGGAGCCGCCGGGGGCTAACGCCGGCCTTCACGGGTGCCTTGTGCGGCATTCGGCGGGTTTAATGAATTGTCCATCAATCCTTTCAGCTCCGCTCGCCCGGGCTGGATTAATCTGAGAAGCCGCAGTGGGGAAGGAGCCGCTAAGCCTGTATTTATTACTCTGCCATTGTAACTAATTGAGGTAATTATCTGTGACTCCAACCCCGCGCAACAATGGCGCATTCAGCGGACCCTTCCCACCGGCTCCTCGCGCGGCCTGGGAGAGGCGGCACCGCGGGCAGGGACACGGGGACGCGGCGGGGACGGTGGGGTGGGGACGGTCAGGGTGTCAGCAGGTGACACCGCGCTGCGGGGACACGGACAGCGCTGCTGGCACGCGTGGGATGTGGCACGGCCGGTGCCAGCTGCAGGTGAGGGTCGCGGCAATGTGGGGACACTGCCAACAGCAGTGCACACATGGACCCGGATCTTTGGGGACATCGTTGTCACCAGTGTCACCAGTGACATATAAATATCACAGCTCACTGGGGACACCGCCATTACTGGCACATACATGGGCAGGGCTCCTTTGGGACAGGGATCCTTTGGGACATGGCACGGCCGGTGCCAGCTGCACGTGAGGGTCACGGCTCTGTGGGGACACTGCCAGCAGCAGTGCACACATGGACACGGATCTTTGGGGACATCGTTGTCACCAGTGACACACAAATGTCACAGCTGGCTGGGGGCACTGCCAGCACTGGCACATACATGGACAGGGCTCCTTTGGGACATTGCCAACACCAGTGACACATGACAGGGCTCCTTTGGGACATGGCACGGCTGGTGCCAGCTGCATGTGAGGGTCACAGCTCTGTGGGGACACTGCCAACAGCAGTGCACACATGGACACGGATCTTTGGGGACATCGTTGTCACCAGAGTGTCACCAGTGACACATAAATGTCACAGCTCACTGGGGACACCGCCATTACTGGCACATACATGGGCAGGGCTCCCTTGGGACAGGGATACTTTGGGACATGGCACGGCCTGTGCCAGCTGCACGTGAGGGTCACGGCTCTGTGGGGACACTGCCAACAGCAGCGCACACATGGACACGGATCTCTGGGGACATCGTTGTCACCAGAGTGTCACCAGTGACACGCAAATGTCACAGCTACTGGGGACACCGCCATTACTGGCACATACATGGGCAGGGCTCCTTTGGGACATTGCCAGCTGCCCGTGTGAGTCGTGGCTCTGTGGGGACATTGCCAACAGCGGCACACACATGGACACGGATCTTTGGGGACATTGTTATCACCAGAGTGTCACCAGTGACACACGAAGGTCACAGCTCGCTGCACTGGCACATACATGGACATGGTTCCTTTGGGACATGGCATGGCCGGTGCCAGCTGCACGTGTGGGTCATGGCTCTGTGGGGACAATGCCAGCAGCAGCGCACACATGGACACGGATCCTTGGGGACATCGTTATCACCAGAGTGTCACCAGTGACACACGAAGGTCACAGCTCGCTGCACTGGCACATACATGGACATGGTTCCTTTGGGACATGGCATGGCCGGTGCCAGCTGCACGTGTGGGTCATGGCTCTGTGGGGACAATGCCAGCAGCAGTGCACACATGACACAGATCTTTGGGGACACAATTGTCACACGAAAGTCACAGGTGGCTGGGGACAGCGCCAGCGCTGGCACATACTTGGATGTGGTTCCTTTGGGGCACGGCATGGCCAGTGCCAGCTGCACGTGAGGGTCACGGCTCTGTGGGGACAATGCCAACAGCAGTGCACACATGGACACGGATCCTTGGGGACATCGTTGTCACGAGTGACACACGAAGGTCACAGCTCGCTGCACTGGCACATACATGGACATGGTTCCTTTGGGACATGGCATGGCCGGTGCCAGCTGCACGTGTGGGTCATGGCTCTGTGGGGACACTGCCAACAGCAGCACACACATGGACCCAGATCTTTGGGGACATCGTTGTCACACGAAGGTCACAGCTGGCTGGGGACACCGCCAGCACTGGCACATACATGGACAGGGCTCCTTTGGGACATTGCCAACTCCAGTGACACATGAGACACGGCTCTCTGGGGACGCCAGCCACCACCAGTGACACACAGGTGTTGTGGCTGTCTGGGGACAGCAGCAGGACACACACACACATGGGGACAGGCCTGTGGTGACATCGCTGTCACAAGTGACACACAAAGCTCTCAGACACCACCAGCACCCACGACACTCACGGCTCTCTGGGAGCACAGCCAGAGCTGGCACTGCCCTCTGGGGACACCGCCGTCACCGGTGACACACGAGGGTCACAGCTCCCTGCGGGGACATGGCCAGCCCCGGTGACACCGCACTGCCCGGCACGGATGTCACACGTGGCTGACGCTTCTTTGGGGACACAGCACCGCTCCGGGGGCAGGCAGGACCCCGGTGCCCCCCGGTGCCCCCCGGTGCCCCCCGGTGCCATCGCTCACCGGCTGCGCGGCCACATCTGGCGGCCACACGCGTCCCTCTCGGGGGGCTCCGGTACCGGGCGGGACCCCCCGGTCCCGGGCGTTGTCACCCGCACGTGCTGAGCCCCCGGTGGGCCCGGGGGGACCCCCGAGGCTGCGGCGCGTTCCGGTGCCCCGGGGGTGCCGGGGGAAGGCGCCGGCGCCGGCGCAGCCCGAATTAGAAGGTGAATTTCCCGGCGGGAGCGGCTTTGGGCAGCAGCTGAGCCCACGGGAAGGGCAGCGCCGCTGCCCCCGCGTCTGGGGCACCCCGCCGGGCACCGCGCCGGGCCGTGACGGGCCGTGCTGGGCCGTGCCAGGCTGGGCTGGGCCGTGCCAGGCTATGCCAAGCTGTGGTAGTTTGTGTTGAACCGTGCCAGGTTATATCAGCCTGTGCTGGGCTGTGCCAGGTTATACCAGCCTGTGCTGAGCCGTGCCAGGCTGTTCTGGGCCGTGCCAGGTTATACCAGGCTGTGCTGAGCCGTGCCAGGCTGTGCTGAGCCGTGCCAGGTTGTACCAGGCTGTACCAAGCTGTGTTAGTTTGTGTTGAGATGTGCCAGGCTGTGCTGAGCCGTGCCAGGCTGTGCTGGGCCGTGCCAGGTTATACCAGCCTGTGCCAAGCTGTGGTAGTTTGTGTTGAGCCGTGCCAGGCTGTACCAGCCTGTGCCAAGCCGTGTTAGTTTGTATTGAGCCGTGCCAGGCTGTACCAGCCTGTGCCAAGCTGTGGCAGGCTGTGCTGAGCCGTGCCAGGTCATACCAGTCTGTGCCAAGCTGTGCCAGGCTGTGCTGGGCCGTGCCAGGTTATACCAGTCCGTGCCAAGCTGTGGTAGTTTGTGTTGAGCCGTGCCAGGCTGTACCAGCCTGTGCCAAGCCGTGTTAGTTTGTATTGAGCCGTGCCAGGCTGTACCAGCCTGTGCCAAGCCGTGCCAAGTCGCAAAGAGCTGTTCTGGTGCTGGCCATGCCGTGCTGTGCCAAACTGAGCCATGCCAGGCTGTGCTAAGGTGTGCCAGGTCGTGCCCAGCTGTGATGAGCTGTGCCAAACAGGCTGTGCCAAGCGTTCTGGGCTTTGCCGAGCCATGCTGAGCTGTGCTGAGCCATGCCAGGTGGCATCAGGCTGTGCCAGGCTGTGCCAGGCTGCACTGAGCTGTTCCGAGCTGTTCCTTGCCATGCCAAGCCGTGCCAAGGTTGCTGAGTTGACCTTGGCTCTTCTGGGCTTTGCCAAGCCGTGCCAGGCCATACCAAGCTGTGCCAGGACATGTTGGTTATACCCAGCCGCGTTCCAAACTGTGCCAGGCCGCATCATGCTGTGACAACCCGTGGCTCACACCACACCTTGCCAACCACCCTCTGCCGTGCCAGGCCATGCCAAACCGTGCCAAGGCTGCTGAGTTGACCTTGGCTCTTCTGGGCTTTGCCAAGCCGTGCCAGGCTGCTGTGCCAAGCTGTGCCAGGCTATACCAAGCTATGCCAAGATGTTCTGGGTCATACCAAGCTACGTTCCAAACTGTACCAAGCCGTGCCAGGCTGCTGTGCCAGGCTATACCAAGCTGTGCCAGGCTGCTGTGCCAAGCTGCGCCAGGCTATACCAAGCTATGCCAAGATGTTCTGGGTCATACCAAGCCACGTTCCAAACTGTGCCAGGCCGTGCCAGGCTGCATCGTGCCGTGACAATCCGCGGCTCACACCACACCTTGCCAACCATCCATGCCAAGCCGTGCCAGGTGCCACCGTACCGGCTGTAGAACCACCCCCGTGCCACGGGGGGCTGCAATTGCCCTTGTGGCCAGAGCCAGGTGTGGCACTTGGATGCCACCCTGGCCACGTGCCAGCGCAGGGGGACACACTGGGGGGGTGACGCTGCCTTGGGGTGCCCCCCCAGCCTCGCGGGGTGGCCCGGCGGCCGCGGCTGCCCCGTGCCGTGACCTCCGCGCCGGTGTCACCGCGGTAATGACAGGGTCGCGCCGGGGGGGCGGGGGAGGAGCCGGTTTTAAATAACGCGCAAATTGGCCACGATATTTGTGCGGTTTCCTGGGGATCCTCCTCCCTCCCTCCCTCCCTCCCCTCCTGCAGCGTGACTAAGAGAGGTGGCGGCTGTTTGGGGGGGACAGTGACTCACTGGGGGTCCCCCCCCGGCCGTGACGTGGGGCCGGTGGTGGCGCAGGGCCAGCCCTGCTGTGTCACCTGCTCATTATGGGGGGTACGGGGGGGGGGCTGGCACGTCCTGCCCGTGTTGTGACGCACCGTGGTGGCCGCAGGGACACCCGGGACCTCCGGCTGACCCCGGCACCGTAAGGGGACACCGGGGATGTCACGGAGGCGTGCCCGGACACCTGAGTGCTTGTTGGGGGGCACAGAGTGACCTGAAGGGGTGACACCCCCCCACCCCGACCTCCCACAAACAGGGACAGAGGCAGCACAGGGGATCCCGGAGCTTTTATTGGGGTCAGCCCGTGGGAACGCCAGCCCTGAGCGCCTGAGAACCACACCCCGCCAAGCCCCGCCCTGAAAGTGCCACACCCCGCCAAGCCCCGCCCCTCAGGCCGGGGTGGGGCTGGCGGGGCCCGGGGGGGCTCCGGCGCTCTCCAGGCTGCTGCTGCTGCTGCTGTAGGCTCGGGGCTCTCGGCAGAGGCGCTGCCGGGACCCCCCCACGCTGCTCTCGGCATCCGAGTCCGAGTCGGGCGCCGTGTGCCGGCGGATGCGGGACACGGCTTCCCGCAATGCCTGCGCGTACAGCACCGGCCGCCGCGGCGGGGGCCGCCCCCGGGCACCCCTGCAGCCCCCCGGGCTGTGCCACGGGCTGCGGGGGCTGCCGGGGGGCTCCCGGGGCGGCGAGGGCGCTGCCGAAGCGCTGCCGACCCCGGCGGGCACCGAAGGGCTGCGAGGAGGGGACGCCCTGGCATAGCGGACCTGCTGGCGCTGCGGGGGTGGCACGTACTGGGCACGGACCACCACGCGGGTGGCATCGATGAGGACGTGGCCCCCCGTTCCCCGCTGCCCCCTCCCGCGCCCCGGTGCCCGCTCCCGGCCGGCTGCCGCCCGTGGCAGCGTCTGGCAGTGCCGGGGGCCGGTGCCGGGCCCTGCTGGGGACGGCAGCGTCGCACGGGGCCACCGGTGCTTGGCCTCGGTGGCCGCCCGGGGCAGAGTGTGGCTCCAGGCGCCCGGCACAGCCCCCCGGGCCCGAGCAGGAGCCGCCGGGGGGCCGCGGGGTCCCCGCGGGGGTCGCAGCTGGAGGGTGCGGTGGGGACCGTCATAGGCGGGGGGTGCGATGTAAGGGGGGGGTCCCCCTCGGCGGCCGTGGGCAGCCTGCACCCGCTGCATGTGCACCTCGTACGTGGGGGGGCCCTGCTTGTCCCCCGACACCGCGGGCCGAGGGGTGGGCACGGCGTGACCCCCCCAGGGTCCGCTGCTGTCCCCCGGCCCCTCAAGCTGTGGTGGGGGGCAGGGGGTGGGGGGGACCCGGGGCCGGGCTGTGAAGTCCTGCAGGCGACAAGGGGGGTTGGAGGGCACTGGGGGCCAAGGGGGGGCCAGCTCGGCCACAAAGCGTTTCTCCAGGTACCTGCAAGACAGAGAGGGGAGTGAGGGCAGCGAGGGAGGGGAGCAGGGGAGGGGAGCAGGGGAGGGGAGCAGGACGGACCCCCCCAGCCCCAAATGGCGGTCCCCACTCACGCGTACTCCCCGGCGATGCGGCGGTAGGTCCAGGGCGGCTCGGGCCAGCAGCCCGCGGCCATGCCGGCACCACCCGGGCTGCAACACGCCACCGTGTCGATCTCCACCAGCACCAGCTTGGTCCGCTCGCAGATCCGCAGGCGCCCCGCACCACCCCGCTCCGGACCCCCCAGCATTGCCCCGGCCGGCAGGGGGGTCCCCACGGCGGCGGGGGGGGGGCTCAGCGGAGCCTCGGCGGTGCCACCAGCCCGCCCGCACGCACCCACCTGCCGCACGTGTGCCCCCGGTGCCCCCGTGTCCCGCCCGGTGCCACCTCGGGCCACGCTGACCCCGGGGCGAGCGGCGCACGGCGGGGACCCCACCGGCCGTCCCAGGGGTGTCGGTGTGTCGCGTGTGTGTGTTTGTGTCCCCCCCCCCCTTTCCCTCGCCCCGCGGGATCCCTTCCCCCCCTGCGACAAGCAGGCGATGGCGGGTTTGGCACCGAGCGCTGCAGCCCACGCGGGCTCCGAGCGGAGCTTAGCAACCCTCCGGCGGCGGCATGGCAACCGGCACGGCCCCCCTCCCGAGTCCCCCGGGCCCCCCGGTACCTGCCCGGCGCTCCCCTGGCTCTGCCGGAGCCCGGCACTGGCACGGACACGGTGCCCGGGCCCGCCGTCCCCTCCCCGCCAGGAATGTGCCTCGCTCAGCACGGCCGGGCCTCGCACCTCCCCTGCGGACACCGGCTGCGAACCGCGCCGTCCCGGCTGCCCGAGACCCCCCCGGGGCGCCCCAACACCCAGCTCAGCCCCCTCAACCTCCCCCAGCCCCTGCCTGACTCCCCCTGCTCACCGCGGTGCCCCCCAGAGGGTCCCCACGTCCTGCCGGGTCCCCATGTCCTGCCAGGTCCCCGTCTCTGTCCCATCCCCAATCCCGGCCTTTTAGAAAAGCCACAGGCGTAACAAACAGGGATTTAGGGTCTGGGTGAGCTCAGCAGATTCCCCCTTCCCACAGGGGGGCTCACACCCCCTCCCCACACACCCCCCGTGCCCGGGTCAATGCCCCCCGTGCCCTGCACGGAGCCAGGGTGGTGCCAGGTCTGTGTTTATTCGTGGTTTGTCCTCACACACGAAGCGGTGGCGGCTGTGGGGGGACCTTGGGGAGACCCCCGGGGGGCATTGGGGGGTCCCTGGGTCTCACCGAACCCAGGGAGAGGGTGCAGGGTGTGGGGGAACCTTGGGGAGACCCCCGGGGGGCTTGGGGGGGGTCCCTGGGCCGGGTGGGTGTCACCAAACCCAGGGAGAGGGTGCAGGGTGACAGGGACCAGAGGCCACACAGAACAGCCCTGGCATGGCTAAGGGTGACCCCAAGGGGGGTCAAGGGCTGCCCCCATCGCCCCACACGGCTTTGGGGTGCAGGGCACGGCATGGGGGGGGCTGTGGGGTGCCCCCCACCCAGGGAAAGGCAGCAGGGGCTGCCCCAGGGCTGGGGGTTATTGCTGGGTGCTGCTGGTGAGTGGGGGCATCCCCCGGGGGTCCCCACCAGCCCGGGGAGGGCACAGTGATACAGGAGAAGAGATTTTGGGGGGGATTGAGAGGACTGAACCCCCCTCCCACCCCAAAACTGCCTCAGGGGCCCTGGGGGAGCACCAGGGCTTGCAGGATGTCCGAGAGGGAGACGATCCCTTTCACCACATCGCTCTCATCCACCACCACCAGCCGGTGGACCTGGGGAAAGGGGGGACACAGCGAGGGGCTGAGGGGGTGCAGGGACCCCCAGTCTCACCCCAGAGACCCCCCCCAGCAGTCCGGGATTGTTACCTCAGCCTCCACCAGGCGGTTGATGATGGTTTCCAGCGTTTCGTGCTTGTAGCACTTGAGGACGCCCTCGAAGTAGTGGGAGCGGTGCTGCAGCGCCCGCGTCACCGTCACGTCCAGGTTGTTGTAGGTTTTCTCAGCTGCCAGGTTCTGGGGCAGGGACAAACATTGGGGACACATTAGGAGACCCCCAACATCCCACAGTGTTCCCCCAAACCCAGGATTTCCCCTCATTCCAGGATTTCCTCCCCCAGCCCAGAATTTTCTCCCCAGCCCAGCATTTCCATCCAGCCCAGGGTTTTACCCCCCAGCCCAGGGTTTTACCCCCTAGACCAGGGTTTTCCCCCATTCCAGGATTTCCCCCCATTCCAGAATTTCCCCCCAGCTCAGGATTTTCCATCCAGCCCAGAATTTTTCTCCCCATCCCAGTATTGCCTCCTCCAGCCCAGGATTTTCCCCCCTTTCCCCTCAGCCCAGGATTTTCCTCCCCAACCCAGGATTTTACCCCATTCCAGGATTTTCCCCCCATTCTAGGATTTTCCTCCCCAGCCCAGGATTTCCCCCCATTCCAGGATTTTCCCCCCAACCCAGGATTTCCCCCCATTCCAGGATTTCCCCCAGCCCAGGATTTCCCCCCCACAATCCAGGATTTCCCCCCAGCCCAGCCCAGGAATTTTCCCCCATCCCAGGATTTTCCCCCATTCCAAGATTTTCCCCCCCTTTCCAGGATTTCTCCCCACCCCAGTATTTCCCCCCCCCATTCCATAATTTCCCCCCAGCTCAGGATTTTCCCCCCCAACCCAGAATTTCTCCCCATTCCAGGATTCTCTCCCATTCCAGGTTTTTCACACCCAGTATTTCCCCCCATTCCAGGATTTCCTCCCAACCCAGGATTTTCCCCCAGCCCAGGATTTCCTCCATTCCAGGATTTTCCCCCCCATTCCAGAATTTTCCCCCTACCCAGGATTTTCCCCCCCAACCCAGAATTTCTCCCCATTCCAGGATTCTCTCCCATTCCAGGATTTCCCCCCATTCCAGGTTTTTCACACCCAGGATTTTCCCCCCACCCCAGAATTTTATCCCCACCCCAGGATTTCCCCCCAGCCCAGGATTTCCTCCATTCCAGGATTTCCCCCATTCCAGAATTTTCCAGCACTCACAATAACATCGAATTTGGAGTAGATATCCACCACACGCCCTGGGGAGGAAGAAGGAGCAGCTCAGCCAAGCCCAAGGTGCTCAGGAGGGGACACTTGGGGACATCCAGAGCCAGGACAGGCCATCCTCACCTGACTCATCCACCACGGGCAGGGCAGACACTCGGTGCTGCACGAAGATGCCCAGGGCAACGTAGATGGGAGTGCTGGTGCCAACCACGGCGATGTTCCTGTAGGTGCCAATCTGCAGCTCCTCCAGGGTCCGTGCCATGAACTCGGGCTTGGGCACCTCTGAGATCTGAGGGGACAGGGAGGGGACAGGGCTGAGCACAGGATTGATGGGGAAAGGACAAAAAAAATGGGGGGCAAAGCATGGGGGGTTGTGGGATGTCCAGGTAGGAGTGTGGTGAGGTACCAGGGCTGTGCCCACCCACAGCTGGTGGTACCTGGTGTGCAGGGACCTGGCACAGCCCAGGCTGGGGGGTTCAGAGTGAAACCCCAAAGGTTCTGGGGCACATTTTGGCACGGCTTAGATGGGGGGCTCAGGGCAGCCCCTGGCACAGGGAGCTGGCACAGCCTGGGCTGGCACCTGGGAATCTCAGGGTAGCATCTAGGCCTGGCACAGCCCAGGATGGGGGTCTCAGGGCAGCCCCTGGCACAGCCTGGGTTGGCACTTTGTACCACCTGGACTGGGAGTACCAGGGTAGCACCTGGGCCTGGCACAGCCCAGGATGGGGGTCCCAGTGTGGCCCTGGCACAGGGAGCTGGCACAGCCTGGGCTGGCATTTTGTACCACCTGGACTGGGGGTCTCAGGGTAGCACCTGGGCCTGACACAGCCTGGGTTGGCACTTGGTACAGCCTGGACTGGGAGATCCAGAGTAGCACCTGGGCCTGGCACAGCCTGGGTTGGCACTTGGTACAGCCTGGATTGGCAGTCTCAGGGCAGCACCTGGGCCTGGCACAGCCTGGGCTGGCATTTTGCACCACCTGGATTGGGGGTCTCAGGGCAGCACCTGAGCCTGGCACAGCCCCTGGCACAGCCCAGGGTGAACATCCTGGGTAATCCCGGAACGGGCACCGGGCACAGCCCAGGCTGGGGGTCCCAGTGTGACCCTGGCATAGGGAGCTGGCACAGCCTGGGCTGGCACTTGGTACAGCCTGGACTGGGAGTTCCAGAGTAGCACCTGGACCTGGCACAGCCCAGGATGGGGGTCTCAGAGCAGCCCCTGGCACAGGCACCTGGCACAGCCCGGGCTGGGGGTCCCAGTGTGACCTTGGCACATCCCAAACCGAAGGTCCTGGTCTGACCCCACCCTCCCCGAGGGGCAGAGACTCACAAAGAGCTTGAGGAACTTGAGGATGCGTTTGTGGGTGAGGATGTAGAGCGTGTTCCCCGAGTCGGGGTCGATGACGGGCAGCCGGTGGATCTTGTTCCGGATCAGGGAGGAGACGGCGTCAAACAGGCTGTGGGGGGCAAGGCAGGGGGGATTTGGGGTGTCCCTGGCACTGCCACCACCGGCTGTGCCCCTCTCCCTGCCCCCCGGGCTACCTGGCATTGGGGGAAATGCACACCAGCGGCTTGAAGGAGTCTTGCAGGTAAACCTCTGTGGGGAGAGGGGTGGGTGAGGGCATGGAGGGGTGGGACACCCCAAGAAG
Source organism: Artemisiospiza belli (assembly GCA_021963965.1). Taxonomy (NCBI): domain Eukaryota; kingdom Metazoa; phylum Chordata; class Aves; order Passeriformes; family Passerellidae; genus Artemisiospiza; species Artemisiospiza belli. Next base: position 1,822,691 of record JAKDEW010000064.1, read on the forward strand.
GGCAGCAGTGACCCCCCCTCACCTCTCCACGTCTCTATTTTATGTTCCTCCAGCTCGTAGATCTGCACCTGTGAGGAGGAGGAGGAGGAGGAAGCTCAGATGGGACAGCCAAAACCCAACCCGAGACCCCCCCAGACCCCAGCCCTCACCATGGGGGATTTGTAGTAGCGGTGCAGGATGTTGATGAAGTCGGTGATGGTCAGCATTCCTGGGGGGCAGGCAGGGTGAGGAGGGTCCTGCCAGCCCCCCAAAACCCCCAGAGACCCCCCCAGAGACCCCCCCAGACCCCTTTGCTCACCTACAAAACTTTGCTTTTTGCTGTCCCACAGCGGGGCCGCCCGGACGCCGTTGGTGACCAGCGCGAAGAACGCTTTCTTCACCTGCAGGCACGGGGGTCAGGGAGCCCCAAAAGTGCCCCCTTGGCCCCAAAAGTGCCCCCCCGACCCCAAAAGTGCCCCCCGGCCCTGGCACACCTGCAGGGATGTGTCGAAGACGACGAGTTTGGAGCTGGTGGGGATGAGGTCGTAGCAGCGATGGGATTTCATGAAGGCGGTGTAGGCACCGCGGTGAGCGTCCCCTGGGGGGGCAGCGTCAGGGGGCACCCCGAAACCCGGGGCACCCCAATCCCAGACACCCCAAAACCCGGGGCACCCCAATCCCAGATACCCCAAATCCTGTGGCACCCCATATCCTGGGGCACCCCAAAACCCGGGGCACCCCAAAACCCGGGACATCCCCAATCCCAGATACGCCAAGTCCCGGGACACCCCAAAACCCAGGGCACCCCAAAACCTGGAGAATTCCAAAACCGGGGACACCCCCAATCCCAGACACCCCAAATCCTGTGGCATCCCCATCCTGGAACACCCCAAAACCTGGAGAACCCCAAAACCCGGGACATCCCCAATCTCGGGACACCCCCAGTCCCAGACACCCCGAATCTTGAGGTACCCCCAATCCCGGGACACCACCAGTGCCAGACACCCCAAATCCTGTGGCACCCACAATCCCGGGACACCTCAAAATCCTCTGACACCCCAAATCTCGGGACACCCCAAAATCCTCTGACACCCCAAATCTCGGGACACACCAGTACCCAGGATATCCCAAAGCCCAGAACACCCCAAACCGTCCAGTGCCACAAATCCCATTTCATTTCACTCCCAATTTCGGACACCCAATCCCGGGACACCCTTAACTGCAGTCATGGGGCACCCCAAATCCCACAACACCCAGCTCAGGGCTCCGGGGTACCCCCAACACCGGGATATTCCCGGTCACGGAGCACCCCAAATCCCAGACACCCAGCTCAGGGCTCCGGGACACCCCAAAATCCTCTGACACCTCAAGTCCCGGGACACCCCAAACCCTCGAATGCCCCAAATCCCAGGACATCCCAAAACCTCGAATACCCCAAATCCCGTTTCACTCCCACTTCTGGGACACCCAGCTCAGGGCTCCGGGACACCCCGAATTCCGGGATATCCCCGGTTATGGGGCACCCCAAATCCCACAACACCCAGCTTAGGGCTCCGGGGTACCCCCGACACCGGGATATCCCCGGTCACGGAGCACCCCAAATCCTACAACACCCAGCTCAGGGCTCGGGGACACCCCAAATCCGGGATATCCCCGGTTATGGGGCACCCCAAATCCTGGACACCCAGCTCAGGGCTCCGGGACACCCCAAACTCCGGGATATCCCCGGTTATGGAGCACCCCAAATCCTGGACACCCAGCTCAGGGCTCCGGGACACCCCAAACTCCGGGATATCCCCGGTGTCCCAATCCCGGACCCCCAGCTCTGGGACACCCCAAACTCCGAGATATCCCCGGTGTCCCAATCCCGGACCCCCAGCTCTGGGACACCCCAAACTCCGGGATACCCCCAGTCACGGAGCACCCCAAATCCCGGACTCCCAGCTCCGGGACACCCCAAACTCCGGGATATTCCCGGTGTCCCAATCCCGGACCCCCAGCTCCGGGACACCCCAAACTCCGGGATATTCCCGGTGTCCCAATCCCGGACACCCAGCTCCGGGACACCCCAAACTCCGGGATATTCCCGGTGTCCCAATCCCGGACCCCCAGCTCGGGGCTCCCCCGGACCCCGGGACAGGAACAGCCCCCGGGACACCCAAATCACCGCGTCCCCTCCGGCGCCGGGAGCTCCCCCGGTTTCACCTTCCAGCTCCGCCGGGCTCTCGGCGGCCGGGCCCGGGCCGGGGCCGGGGTCAGGCTCGGGGCCGGGATCCTGCGGACAGGCGGGGTCGGTCAGGGTGGCCGCGGTCCCGGTGCCCGACCCCGGTGTCCCCCCCAGCTCCGCTGTCCCCCTCACAACCTCCATGGGTCCCGCTCGGTCCCGAGGCGCCGCTGCCGCCCGGCTCCGGCCCCGCGCTCGCCCGGTCCCCGGTCCCGCTTCCGTCCGGTTCCCGGTCCCGCTTCCGCCCGGTTCCTGTCACGGTTCGTGCCCCGCTTCCGCCCGGTCCCTGTCCCGCTTCCGCCCGGTCAGAGCCCCGCTTCCGCCCGGTTCCTGCCCCGCTTCCGTCCGGTCCCCGGTTCCACTTCCGTCCGGTTCGTGCCCCGCTTCCGTCCGGTTCCCGGTCCCGCTTCCGCCCGGTTCCTGTCACGGTTCGTGCCCCGCTTCCGCCCGGTTCCTGCCCCAATTTCCGCTCGGTTCGTGCCCCGCTACCGCCGTTCCCTGAACCACTCGGGCCCCGTTCCTGTTCCCGCCCCGTTGCCATTCCCGGATCCGCTCGGTTCCCGGTTCTGCCCGGTTCCCGGTACCACTCCCGCCCCGTTCCTGCTCCCGGTGCCGCCCACTGGCTCCCGGCCGCCGGGTCGCGGGGATGGTTTTGGGGGGATTCGGGTCACACCTCTGGGGACCCGCGGGGGTTCGGGGACACGGCCGGACACGCCGGGCATGGCCCGGGGCGGTGGGACACACGGACATGGGGGCCCCAAGGGTGCGGACACACGGACGTGGGGGCCCCGGGACAGGAGTGGGGGGGACACACAGACATAGGGTCCCCAGGACACACAGACGTGGGGTCTCCAGGACAGGACGGGGGTGGGGACACACACGAGGGTTCCAAGGGTGGGGACACAGCTCGGTGTGACTCAGGGCAAGGTCTCTGATTTTGGGGACAGACACTTTGGCTCGGGGGACACGTGGGGACAGCAAGGACCGAGCAGCACCGAGCTGCCCTCGATGGACCCCGGTGCCACCGCTGTCCCCTCCCAGACCCCCCCCGAGCACCCCCCGAGGGATCAGGCGGCCTCGGCTTCTCACGCGCTTTATTTAAAATAACATCCAGTGGTTCCGGTATTGGTAAAAACGGGATTTCTACACGCCCCGGCCTATGTACAGCTCTGAAAGTTAAATTTCTCGTATATTTTCTGTTAAAACTTTCTCATCCCCCCCCACTCGCGCTTTTCCTCTGGTATTTTTTTTTTCTTTTTAAAAATTTTCTTTTTTTTAAAGATTTTTACCTTAAACTTTTTTTGTTTCAGATTTTTTTTTTTTTTTAGATTTTTTTTTTTTTTTGCAGCTTTGACGAGTTTGCGGAAGCAGCTTTTCAAAATCGGGCCCCGGCCCCCCCCCCCAACACTGCACCGGGGGTGGGGGGGGGGGAGAGGGGGGCACCACCCCCATCCTCAGACCCGACGCCCCCTCCCCATTTTGCAGGAGGAGCAGGGGGGTCCCTCCCCTTCCTTCCCTGCGCCGTGTTTGTGCGTTAAGAGATCCCGGCGCCCCCCGGGAGTGGGGAGGGGGCGGGCAGAGACCCCCGGGGTGGTGGGTGGGGTTGAGGGGGGGGTCGGGGGGTGTTAATGCCCACTCGCTGCTTCACTCTCCCCTGCCTGGCAGGAGGTTCCAGAGAGAGACCCCCCCCTCCATCCCCACCCTCACACCTCGGAGATTGGGTTTTAAAAAAAACCCTCCTCCCCACACCTTTTTTAATTTTTTTTTTTTTTTTTTGCCCCTGCACCCCAAATCTCAGCCCAGCAGAGCACAAAGAGCCCCCCCCTCCCAGCCCCGTCTAGTATATACAATATAAGGTATAAATAGATAAATAACCTTCCCCCCCCTCCCCAGTGCAGCCCCAGCTGGGAGGGCCAAGGGTGAGCAAGGGGGGGGGGGGGGGGGGGCTCCATCCAACCCCTCCCAGCCACGTGTGGGGAGGAGGGGTCCCCACCCAGCCCCTCCAGCCCCCCACCAGAGCTGAGGGAGTGGGTTTGACCCCCCCTCACCCTCTCCCCATCCCCACCTCACACCTTGGCACGTCACACGGCTGGGACCTCCTTAAGGGGGGGGGGGACAAGGAGGGGGTGTCCCCGTGTCCCCCCTTCAAGGTGTCCTGGAGGAGGGGGACATGAGGAAGCCACATCCTCTGAGGGAGAGGGAAAGACCCCCCCCCCCCCCCAAAACTTTGGGAGGCAGGTTGGTATGGAGGGGGGGGGGCTCACATTTAAAAACAACAACAAATAAAAAGAAACAAATCTAACACTTAAAATGAGGTAGGTTTGGGTGCAGAAGCTCCTTGTGTCTGTCGGGGTCTTGGCTGCATCCCGCCGCCGCTCCGGGGTTCTCGTCCACACGCACAAACAAAAACAAAACAAAACAAAAAAAAAAAAAGAGATCAAAAAGGAACCGAGAGCGAGCTCTGGCCGCCACCACGCTGGGCAGGGCAGAGCCCGGATTGTCGAGCTCAAGGAGTCTGTGTTACCTTGGTAATTAGCGAGCAAATATTATTAGTTTCTAAAAAAAAAAAAAAAAAAAAAAAAGGACCCAAAAAAAAAAAAAAAAAGGAAAAACCAATAAAATAAAATAAAATAAAATAATCGTTATATCCAGACCGGCTCCGCACAATCGCTCCGGCCACGCTGGGCCCGGCGCTGTTTCCCCATCCGTGGCTCTCCCATGAGGGAGGCAGGCAGGGGGTGGTGGTGAAGGGGGCGTTTCTGAGCCCCCCCACTCCTTTTTTTCCTCCTCGCAGGACGAAGCAAAGAAAACCCTGAGTTGCCAGTTCATCTGTCTGTCCGTCCGTCCCGCTCGGGCAGGGCCGGCAGCGCTGCAGCCGCCGCTCTCCCTCCGTGCCCGGCCGCCCCTGGCACCTCCTGCAGCCCTGGGGGGCTCGGCCAGGTCTCTGGGGCGGGGGTGGCAGCCCCCAGCCCCCTTTTTTCCCAGTTAGTTCATCCACTTCCTGCAATTCCAAGCTCCGCAGTGGCAGGGGATCTTGTGCTGATCGTCCTCGAAGTCAAACTGGTAGTCGTAGGTGAGCTGGGAGGGAAAGGGGAGTCAGCCAAAGCACAGAGCTCAGCCCTGCCACGTCCAGCCCCCCTCCCTGGGTCCCCTGAGGCAGATATCTTTTATTTTCTTTAAGATGTTTTAAGATTTCTTTAAGATTTTTTCCTCCTGAGAAGCTGAGACGCCTCAGGAACAAAATGTAAACAACAAGACAGAACAAGAGGACACAGTCTCAAGCTGCTCCAGGAAGATACAGGCTAGAATTAAGGAGGAAGTTTTTCGCAGAAAGAGTGATGAAATACTGGAATCATCTACCCAAGGAGGTGGTGGAGTCACCATCCCTCGATGTGTTTAAAAAAGACTGGATGTGGCACTTGATGCCATGATCTAGCTGAGGTGTTAGAACATGGGTTGGACTCGATGATCTTAAAGGTCTCTTCCAACCTAGAAATTCTGTGATTCTGTGATTCTGTAAACACTGATTATCTGCTGTGGAATGCAACTCGTGGATCTGTGATTGGCCCATGTTGGTTGTTTTTAATTAATGGCCAATCACAGTGAGCTGGCTCGGACAAAGAGCCGAGCCACAAACCTTTGTTATCACTCTTTGCTTTTCTATTCTTAGGCAGCCTTCTGATGAAACCCTTTCTTCTATTCTTTTAGTATAGTTTTAATGTAATATATAGGATAAAAAAAAATAAATCTTTTAGTATAGTTCTGAAGTAATATATATGATAAAATAATAAATAATAAAAATCAAGCCTTCTGAAACATAGAGTCAGATCCTCATCTCTTCCCTCATCCAAGCACCCCTGTGAACACCATCACAGTCCCCCAGGACCCCCTGAGCCCCTCACTGACCTCCTCCCCCTTAGGGATGCGCCGGCTGGAGATGATGATGATCTTGTCCTCCTTGTCGAAGGTCACGACTTCGGCCACGCAGTTCGGGGCACACGAGTGGTTGATGTACCTGGGGGATGATCATGGTCAGCACCAAGCCAGGGGCAGGACAGACGGACGTCGTGGCTCCCTCTGGGGGTATCCCAGCACCCCAAAGCCCCCCCTGTGCTCACCTGGCCGGGCCCCCCGTCAGCGTGGCGTCAATGACGTGCTCGTTGTTGATGCGGAACATGTAAATGCCGCGGTTCTGCCATGGAGGAGAAGAGGGGGTTCAGGGGTGCACTGAGGTCCCCACATCCCACCTGAGTTGATTTCCACCATCCCATGTTCCACTGGAGACTCTCAAATTCCATGAGAGTTCTCCACATCCCCCCGAGTCGCTCCATGTCCTACCAGAGCTCCCAAAATCTCACCTCAGACCCTACCAGAACCCTTGATAACCCCCTCAAGTCCCTCCACGTCCTGAGTCGCCACATGTCCTGCCAGAGCCTTCAACATCCCCCCCAAATTCACTCTCATCCCACCCGAGCCCCAACATCCCATCCAACTCCTCCCATGTCCTTCTCAGTCCCTCCATGTTCCACCAGAGCCCACATCTCACCCGTCCTCTCACATCCCATCTGACTCCTCCCATGTCCTTCTCAGTCCCTCCATGTTCCACCAGAGCCCACAACATCCCACCCAAGTCCTCTCTATCCCACCTGAGCCTCAACATCCCATCTGACTCCTCCCATGTCCTCAGAGCCCACAATGTCCCACCCAAGTCCTCTCACATCCCATCTGACTCCTCCCATGTCCTTCTCAGTCCTTCCATGTTCCACCAGAGCCCACAACATCCCACCCAAGTCCTCTCTATCCCACCTGAGCCTCAACATCCCATCTGACTCCTCCCATGTCCTTCTCAGGGGCCCTCCATGTTCTACCAGAGCCCACAAAGTCCCACTCTCATCCCATCTGAGCCCAAACATCCCATCTGACTCCTCCCATGTCCTTCTCCATGTTCCACCAGAGCCCACAACGTCTAACTCAAGTCTTCTCAAATCCCATCTGACTCCTCCCATGTCCTCAGCATCCCTCCATGTTCCACCACAGCCTTCAACATCCCACCCACCTCCACACACATCCCCCCTGAGCCCCCAACCACCCATCTAACTCCTCCCATGTCCTTCTCAAAGTCCCTCCATGTTCCACCAGAGCCCACAACGTCCCACCCAAGTCCACTCTCATCCCACCCAAGCCCCCAACATCCCATCTGACTCCTCCCATGTCCTTCTCCATGTTCCACCAGAGCCCACAAAGTCCCACCCAAGTCCCTCCACATCTCGCCCAAGCCCCCAGCACCCCCAGCAGAGCCCCACCTGCTCCTCATAGATCTTCTCCCGCCTGTTGGCCACCTCGTTGCGGATGATGGTGCCGATGTACTCGATGACCATCGTGTGCTTCTCGATGTCCTTGGCCGCGTAGAGCCCCAGCCCCTGGATGCGGGACCGCGCCAGGTACACGTTGTTCTTCCACTCCGTCTTCAGGCGCCGGTACTGGGAGGACTTGGAGTGCACAAACTGTTTGCTGTAGGGCGTGTTGGTCTCGCCCGTGAACGTGCTCTGGTAGGCCTTGGACATGCTTGTGCTGTTCAGGGTGTGGGGCCTTCGAGGAGAGGGGGATTGAGAAGAGTTAGGGATGAGAGATCCCAGCTCTGTTGGTGGTTCCCAGCTTTCCTGGTGGATCCCAGCTCTCCCAGTGAATTCCAGCCTCACTTACCGCTTGTAGTGGGTGAGGATCTTGGGCTCGGAGCGGGCGCAGCCGGTGGGATTGATCATCAAGGGCAGCTCCATCAAAGGATGGCGCCCATAGCGGAACAGGTAATTCTGGCAGCTCTCCACACCCGGCAGCTGCAGAGGGGGAGATGGAGAAGGGGTCAAGAGGCAGCAGCAGGATGGACCCCCAGTGTGGAGGAGAGAGCTCCATGCCCACCCCGGGACCCACCGACTCGGCGATGCGCAGCACCGCGTGCACCGTGAGGCCGAAGAGCTCCTCGCCCTTCAGGTACTCGGGGAAGAGTCGCAGCATGTCGGCCTCCTTCCTCATCATCGCCACTGGCTCGATGATCCGGTTCCATACAGCTGCCAAGGGAAGGGAGAGCCACAGAATTAATGAGGCTGGAAAAGACCTCCAAGATCCTTGAGTCCAAGTGACCAATCACCACCAGAGTAAAGCATTCAGGGAAGGGAGAGCCACAAAATTAATGAGGCTGGAAAAGATCTCCAAGCTCATCGAGTCCAAGTGACCAATCACCACCTCATCACCAGAGCAGAGCACTCAGGGAATGGAGAACCACAGAAATAATTGAGCTGGAAAAGATCTCCAAATCATTGAGTCCAAGTGACCAATCACCACATTGTCACCAGAGCAAAGTACTCAGGGAAGGGAGAACCACAAAATTAATGAGGCTGGAAAAGATCTCCAAGATCATCGAGTCCAAGTAACAAATCACCACCAGAGCAAAGCACTCAGGGAAGGGGGAACCACAGAATTAATGAGGCTGGAAAAGATCTCCAGGACCATCGAGTGACCAATCACCACGTTGTCACCAGAGCAAAGCACAGAGTGCCACAGGTTGAATATGGGCACCTCAAGCCATTTCCCACCACCCCCCCCTCTGGTGTGGCTCAGCCACTGGCACAAAGGTTGGACACTGGCACATCCCAACTCCTTACCTTGTGGCGAGGAGTCAGAGAAGACAAGATCCTCCAAGCCCTGCTCGATAACCTGCACGACGAACTCGGGGCGCCCGTTGTTCTCGCAGATGGTGCAGCGGTAGCAGCAGCGGCGGTTGTTGGTCCGCAGGCTCCAGTAGATGCGCGTGGCCTCGTAGCCCACGGGGTAGAGCGCCGTGACGCTGTGGAAATCGGCCATCTGGTGGGGCAGCAGCTGCCCGATGGCGTGGAAGACCAAGCCGCCCACGCGGAACATGTGGAGCCGCTCGCCGCGCTGGATGATGCTGGCGATCTGCTTCACCTCGTCCCGCTCGATGTAGACGCGGCGGAAGACGGTGAAGCTGCTGAGCTCCTGCTCGCAGGGCCCCTTCAGCTTGTGCAGGGGACACAGCATGGTCTTGTCCTTGAAGAACATGCACTTGGCGCGGATGGCGCAGGCGAAGTGGTACACGCTGGGGCAGCGGATGCGGTTGCAGCTGTTGGTGGCGCCGGTTTTCTGGCACAGGGAGCACTTGGTGAGCAGCCCGCGGTGCAGAGCCACCTCCACGTTGATCAGGGCCCCTCCCTGAGTCTCGTACACCTCCGTGGACCACAGGGCGCAGTTCAGGTGGACCCAGAGGTCGAGGTCAAGGTTGAGCAGGCGGGCCGGCCCGTCCGTGGCGCCGTCGCCCTCCTCGTGACAGAAGCAGCACTTGCGCATGTCCTGCGGCACCTTCTCGGGGCGCAGCGTGGTGCCCAGCTTGTCGATGAACTCGGCGATCTCCTTGTCCCCGTCGCGCTTGGCTCCCCCTTTCTGGATGGTGACGAGGAAGCGCAGCCGTTTCCAGCGCACCCCCTTCCACTTCTTCAGCCGCGGCCTCGCCTCGTCCCCGTCCTCCAGAGGCCGCGAGCGCGGCTTGAAACGGGGAGGGGAGTGGACAGCCGTGGCCCCTTCCTCCTGGGGGGCTGGCGAGGGGGCCGGTGGCAGTGGTGACAACGGGGCTGGGGCTGCCTCGTGGGACGCCTCGGGGTCGGGGACCCTGGTGGGCTCAGCGGGGCTGGATGGGGAGGGGACAGAGGGGGACAGTGGGGGCGAGGGTTCCTGGGGCAGGACAGAGAGCTGCCGCACGTCCAGGTTGGAGACGTTGTTGACGTAGCAGTGGTGAAGGGTCTTCTCAGGAGCAGGGCTCTCCTGTGGTGTGGAGAGGGGGGCATGGGTCAGAGAGTTGCAGGGATGGGGACCCTCAACCTCCCTGAATACTGCAGGGATGGAGACCTCCAACCTCCCTGAACATTGCAGGGATGGAGACCTCCAACCTCCCTGAACATTGCAGGGATGGAGACCTCCAACCTCCCTGAACATTGCAGGGATGGAGACCCCCAACCTCCCTGAACATTGTAGGGATGGAGACCCCCAACCTCCCTGAACATTGCAGGGATGGAGACCCCCAACCTCCCTGAACATTGTAGGCATGGAGACCCCTAACCTCCCTGAACATTGCAGGGATGGAGACCTCCAACCTCCCTGAACATTGCAGGGATGGAGACCCCCAACCTCTCTGAACACTGCAGGGAGGGGTCCCAGAGCCTACAGTGTCCCACATGCCCCCAGTCCTGCAAGGACCTCCCGGACTCCTTCCTGGGACACCCAGCACCAGCCCATGGCCACCTGGCACCCCAGGAAACTCCCGGCAATCATGGAGAGACCTACAGGGACCACCATGCACCTCTACCAAAGAGTCCCTGCTCCTGTAGCCTGCCACAGCCCCATGGGTACCCCAAAACCCCTCTCCCAGCTCTGTGGGGACCCCTGCATGCCACTGACCTGTCTAAGCAGCGTCAGGAGGTCCAGCTCGCCCTTGAGGCTGTACCCTGGCAGCACTGCATCAAACTGCTTCAGCCACTCCGAGCTGCTGTCCGGCACCTTCCCAGCCAGAGCCTTCTCCTTCCCTCCGAGCATTCCTGCGAGAGGGACGGACTGCCCATCATGGGGGTCCCAGCCTGGGGACATGGGGGGCCGTGGGCACAAAGGGAACACTCACCGGCCATATCAGTCTCCACCTTCTTGGCCTCCACCACAGCTGCTCGCACAGGGCCATCGGGGAACAGCACCTCGTAGGAGCTGGGGATCTTCATGCTCAGCAGCTCAGCCATGGCCACCATCACCCCATTGAGGTTCTAGGTGAGAGGAAGGTAGGATGGGTACGGGGTGACACAGGTGTCACTGTGTTAGGTCACTGCTGGGACCCCAAAGGTCTGTGAATCCCCCAATCCCCTCACTCACCTTGGCAGCTGCTGCAGACACCGTCAGCATGACGGACACCTCGCTGCTCTTGCCCTTCTCCCATGGGGCTCCAGGGCCTGCTGCCCCCACCTTGCCTGGAGGAGCCCCAAAGGGCTCTGCAACCTCGTAGGGTTTTGTGTCGGGGAACACTGGTGTGGGGAGAGGGGAAGCAGAGCCAAGGTGAGAACTGTGCAGACCAACAGCCACCCATGAGCCCACCCAGCTGCCCCAGATCCCTGCAGGGCATCCACCACCCTGCAAATCCTTTTCCCTCACATCACACACTTCCCAAGGACCCTTCCCCTAGCTCCCTTAATCCCCTCCTAGACCAGGAACTCTGTCCTGTCCCATCCATATCCCTTCTCCAAACCCCCTCCTTGCGCTGCACATCCCACAAACTCCCTCCTGCCCAGTCCATACGGACCACAGACCCCTCCTGCCCTGCCCCACACACCCGTGCAGCCCACCCCACCTGGGATGCTGGCCCGGGGGATGATGGGGATGATGGGGGACAGCACACGCTCCTCCAGCTCTGGCTTGGCCTCGCTGAGCAGGGGGAAGCGGAGCAGCTCCTCGCCCAGGACACTCTCGGGGGATGAAGCAGGGACGATGCTGTCGGGGGAGTCGCTCTCGTCGTCGCTCTCCATCCTGTGGGGAGGGAGGTGTCAGGGGCCACAGGGCCTGGTGTCACCCATGGAGGGGCTGATGGCACTTGTGGTGAGGTCTCTCACCTGACGTCCTCGGTCTGGTTGTGTGGAGGGGTGGGCAGTGCTGCCAGCAGGTCCAGGCTCTTCACCTCCACAGCTGGTGCATCTGCAGAGGAGACATGGGTGTCACCAGGGGGAGTGACAGGCGGCAGCAGCACGGATTCCGTGCCACCCCTGTGCCAGCCAGGCTCACCTTTCTGGCCGTGGGGCTCACGGGCTGGGTCAGCATCCTTGGGCTGCTCCCCCAGCTCTTCAGGGGCCGTGACACCGTTCACCATCTTCTGCTGCACGGAGGGAGGGGGTGTGGGGGGCAGCGAGGAGGGTGGCGTGGGTGGGTTGCTGAGGTTGTTCTGGGGGGAGACGGTGGGGTGAGAACAGCAGGATGGTCCAGGACCCCCAGAAAAGGGGGACAACCCCCCTCTCACCTTGGTGAGCAGCTGGGAGTAGTAGTCAGGGACGCTGTCCAGCACGGCGCTGCCGAAGGCGCCCCTCAGCTGGCTCTTCCCGTTGATGGGGCTGCTGCCAAAGGGCGCGAAGAGGCTGAAGTTGGCCATGATGGTTGGCTCAGTCAGGGGCAGCAGCGACAGCTCCTGGGGACAAAGTGGTGAGGGGGGAGAGAAGGGCAAAGGAAGCCCTCTGCCACACCCTGGCCCACAGCTGTCACAGACATCTTTAATGAAAAATTGTTTCCTTAGGATTTTTCCTCCTGAGAAGCTGAGAGGCCTCAAGGACAAAATGTAAACGTTGATTATCTGCTGCTGTAGAATGCAACAGGTAGATCTGTGATTAGGCCATGTTAAATGTTTGTGATTAATGGCCAATCACAGCCCAGCTGGCTCAGACAGAGCCTGAGCCACAAACCTTTGTGATCATTCTTTGCTATTCTATTCTTAGCTAGCCTTCTGATGAAACCTTTTCTTCTATTCTTTTAGTATAGCTTTAATGTAATATATATCATAAAATAATAAATCAAGCCTTCTAAAACATGGAGTCAGATCCTCATCTCTTCCCCAGTCCAAGAACCCCTGTGAACACCGTCGCACACGGCCATACCTGCTTCAGCTGCTTCATGAGGGCCTCGCCAGGACGCAGCCCCTCATCCTTGCGCAGCTTCTTGCGGGACGCCGGCATCCGCTCGTTGCCTTTCTGTACCCGCTTCGGCTTGGTGGGCGCTGGCTTCCTGGCAATGGAGGGGTCCTGAGGAGGAAAAAGGGGGGATGAGCAGTGCCAGCACAGCCCCTCACCCATCTCACCCCCAGCCCAGCCTCTGCTGCTCACCTCCCGGCCCAGCAGCAGCGACTGCGGCCGCGGCTCTGTCCCAGCGCTCCGGTTCTCCATGTGCCCGTTGAGCTCGCCTGGGCTCTGAGCTGAGAGCTGCACGTTCTTGGCCCGCAGCAACTTCTGCAGCAGCAGGTGCCCGGCCTCGGAGCGCCCACCCTGGGCCAGCAGGCTGTTGGCTTGGCTGTCCCCAGGGTCCCCATTGGCCTCTGGTTTTGCTGTCTCATCTCCATCCACCTCACACTGCGCCACTGCCGCCGCCTCTTCCTTGGGCTCCTGCTTCACCAACACCTGGGGGGCTTCACCTGCCGCAGGAGCCCCCTTCGGCACAGCCCCATTGATGCGGGTCTCAGCAGGGTCGGCTGGGTCCACCCCAGGTGCCTCGGCGTCCCAGGGGCCGTGTGCTGGGTCAGGGAGGGCCCCGCTTGGCGTGGGAGCCAGCCCTGGCTCCGTGGGTGCTGCAGGGCTGGGGGCCAAGGCCGGGACCCCCGGTGATGTCTTCTTTGGCTCTTGGGGGCTCTGCTCGGGGCTGGCCAGGTGCTGGGGGGCACAGCCCAGGGGTGAGGGGGCTGGTGGCGTGGGGAGGCGGATGAGGCCGGGCTGGGGGCCACGGGCAGCCAGAGCTGCCTGAACCAGCTCAGCCAGGGGCTGCTGGGGAGGCTGCCCTGGCAGTGCCCGCCCCGCCTCGCTGCCAGAGCCGCTCTGTGCCTCTGCTGGGGCATCTGCCCGGGGCTGGAAAAGGGACCCCATGGGACGAGGAGGCTGGCGGGTAGCCTGCAAGCTGTAATCTGGGGCCTGCCCGGGGAAGGGGCCGGGGGTCCGTAGCGCCTGGTTCTGCTGCAGCAGGCTCTGCTGGTGCCGCTGCACCAGGAGGGCCTGGAGCTGCTGCTGCTGCTGCGGCGTCAGGTGCCGCAGCTGCGGGTTCTTGGCCAGGACACCCTGGAGCTGCGCCCGGATCTGCCCCATCACCGGCCCTGCCACCTGCCCCAGCAGACCTGGGGGAAGAGTGGCAGTGCCCGACGCTGGCCCTACTTTGTGCTGAACGGGGCTCTGGAGCCGTGGGGGCTGTGGCTGCCCTGGCAGGGCCCCTGCCACCCCCTTGCCTGGCTGCTCTGGGGGCCGCGGTGCCGGCACCATGGCCTGTGCTGAGCCTGTCCCACAGCCCAGGGCTTGTTCTGCCACCCCAGCCGTGTCCCCGTGCTGCTGGGACAGCTCGGGGTGGACAGCCCCAGGGCTCTGCAGCGATGGGGCCAGCAGGGCACCTGGCTGCCCGGGGGCTGCCCGCATAACACCCAGCTGCGGGGAGCTCAAGAGGAGCTGCTGGCTCTGCCCTAGCTCAGCCTGGTGCTTGGGCGCCTGGGGCTCCCCCAGCCCCGGGGGGTTCAGGGCTCCCTGCTGCTCCCCGTGCAGCTGCCCCCCGCTCTCACCGCCCTCAGCGTGCAGGGCGCTGCCGTCCATGCCCGCGGGCTGCTCCTTGGCAGCCAGGACCGCCGGGGCCGGCTGCATTCCCTGACTCAGGTGCAGCACAGAGGGGGCCTGGCCCCCCGCCCCGTGCTGCGGAAAGTGCTGCATGGAGGAGGGCTGCCCCTGGCCCAGCCCCAGGAGACCCGGCTGGGCAGCCGCTGCTGAGTTCTGCTGCTGCTGCTGCTGCTGAGGAGCCAGCAGTGCCCGAGACTGCCCCAGCTGCTGCGACAGCACGAGCCGGTGGCTCAGCATCCCCGGAGTCTGCGGTGCCAGCTGGGGCGAGCCCAGCACCCGCTGCTGGTGGGGGGCCAGGACGACCTGGCGCTGGGCTGGGGGGTGGCCCAGCACGCCAGGCTGGTGCTGCAGCCCTGGCCCATGGCCCAGCATGCCTGGCTGCTGCTGGGGTGAGAGCTGCTGCACCAGGAGGCTCTGCTGGCTGCCCAACAGCCCCGGCTGCTTCGGCACCATGGGCTGAGCCCCTGCGCCGGGCTGTGGGGCTGGGGGCTGCTGCTGCTGCTGCTGGCCCAGCAGGCCAGGCTGGCCCGGCACGGCTGTTGGCTGCACTGGGGCCTGGCCCAGCACACCTGGCTGCTGCATGGATGCCTGGCCCATCATGCCTGGCTGCTGCAGCGATGTCTGGGCCAGCACGCCTGCCTGTTGCATTGAAGTTTGTCCCATCACACCTGATTGCTGCATGGACGTCTGTGCCATGATGCTCTGTGGCTGCATCGAGCTCTGTCCTATCAAACCTGGCTGTTGCATGGATGCCTGACCCATCACACCCTGTTGCTGCATCGATGTCTGTCCCATCACACCGGGCTGCTGCATGGACGCCTGTGCCATCACACCTGGCTGCTGCAGCGATGCCTGTCCCATCACACCTGGCTGCTGCATGGAGCTTTGACCCATCACGCCCTGCTGCTGCATCGACGCTTGTGCCATGACACCTGATGGCTGCAGCGACGTCTGTCCCATCACACCTGATTGCTGCATGGCTGCCTGTCCCATCACACCTGATTGCTGCATGGCTGCCTGTCCCATCACACCCGGCTGCTGCATTGATGCTTGTCCCATCACGCCCTGCTGCTGCATGGCCGCCTGTCCCATCACACCCGGCTGCTGCAGCGACACCTGTCCCATCACACCCGGCTGTTGCACTGACGTCTGTCCCATCACACCTGCCTGCTGCTGCAGCGACACCTGGCCCAGCATGTTCTGCTGCTGCAGTTTCTGTGCCAGCTGCATCCTCTGCAGCTGCCGCTCCTGCATCAGCCGGCTGTCAGCCGCCAGCCCGCGCAGCGCCGGGTTCCCGCTGAAAAACGCGCCAGAGGATCCAGGGCCGGGGGCATTCCCTACAGGCTGCTGCCCCATGAAGGACAGACCCTGCTGCACGGCCATGGACACACCGCCCTGGGGCAGGCGCAGCCCCCCAGGCTGCCCTGGCTGCTGCCCCAGGCCCTGTGCTCCCACCAGGGCTCCCCCGGGCTGCTGCACTCCGTGTGCTGACAGGAGCTGTCCCGGGAGCTTGGACATGAGGCGAGGGCTCTGCGAGGGGCTCAGGGCCATCACTGCTGAGGCCTGGTGCTGGTGCTGCTGCTGCTTGTTGCGGTATTCAGCCATGAGGTTGGTGTGTTCCTTCTGCTGCTTTCGCACCTGGTGGGGATGGCAGGGTGTCAGTGCCAGGAATGGCATGGAATTAGTGCCAAGGGCAGGGAAACAACACAGCCTTAGCACTGGGGATGGTGGAGCATCAGCAGCAGGAATGGCACAGATTTAATGCCCAGGATAGTGGAGCAATAGCATCAGGAATGGCACAAAAACAGTGCTAGAAATGGCACACCACGACCACCACCAGAAATGGCACAGCTCTACTGCCAGGGATAGTGAGGCATCTCCACCAGGAATGGCACAGGATAAACACTGGGGACAGTGGGGCATCTCCACCAGGAATGGCACAGGATAAACACTGGGGACAGTAAAGCATCAGCACTAGGAATGGCAGAGGATAAATGCTGGGGACAGTAAAGCATCAGCACTAGGAATGGCACAGGATAAACACTGGGGACAGTAAAGCATCAGCACCAGGAATGGCACAGGATAAATGCTGGGGACAGTAAAGCATCAGCACTAGGAATGGCAGAGGATAAATGCTGGGGACAGCGGGGCATCAGCACTAGGAATGGCACAGGATAAATGCTGGGGACAGGAAAGCATCAGCACTAGGAATGGCACAGGATAAACACTGGGGACAGTAAAGCATCAGCACTAGGAATGGCAGAGGATAAATGCTGGGGACAGCGGGGCATCAGCACTAGGAATGGCTGAGGATAAATGCTGGGGACAGTAAAGCATCAGCACCAGGAATGGCACAGGATAAATGCTGGGGACAGTAAAGCATCAGCACTAGGAATGGCAGAGGATAAATGCTGGGGACAGTGGGGCATCAGCACTAGGAATGGCACAGGATAAATGCTGGGGACAGTGGGGCATCAGCACTAGGAATAGCACAGGATAAATGCTGGGAACAGTGGGGCATCAGCACCAGGAATGGCACAGGACAAACACTGGGGACAGTAAAGCATCAGCACTAGGAATGGCAGAGGATAAATGCTGGGGACAGCGAGGCATCAGCACTAGGAATGGCACAGGATAAATGCTGGGGACAGTGGGGCATCAGCACTAGGAATGGCACAGGATAAATGCTGGGGACAGTGGGGCATCAGCACTAGGAATGGCACAGGATAAACACTGGGGACAGTAAAGCATCAGCACTAGGAATGGCACAGGATAAATGCTGGGGACAGTAAAGCATCAGCACTAGGAATGGCATGGGATAAATGCTGGGGACAGCGGGGCATCAGCACTAGGAATGGCACAGGATAAATGCTGGGGACAGTGGGGCATCTCCACCAGGAATGGCAGAGGATAAATGCTGGGGACAGTGGGGCATCTCCACCAGGAATGGCACAGGATAAATGCTGGGGACAGTGGGGCATCAGCACTAGGAATGGCACAGGATAAATGCTGGGGACAGTGGGGCATCTCCACCAGGAATGGCACAGGATAAATGCTGGGGACAGCGGGGCATCAGCACTAGGAATGGCACAGGATAAATGCTGGGGACAGTGAGGCATCAGTGCTGCAGACAGTGGGGCATTAGTGCTGAGAATGGCAGTTCATTAGTGCCAGAACAGCAGGGCATTAGCCCCAGGAATAGTAGGACATCAATGCCAGGAATGGCAGAGTGTCAGTTCCAGGAACAGCAGGGAATTAATACCAGGACTGGCACAGCATCAGTGCTGGGGACAGCAGGGCAGTAGAGCCAGAAATGGCACACTGACTCTGAGGACATCACTCAGTTTGCACTGGGGATGGCACAGTGCTAAAGTTGGGAATAACAAGGCTGGCACTGGGAACAGTGGGACATCCCATTTGCACCCGGGACAAGGTGCCCACCCACATGCAGGGTCCTACCTGGTCCAGCTGCTTCTGGATCTTGCTCTGCTGCTCTGTCACCAGCTTCAGCTTCTCAGCATCGGCCTCGGGGAACTCCCTGCCGGCTTTCTTGGCCGTGCGCTGCTTGGCACAGAGCGCCTTGCGGGACTTGCGGTGCGCCCCGATCTGCTCCTCCAGCACCTTCAGCTGCATCTGCAGCAGCTGCTGCGTGTGGAACAGCCACTCCTCGTACTGGCGCTGGTCAGCCTCGTCTGTGGGATGGGGACAGGGCTCAGATCAGTGGGGACCCCGGGTAAGCAGAGACACTGGTTCAGTGGGGACCCCCAGGTAAGCAGAGACCCCGAGTCAGTGGGGACCCCCAGGTCAGTGGAGACCCCAGCCCCAGGGCAGGGTGAGCCCTGTCCCACACCAGCCCTGCCATGTCAGTACTCACTGATGACGCCCTGTGCAAAGGTGGGTGGGTTGGGGCGAGCCTGGGTCGGGTCTGTGCCACTCCGCTCCTGCAAGAAAAGGGAGTGTTTGGATGCTGTGGATTTCGGCCCTCTCCCCACAGACTCCATCCCCTCAGAGAGATACAAAACCAACAGTTCTGGCCTGCCAGCCCCAAGAAACACCTGTAGACCCCACTCACCTGGCCAGTCCCTGCCAATAAGTGGTTCTGCATCTCAGAGACAGCCGGGCCCCCCGAGAGCCGCTGGGCCAGCAGGGAAACCTGTTGCCTTTGGGGGGACACACACAGAGATGAGCTGTGAGCCAGAGCCAAAGCAACCTGTCTGCCCCACCCTGTGCCCCCCAGATCCCCTTGTCTGTTACCTGTTCATGCCTGGGGCCACCCCAATGCTGCCCTGAGCCATCACCTTCTTGATGCCCTTCAGTGCCACCATCTTGGCCTTGGCAATGGGGTCCATGATGTCCTCAGCTGCAAACTTGTCCAGGTCTGCTGAGACAGAGACCAGAGCACGTTCAGCCCTATACCCCCACACCCAAAAGGGCCTCGTGCTCCCACAAAAAAATCCCCCCCAGCCCCTACCTGTGTCTGGGAAGAAGCTGTTGGCCAACTGCTGCTGCATGACGAGCTGGGGGGGCTTCAGGCCCAGGCTGGGGGGCTGCACCCCGCCCATCGGCTTCTGCACCAGCACCTGCTGCTGGCTCTGCTGTGGCTGCCCCAGGGCCACCTGCACCCCATGGGGGGACGACAGCACGTGGGGCTGCCCAGAGCCCATGCCCATGTGGGGGGCCAGAGCCGGGCCCTGCTGGGGTGCGTTGAGCCGGGGGGGCTGCGGTGGCAGCAGAGGTGGCCGGGCCACCAGCCCCAGCTGGAGGGGAGTCTGAGGGGTGCCCAGACGGGGTGGCTGCCCCTCGGGAGGCTGCCCAGATGCCCCTGTGTGCAGCATGGGGTGCCCCGGGGCTTGGAGGTGGGGGGTGCCACGGGGCAGGTGGGCTGACATCTGCTGCTTCTTCTGCAGCTCCTTCTTCTCGTGCTCCAGGAGGTCCTCGATGAGCAGGGGCAGCTCGCTGGCCACCAACGAGCTCTCCATCTTGTCCAGGTCATCTGCTGGCGAGTGCTGGGCACTGCCCAGCCCCAAAGCTCCACTGTCCAGCTCAAACTTCTCCAGCAAGGGGTTGGTCTGACCACCCAGCTGGGCAGTTGCCAGCCCACGGCCAGGGCCGGTGTAGGGGTCCTTCTCCAGCACGGGGACACCGGCGGGGCCACTGTTGGAGAACTGAGACATGCCAAGGCGAGTGGGGCCGGTGCTGGAGCTCAGGAGGGTCTGGCCAGGTTTGACACTCAGTCCCAGGGAGGCAGAGATTTTATCTGTGCCCTGCAGTGCTTCTGACTTGATGGGGGGACCAGCGGTGGTGAACTGGCAGGGCGAGGTCTTCAGGCAGCCTTCCTCCAGCTTGGGCTTGACATCAGTGGGCAGCGAACCGGGCTTTGCCTCTGCACCCTGCGCCTTGAAAGTCGGGTCAGGGGACAGCACAGCGCCCGTGGGGCAGGCAGAGAGTCCCAAGCCCATCCCAGACACCAATCCTTCCTTGGGCACCTCCTGATCCTCTGCAGATGGGGTCACATCTTTGCTGTCCCCAGTGTCAGGGAGCTTCAAGGTGGGCGCTGGTGGCTCTGTCTTGAGCTGGGCCTCCCGCTCTGCCTTCTCGTTGGCCGACTCCACCAGGCGCAGGTGCTCGTTGAAGATGTCCTTCTTGTCCCCAGTGTCCAGCTCGGGGTCGGTGTAGGCCAGCAGGTCGAACTCATCACCGTTCAGCAGGTCATCGAGGTGGGGGTCTGCTGTCTCCAGGCTGTCCAAGTTGTCCAAGTCATCGTCCCCTTTGGCCACATCTGGATCCAGGCTAAGGTTGGCCAAATCATCATCATCTTCCAAGTCCTTGTGGGAGCCAAAGTCGTCATCCAGATCAGGCTCCACGGGCACCTCGCAGGGCAGCCGTGCCCCCTCCAGGCTCAGGTGGCTTTTCCCAGGGGTGGGCGCAGGCTCTGGAGCGGGGCCATCCTTGGCACCCTCGGGGCGCAGGGTGGCACCGGAGGACAGGGGGCGTGGAGGGATGTGCTGCTGCAGCTCCAGGGTGGGCGCTGGCAGTGGAGGTGCCACCTTGGCTTGGGGCTGCTGGTGGCTGTTGCCCATCTCGGCTCCCTGTGGGGACGCGGGTGGCAGCGGCGCTGGAACCTTCTGGGATGGCAGCGCCTGCATGGGCATCACTGGGGTGCACAGGGCCTGCGGGGTGCCCTCCTCCCCGGGCAGGAAGAATCGAGGCCGGGGCGCCTGGGGGGCAAAGGGAGATCCCACCACACCCCCAGGTCCTTTCTGCACGTTGTGTCGGAGCTCGATGAAGGGAGCGCCCAGGGCAGCTGGCGAGGGGGGCACGGCCTCGGCAGGGGTGGGCAGGCGGGTGCCCAGCGTGCCCATGGGGGTGCCAGCGGCTGGGGGGGCGAAGCGGGAGGTGACAGGGAGCCTCAGGGCCGCCACTGCTGCTTGTTGCTGCTGCTGCTGCCACAGGTGCTGCTGCTGCTGCTGCTGTGGGGATGGTGATGGGAACACCCCACGGGGGTAGAAGGCCTGGGGGGGCCCCACCGCTGCCCTGCAAGACACCGTGGTGTTGGCACCAGCTTGGTACAGCCCCGAAATGCCACGTCCCATCCCTCTAAGACTGTGCCAAGCACCCAAAATCCCACAGCCACCCCCTCCCTCCAGAGTGATCCCCACACGCTGGGGGTCTGTGGGTGATGTCTGCCGGCTCCCACCCCTGCACGCTGAGCCCGTGGCACTGCCAGGGGGCACCCACCGCCCGCTGATGTCCAGCATGGCTGGCGTGGCCGCCGGCGGGGGCCGGGAGAGCCGCTCGTCCTGCGTGAACGCTGCCTGCACCATGACGGAGCCAGGCAGCTTCCCTGCGCCTGCTGCCGTGGCCAGAGTCCCGAGGAGAGCCTTGTCCTGGAAAAAGGAAGGAAAAAAGAGTCACCCATCCATCAGCCACATCATCCCTCTTGTCCCTCCATCAACCACAACATCCCTCTTTACATCTCCATCAGCCACATCTCCATGCCCCTCCCTCAGCTGCATCCCCCCAAGCCCCTCTATCAGCCACATCCCCCAAGCTCCTCTATCAGCCACATCCCCCCCTGTGCTGCATCCCCTCCGTGCCCCTCCATCAGCCGCATTCTTCCCATGTCCCTCCATCAGCCACATTTCCCCACCCAGTGCCCACCATGCCCCTCCATCAGCTGCATCCCCCACGTGCCCCTCCACCAGCCACATCATTCTCCTTGCCCCCCCTCCATCAGTCATATTCCCCTGTTTCCCTCCATCAGCTGCATCCTCCTTGCCCCTCCATCAGCCACATCCCCCCGTGCCCACGGTGCCCCTCCATCAGCCACATCCCCCCCGTGCCCACTGTGCCCCTCCATCAGCCACATCCCCTCATGCCCCTCCATCAGCTGCATTGTTCCCGTGTCCCTCCATCAGCCACATCTCTCTGCTGTGCCCCTCCATCACCCACATTCCCCTGCCATGCCCCTCCATCAGCTGCATCCCCCCGTGCCCCTCCATCAGGCACATACCCCCATGTCCTTCCACCAGCTGCATCCTCCCATGCCCCTCTACCAGCCACATTCCCCTGCCATGCCCATCATGCCCCTCCATCAGCCACATCCCTCCTGTGCCCCTCCACCAGCCACATCATCCCCTGTGTCCCACCATCAGCCACATCCCCCGCTTTGCCCCTCTATCAGCTGCATCCCCCCTTGCTCCTCCCTCAGCCACACCCCTCCCATGCCCACCGTGCCCCAGTTCTCCCACCTGTGCTGGCTGGTACGGGGCCATGCCCCGGCTCAGCTCGAAGCTCTGCCCGCTCTCAGGTGCCCAGGCAGCGGGTGAGGAGGAGGCGGCAGCAGCCGCGCTCTCCTTCTCCTGCCGAAGGCTGTTCCTCTGGATCTGCTGGCGGATCAGCAGCTCCCGGAGCCGCTGACGCTGAGAAGAATTCAGAGTTAGAGCCCAGAGTGGCAACAGGACCAAAACCAAAAATAAACCATACACAGAGTGGCCATTAATGCCTTCACAGCCCCAGTTTTTCCCTCTCATTCTCTCCCAAACCCAAATGGATGCAACTGGATCAGCAGCTCCTGGAGCCGCTGATGCTGAGAACTCAGTGTTAGAGCCCAGAGTGGCAACAGGACCAAAACCAAAAACAAACCACACAGAGAGTGCCCATTAATGCCTTCACAGCCCCAGTTTTCTCCTCCCATTCTCTCTCAAACCCAAATGGATGCAACTGGTGAGCAGCTCCTGGAGCCACTGACACTGAGAACTCAGTGTTAGAGCCCAGAATGGCAAAAGGACCAAAACCAGCAAAACAAACCACACAGAGAGTGGCCATCAATGCCTTCACAGCCCCAGTTTTTCCCTCTCATTCTCTCCCCAACCCAAATGGATGCAACAAGATCCCAGGAGAGACCTCACCTGCCGCTGCTTCTCCAGCTCCGACTGGCTCATGGTGCCCAGAGCCCCGTCCTGGGCACCAGGCAGCTCCGCCAGCTCCCGGTTTGGGGGTGCTGAGAGCCCTGCAGCCACCTCCTCCCTCTTGTCGGCCGTCAGTCCCAGCGCAGCGCGGGGCAGGAAGGTTCCAGAAGGGTCCTGCTGCTGCGGGGGAGCCGGGGGCTGCGGTGGCAGCACTGATGGCGGCCGCAGGGGCGAGAGGCTGTAGGAGTCAGGGGCGGCGGTGCCAGGGCCCAGCGGGCTGCTGGCCTGGTGGAAGCTGGGGGACGAGGCGTAGGCCGAGCTCTGGGGCTTCCCAGAGCCGTAATGGCTGTTGATCCCGTGGGGCTGGTGGGACGGGGAGCCCTTGAGTGGCTCTGAGACGGCCGGGGGGAAGGTGAAGCGCATGGGGGGCTGGCTGCCCGGGAAAACGCTGGCACCGGGCGAGCGGGCAAAGGGCGGCTGTGGTGGCCCTGCCGCTGCCTTGGCGTGGGGGTCACCCGCTGGGGTGCCCCCAAAACCTCCGCCAGCTGCCCCCACTGATTTGAACCCCGGCTCCGGCAGCTGTGGGCGGGGGGGTTTGTGCAGTGGGGTGAAGGGATCCCGGGACTGCGGCCGGGAGGGCGGCTGGGAGTAGGGATCCGGGGATTGGAAGCGAGGGGTGACTGGGGACTGGCAGAAGGCTTCGTTGGAGAGAGGGCGGGGGGTCAGGGGGGACTGGGAGCTGGATTGGGACTGGGGGCTGGCGGGGATGCGGGAGAAGGGCTCGGAGGGCAGGGAGCGGGGCGGGAGGGCGCAGCAGGCCTCGGGGGGCTGCAGCCGGGGCGTCAGCGGGGGCTGCGAGTAGGGGTCCAGGTAGGGAGACTGACGGTACAAATCAGGGTGGCCTGGGGGCGAGGGGGCCAGGGGATGGGGGTCGGGGGGCCGGTGCCCCAGCCCCGGGCTCTGCGGCTCTACCTGAGAGACCCGAGGGGTCATGGGGGCTTTGAAGACGTCAGCCGCCTTCAGCTCCGCAGCCGAGAGGTGGGGGCCGCCTGGGGAGTCCCCGTAGCCCATGGCAGAAGCATAGCCAGGTGAGCAGACCCCCAGGCTTCCCCCATCCTCCTTCTTCACCTCCAGACCCTTCTTCTGCTCCCCAAAAGGCAGGGGAGAGAGCAGGGCCTCAGGGGGCCGTGCCCCAGGACTCCCTGGCACCGACAGGTTGTCCAAGGAGGGGCACCGGGGCTTCAGGAAGGGGTCAGGGGTGCCAGGCTGGTGCCGAGGGGTGCCAGGCGGGGTGGGGTGGAAGTCAGGGGGAGCACGGGGGGCTGTGAGGGGCTGGGGCTGGCTAGGGAAGGGCTGGAAGGCAGCCCCCGACGTGGGGCTCTGGCCCAGGGGCGAGGGGAAGCGAGGCTCCAGCGCGTAGGCGGGCGCCGCGCCGTAGGGATCGTGCGAAGGCACTTGGGCAGGGGACTGGGGCGGGAGCTTGAGGAAGAGCTCGCTGGGAGACTCAGGTCCCCCTCCAGCACCCGCTGGGGGCTTCAGGAAGCCCTCGCCGGTGGCTGGGGGGCTGCTGATGTAGACGGGCTGTGCCCCCGGCGGCACCGGGATCCGCAGGTGCAGCGAGGGCCTCTCGGGCTTGCGCAGTCCCTCCCCTTTGGTCTGCTTGTTGATCTGGCTCTCGGCCTGCTGCAGAGAGAGCCGGGCTGTCAGCGCTGTGGGAGCCCTCCCCACGGGGTGGGCACGGGCTGGGGCGGGCACAGCAATGTCCCCCAAGGCTGGGCCGGGGCCGCCGGGCACCTCCCCGCGCCTCACGTACCTTCTGCACCTTGTTGATGCGATGAGCCGCCCGGTTATCTTTGGCCTTTTGCTAACAAAGACACGAAGCCAGCTGACTTGCAGCCCCCCGGGTGCCCCGGCCCCACCACCCCACTGACCTCCTGGCACTCACCAAATATGGGGCTTTGTCCGTGGCAGGGACTTTCCTCCAGAGCTTCATGATCTGTTTGCAGCGGCTCGACCAGTCTGGGAGTCCAGTACGAGCAGATACAGGGGAGGAAAGCAACGTTAGCCCGGACCTGAGGAGCTCACTCCTATCCTCGGTGGGTCACTGTCCCACCCTCATGTGAAGGGACAACCCAGGAGACAGAGCTAAGACCCCCTACCCACTTTAAAGAACACTTCAGTGGCAGAACAGCTGGGATCTCCCCTCAAAAAAGGAACCAGGGGAGTCACACTCCACCCATACCCCCAACCCTCACCCCAATAGGGCGGCTGCAGCCCCCCCAGAGCCCTACCTGGATAATCCTGCTTGAGGTTGGGGAAGTTCATGTTGGCGTAGAGGACAGGGGAGATGGTGGAGAGCTCACCCAGCTCCTCGTCCTTCTCCCAGCGCTGCAAACTGCGCTGGTTGTAGGACAGCCCGTCGCCCTCGCCCTCTGTCGTGGGCGTCGTGGGGGTCGAGGGGGTGGTGGCGGCCGAGCTGCTGGCCCAGGGGCTCTCGGGCTCGCAGTGGTCTGGGCTGAAGAAGCCACTCCGCTCCCTGAGTGGAGAGAGTGTTACAGGTTGTAAGAATGTGTGGGTCACAGGACACCCTGCAGTTCAGTTCCTCCAAGGAGGGGACCCCCAGCTCCTCTGAGTACCTGTTATCAAGGAACGGGGACTGGCAGACCCCCGAGTACGAGTCCAAGGAGACAGATCCGGAGAGTGAGCCCAGGGAAACGCTCCCTGTGAGGGAAACAAGATGGGTTGCAGGGAAAACAAAGTTGGGGAACAAACCTGCACCTACCCCGGGAGTCCAAACAACTCCCAGACAGCACAACCCCCAAATTCTTCTCTAGATTCACCCCCAGAGCATTAGGGAATACCCAGGAGTATGGGCTCTCAGACACCACAGGCACCATTGAGTGAGTGAGTTTGGCTTTCCTGAGGCTGGAAACAATCCCTGCCCTTCACCACACAATTCCAGGGACCTCCTGGATGATGAGGGCTCTGCCAATTCCACCCACCCTGCCCCGAGAGCTGTAGGTCTCCTTGCAGGAAGGGCCGCTGTGCTCGGCTGGGGTCCTGCCCGGCCTCCATCCCCACGGCCACGCAGTTGAGGGGCTGCTCCCCACGCTCCGCTGAGCCCAGCACGTCCTTGAAGAGCTGCTGCACATCCTTGCTCTCCATCTTGGGCAGCTCTGCAGAGACAAATACAGGAGAAGCTGGGTGCAAATACCACACTGATGGGAAGCAGAGAAACCTCGGGGTCACGGTCCTGGGACCCCTTCAGCAGAAGAGGAAGCACAGGATGGTCTCACCTTCCGTGGGGATCTTGTCGAGGTCGGAACTCAGCGCTCCCTCGCCTGGGGTGGCCGGTTTTTCGGTGTCCCCGCGGTCTGGGGAATCCTTGGGCTCGTCGGCTCCTGAGGAAGAATCAAGAAGTGCCCTCAGACCCCTGGGGAACCCCGGCTCAGGGTTTTGGGGACCCCCATGGGGCAGCCCCTGTCACCCAACAAGGGACACGAGTCCATCGGTCCTCCAGCGGCGCCGCGCCACAAGGGGGCGCTCTAAGCACCACTCTATGGTCACGGGCATCATGGGATTGACCATAGAGCTCAGCCCAGCCTAGAGCGGAGCCCTCAACCATAGAGTTTGGTCTCGGTGGCTGTGGGCGCCCTGTGCCCCGTGGAGGACTCGGCTCTGAGGGTCCCACAGGGGTCTCACCCAGCTCCTCGGCCTTGGCGTCGTCCTTGCCATCGTCATCGGGAGCGGCGGCGCTGCCGTCAGTGCTGTCGTCGCCTGCAGGGTAGCCCAGGATTCAGTGAGCAGGGTCAGGATCCCCCCCCCCCAGCCCCAGTGCCTTCCCTCAGCGGTGATGGCCGCCCCTCACAGCCCTCGGCCTTGTCCAACGAGCCTCAGAGCCCCCAGCACTGCTCACAATGGGGGTCCCCAACAATCCCAGCGACCTCCGATATCCCCCCAAGACCCCCAATAACCCCAGGGACCCTGAACAACCCCCTCAGCCATTCCCAGCCATCCTGGGGACCCCAACAACTTCCAACAAGGCCAGGGATCCCACAGCAACCTCAGGACAACCCCCAAGAAACCCCAACAACCCCAGCGACATCTGATATCCCCAGGCACCCTGAACAATCCCCTCAGCCATTCCCAGCCATCCTGGTGACCCCAACAGCCCCAACAAACCCAGGGACCCCCAATATACCCTCAAGACCCCCAACAAGCCCAGGGACCCTGAACAACCCCCTCAGCCATCCTGGGGACCCCAACAATTCCAACAAACCCAGGGACAACCCCCAACAAGCCCAGGGACCCTGAAGAACCCCCTCAGCCATCCTGGGGACCCCAACAAGTTCCAATAACCTCAGGGACAACTCCCACAAGCCCCAACAAGCCCAGGGATCCCCAACCCCAGTAGGGACCCACAACAACCCCTCGCTAACCCCGTAACTCCCCCCGTGTTAAGCTGCAGACTCACTCCTGGCCACACTCACCTCGGGGGTGGGTGGGGGTCTCCCTCCTGTCCGGGGTGCCCCCCTGCAGTGCCCCAGCGAGGCTGGGGTCCCCCTTGGGCCTTGGGGCACCCTGGCCCAAGGCGGGGCGGGCGGCCCCGTCCCCAACCCCGCCTGCTGCCAGCAGCGCCTTGCGGCTCAGGTCCATCAGTGCCTTCCCAAAAAACGCCTCCTGCAATTGGGGAGGGGGTTCTGTCAGCATGTGGGGGTCTCCCCATCCATCTCCTCATCCATTCCAAGCCCCTCCATCCATCCATCCCACCTGCAGGTACGGGGGGAACATGTCCTCCAGCTTGCTCTTCTTCCGTCCCCGGCGCTTCTTCTTCTCGTCCCCCTCTCCTGAGCCAGGATCCAGGCCAGCCTCGGCTGGGACATCTCCAGGAGCCCCTGCAAGAGCCCCCCAGCAATGAAAACCACCCCCAAAAAGGGTCTGGGGATGGTCCTGTGCCACTGGAGGGGCACTGCACATCCCTGGGGGTGAGAAGGGATTGGGAAATAAAGGGGAAGGGAAATAAAGGGGAAGGGAAATAAAGGGGAAGGGAAATAAAGGGGAAGGGAAATAAAGGGGAAGGGAAATAAAGGGGAAGGGAAGGTTTGGGAAGGGAAGGGAAGGTTAGGAAAGGTTAGGGAAGGGAAGGGAAGGGAAGGGAAGGGAAGGGAAGGGAAGGGAAGGGAAGGGAAGGGAAGGGAAGGGAAGGGAAGGGAAGGGAGAAAAAAAGGAGAAAAGGGGGGAAAAAGGAAGAAAGGGGGGAAAAGGGGGTAAAAGGGGGGAAAAAGGGGTAAAAGGGGGGAGAAAAGGGGGGGAAAAGGGGGGGGGGAAAACAGGGGGGAAAAACGGGGGGGAGGGGGGAAGAGAGGGGGAAAAACCAGGGAATCACTGGGCCCTACCATCCTCAGGGTGTCCCTCGGTGCTCAGCCCCTCACGCCCCACGTCTGGCAGCACTGCTGAGACCTTCTTGAGCCGCGTGTGGGACTTGCGCTGCCTCACCATGAACCCACCGATGCCTGGGGGGCAGAGGAGGAGTGGGGATCACAGTGGGGTCACAGAAGAGCCCAGAAGGGTTCAGAGCCTGCAGGACACCGCAGGACACTCACCAGGCCGGTACGGTTTGCGCTTCCTCTTCTTGCACTCCTCAGGGTCCTCCAGCCCCTTCCCCGAGTCGCCATCAGCTCCAACGTCGCGGTCAGGGCTGGCCGGAGCCTCCAGCTTGATCTCACACTCCATGTGCTCCACACCCACTGCTGGGGGGTGCACATTAGTGGGACCCCCTGACACCCCAACACCGCAACCCCCCGGCTCTCCCAGCAGCAACACCCACGCTGCAACGCCCCAGCTCTGCCAGCAGGAACACCCACCGTCAGCTTTGAGCAGCTCATCCGTGTCCAGGTCACCATCCTTCTTGTCCTCAGGGCCCAGGGGGTCGCCCCCCTCCAGCCCCCCGTCCCCGTTGAGGGTGCCCGGGCGGCCCTTGCGCTGCCGCCGCTTGTGCAGGGGTGACAGGGTCAGGTTGCGCAGCACGGCCATCCCCGTCTCTGTCAGCCACACGCCCTCAAAGCGGAAATACTGGGGCTCTGAGGGGACAAATGCCAGCGTTGGGGACAAATGGCAGCGCTGGGTGTGTAGCCAGAGGATGGCACAGCCCTGGGAAGGCCAGCACGTACCTGGATCCTTGGCTTTGATCATCTCTGCAGAAGGCGCGGGCACTGTGGCAGGAAAGCAGAGGAGCAGGTGAGTCCCCACACCCCTCAAATGCCCCCCAGATCCCCCAGAGTTGCCCCTGCCCCATGAACTCACCGGGTTTGACCACGTAGGGCTGGCAGGCGCTGCAGTCAAAACCTTCATCTGCAGCTTGCTCCACCTCCTCCTCAGTGAAGAGGCTGTCACACGCGGCATGCAGCCACCTGTGGGGAGCACGGGGGACCGTAACACACCACAGCCTCTCTGGGAGGACCCCAAATTCGAGCCCCTGGAACCCAGGGCACGGTGCTCACCGATCACAGTGCCGGCACTGGATGAGCAGATCGTCCTCCACGTATTTCTCACGGCAGAAGGGGCACACAACCAGGCTGGCACAGGGGGCACAGTGGGTGTAGTTGTTCTGCCACTCGCAGTGGAAGCCAGGAGATGCAGCCCCACACTGCACGCAGCACACGCACCTGCAGAGAGGCGCCCAAAGGGTCAGCACCCCAAATTTAGACCCCAAACTTCAGCCCTGCCTGTCCCCCACGCACCACTTGCACTTCCAGCCGCCCTTGGGCACGGTCTGCAGCGGGGGGTCCAGGCAGTAGGTGTGGTAGCTGATGTCGCAGTCGTCGCAGAGCAGCAGGCGCGAGGGGTCCGAGGCTTTGCCGCACACCTCGCACACGATGCACTCCACGCAGCGCCAGCCCTTCAGCAGCATCACCTTGGTGATCTGGGGACACGGGAGGGCACCCACGTGAGCCCTGGGCATGGCCACGAGGGTCTCCAGGCTACCCCACATCCACACCCCAGGGCTTGGCATGGACGTGTCAGAGCACAACTCAACACACGAGACGTGCCAGGCACGACCTCGTGTGTCCTTGGGGGGCACAGCACAGTTCTGGGGTGGGGCTGGGGGTGCTGGGCCCCCTCCTCACCTTGCTGTTGACACAGTAGGGGTGGTAGCACTGGGAGCACTGGGAGCAGGCGAGCAGGTGCCCCTCGGCCCCACGCCCGAAGCTGCCACACACCACGCACATGTCCTGAAGGGGGAGAGGTTGTGAGTGAGGAGACACAGCTGGCAGAGGAGAGACAGAGTCTGTCCCACCCTGTCCATCTGTCCATCCTGCCATGCCCTGGTTACCTGCATGAGCACAAACTTGTCAGTGTTGGAGAAGAGGACGACTGTGTTCTGCATGGTGTCATCATCGTCCTCATCCTCCTCCTTGCTGGGCGAGCTCTCCACGTCAGCGAGCTGAGGACAGAGAGGGAGGCTCAGCACTGAGGACACCCTCTCTGTGCAGTGTGAGGGCATCAGGAAGATGCAGGGCCAGCAGAACCCCTCCCCAGGGGGAAGCTCTGTACCTGCCCTGTTTTTTGTGGTGAAGCCCCCAGACTCAGCAAAGGCACAGGCATGAGACTCCATAAGACCCAACCCACCCCACAAAAAGGCCTCAAGTCTTTCCATGGGAGAGATGATAGAGAAGGGGATGGGGGAGACTCTCAACAGCTCAAGGATCCCCTGGACCCTCCCTGCCCCAGCCCAGCCTTACTGCTAAGGTGTCCACAGACGAGGTGGTCGACTTCAGGCGTGCCCGGCCTCGGCCCCGGCCCCCGTGGGAGCCTCCTCGGGGGCGTCTCCGCCCTGGGAAGCTGCTGCTGCGACCCTGTGGCCAAGGGGAGAGGGGAGTTACAGCACTGGGAGCAGTGGGACCCCCCATGCCAGGGCAGCAGAGGGGCATTGCCCCCATCCCACCCCACCACACACTCAGCCCTCGCCTACTTGCTGCCCAGTGAGGGGGCTCAGGGTGAGGGGTCCCCCCAAAATTGTGGTGAGGGGAGTCTCCCTGTACCTGCTTGACACGGGAGCGGCCTGGGGAGCTGCGGCGCCGGCTCTTGTCCCCGTCCCCCTTGGCTGCTGGCTCGAAGAGCAGCGAGTCATCGGTCTCAGCACCCATTGGCAGCGACCCAGCGTCCTCCTTCTGCAGACTGGCATCAGCTGAGGCTGGGCCCAGCTCAGGGGACAGAGACCCCCCACCCTCAGGGTCTGGGGACCCCAGCAGCGGCTCCGAGCCGGGGAAGCTGCTGCTCGTGTCCCCCTGGCTCAGGTTGGAGATCTCGTTGAGGATGTCGGGCCGTGGGCGCAGCGCGGGGGGCTCGGGGCACCCCTCGTCCCCGTGGCCCAGCAGCTTCTCGGTGGTGGTGCACACCTCCATGGGGGTCTCAGGGCCCAGCTCCTCCGGTTCCAGGAGCAGGGGGGACCCCGAAGGCGACCGCTTGACTTCTGGTTCCCCCCCAGCCCGGCCTTCTTCCAGGGCATCCTCCTCGCTGAGTGGTGGGGAGCTTCCACTGGTGCCCTCCCTCTCCAGCCTCGGTGCTTCTTCTTCCTCCTCTTCCTCCTCCTCAGGCAGGCTCGGGAAGGGCCCCAGCTCGGGGGATGGGCTGCCCTGGGGGGCATCTGCAGGGGGGCTGGCTGGGGACTCCCCCTCAGCACCGGCCATCTCCATCTCCTCATCCTCAGGGGGCTCGGCAGGGGCCAGGGTGACAGCAGGAGAGCCCAGGGGTGGCGGTGGGGAGCCAGGGGGGTCGGTGTCCATGGCGATGCCAGGGCTGCCAGGGGGCTCAGGCAGGGCTGGCGTGGGGGGCTCGAGCACCTCGTCCTCCTTGGCATCAGGGGAGGGCGCTGGGGTCCGTGCAGGTGAGATGGCACGGAGAGCTGGGGGGAG
Organism: Artemisiospiza belli; assembly: GCA_021963965.1. Lineage (NCBI taxonomy): Eukaryota > Metazoa > Chordata > Aves > Passeriformes > Passerellidae > Artemisiospiza > Artemisiospiza belli. The sequence continues at coordinate 1,854,606 of JAKDEW010000064.1, forward strand.
AGAGGGGAGGAAAAGTGAGATACCACAGCCCCCCAGAGACACCCGCACCCCCAATCCCAACCCTGGTGTTCCCCCAGACCCACCTGGGGGAGCTGAGGGTGGGGGTGTCATCTCAGGGGGCAGCGAGGGCTCTGGCTCCAGCTCCATCTCCTCCTCAGGGAGCACCTCTGGAGCCAGGGCTGGCGCTTCCTCTGCCACTGTCACCTCGGGGAGGAGACCTGGGGGATGGAGATGGGGTGAGGGAGTGTGGGGGTCCCCTCCATCCCCCCTGTGCCACCCAGCCTGGCATTGAGAGGTCCCAAAGTACCCCGAACAGGGCACCAACATATGAAAAGAGAAGGAATAGAGGAATCAGGCAAAGCCAGGGCTGGGAGAAGCCACAAAAAACACCCAGAGGAGGGAAAAGAGGACAGTGAGAAGTGCCCAGATTACCTGGTGGTTTCAGGTCCTCCTCGGGGGGCAGCTCGCTGGGGACTGGCTCTTCAGGGACCAACTCAACAAGGGGGGGCTCTTCAGGGCTCAGCTTCTCGGGGGGCAGCGCTTCAGGAAGGGGGTCCTGGGGGAGCAGCTCGATGGGGGGAGGTTCACTGGGGGGCAGCTCCTCGGGGGGCAGCTCGTTGAGGGGCAGCTCATCCAGGGATGGCTCATTGAGGGGTGGCTCTTCAAGGGGGGGAGGTTTGGGGGGTGACTCGTTGGGGGGCAGCTCGTCAGAGGGTGATTTGTCAACGGGCAGTACTTCAGCGGGGGGCAGCTCATGGGGGGGTGACTTTTCAAACGCTGGTTTCTCAGGGGGCAGCTCAACAAGGGGAGGGACATCGAGGGGCAGCTCGTTGTGGGGGGGTTCACTGGGGGGCAACTCCTCAAGGGAGGGTCTGTCAGGGGGCAGCTCAGCAAGGGATGGGGTCTCAAGGGGCAGCTCCTCCTCACAGGGAGGCTCCTCGGGGGGCAGCAGGAGAGGAAGGGGCTCCTCAGGGGGCTGCACTTCAGGAGGCTGAATGTCAGAGGGCTGCGTGTCGGGGGGCGGCTGATCGAGGGGCAGCTCATCTAAGGGAAGTTCTTTGGGGGGTTCTTCACTGGGGGGCACCTCCACAGAGGCCAGCTCGCCAGGAGGACACTCAGCATTGCCTGGGGGAGCCTCCTTGGGGTCTGGGGGTGCCTCTTGGGGGTCTGGGGGTGTCTCCTTGGGGTCCACGAGGGGCTGCGTCTCCTCATCACACCCCACAGGCTCCAGCTCAGGCGGGGGCACGGGCGCATCCGTTGAGTCGCTGGGGACAGGGGACTCTGACCTGGGATGGGGGAACCTGGGTGAGGGGACAGCACTCAGGCCACCCTGTGCCCCCACCCACAGAGGGCTTGAGCCCCCTCCAAAGCAGCACTCCCATCCCCACTCACATCTGGGCAGGTGGGTCAGGCTGTGGTGAAGGTTCTGGCGCTGTGGGGACATCGGCCGTGGCACGGCGCTGCTGGCAGTCCCCACACACCTCCGAGCCCGGGGACCGCTGGCAGCTGGAGCTGGGGTGCTGGCCACAGTCTGAGCAGACCCAGCAGTTCTGGGGGAAGCAGAGATGCGTCAAGGGGTGCAGGGGGGGCAGGCACAGCGTACCCCAAGTGAGAGCAGGGCATACCTTGCACTTCCAGGAGCCGGTGGGGAGGCCCTGGGTGGCTGGCTCCGTGCAGGAGCTGTGGTAGCCCTTGTCACACGCCTCGCACACCAGCATGGCAGAGTCCTGGCCGGGCTGCCTGTAGGGCACAGGGGAAAGTGAAAGCTGGGACCCCTCTTTGAGTGCACACCCCCCTCCCCAGCGCGGGTCTGGGGGCTCACCTGCAGGTTTGGCACACTTTGCACTGGGGGCACTGCCAGCCCGAGCGCTTGCGAGGCGTCAGGGAGATGTTCAGGCAGGCCCCGTGGAAGTGCTGCCCGCAGCTGGTGCAGAACACCAGGTCCTGCAGCTCGCCCGGCCCGCTGCACACCGAGCACCGCGCGTCCTCTGTCAGCCACGAGAAAAGGGGGTCAGGGCCGCCTGCTCGTGGGGTTCCACCCTGCTGGGAGCAGGGCAGGAGGCTCCCAGCACCCACGGGTGGTGTCCCCAGCCCCACGCACCCATATCCACGGCCTCAGCCACGTGCTCGGGGCAGAGCAGCCGCAGGGTCTTCATGGACTGGAAGCAGCCGCTGGCGGCGGCGCAGGGGAAGTGGTAGAGGCGGGAGCAGCCGGCGGCCGCCCGGCACGGGATGGTGGCGCCTGCCCGCCCGCAGCGTTCACATTTCTGTGAGCAGAGGAGTTGAGAGGCTCAGCAAGCGTGCAGCAAACCCTGCCATCCCCCTGAACCCCCTTTGGGATCTGCTCACCTGTGAGATCCCTGAGAAAACAGCTCTGGCCACGCCGGCCACGTCCGGCCCCGCACCGGCCGCCCAGGCCGCACACCAGTGGTGCACCCAGCAGTGCCCTGTGGGGAGGGGGAGTCAGGGACAGCTTGGGGACACTCAGGTGGCAGGATGGGGACACTCAGGTGGCAATGGAGACACTCAAGTGGCAGTGAGGACCCTCACGCCGTGATCACACTCACCCGTCGGCTCGAAGAGCTGCGCTGGCGTCACCCCCTCGGAGAAGCCAATTTGTGCCAGGCTGTCACCCGCCAGCTCTGGCTCTGGGGGGAGCTGGCTGGGCCCTGGGGGAGCCCCTGGGCTGGGCCCATCAGGGGGTTCGTGCCCCCCCAGCCGCTCGGGCCAGTCGGGCACCGGCTCGAAGCGCTGCAGCTCCCGCTGCCCGTGTAGGCTCCAGTCCCCACAGTTGCAGAGGGCACAGCGGCGGCCCAGCGGGCTGGGAGGGGACAACAGGGGGTGTCAGGGACATTTAGGACACCTTCGATAGCTCCACACCACCCGAGTCCTCCACCCTCACCTGGCAGCCTCGGGAGGTCCCTCCGTGCCCGCGTTGTCCGGCTCTGGCCCCGCAGAGGCTCCTTCGGGGGGCTTCAGGGGGTCCCCCTCGGCGCTGCCCATCTCCTCCGAGGCCATGACCCCATCGGCTGTGGGGACAGGGGTGTCACCACCACAGGGCAAACAGGGCCAGGTGCCCAAAGTCCTGCCCAGCCTGGCAGGGTCTCTGTCCACGGCTCACCTGGCGCGGCTGCGTCCTTCTCCTCGCTGGGCACCTTCTGTTCGTCCATCCTGCCTCTGGCGTTCCTGGGGGGCCACAGCTATAGGGGGGGGACACCCGTCAGCACCAGGGACGGTGGCACCTTCCCTGGCACCCTGCAGCCTCCCTCTAGCAAAGGGACAGGGCAGCATCTTCCCACTGCTCCCCCAAACACAATTTATAGGCTCTGGCATTGGGAATGTCCCCCAGGAGCAGAGGGTGGCACCTGCCCCACAGGGGTCCAGGAGACCCCCCGGCCTCCCCCATCACCCTCTGCCCACCAGGTCCTCCCCAAATCCAGCCAGTGCCACCCCAACAGATCTGGGGCAACCAAACCCCCGAGTGACCTGGATTAAGGGGGAGCAGTGACCCCAACTCTACCACACACCAGCACCCCAGGGAGTCACCGAGACCCCTGAGGAGCCCTCAGGACCCTCGCAGCAAAGCTGGGACCCCCACGTGAGGAATATTCATGGCAGTTCGGGATGCAGCAAAATAACGGGGTCCCCACCACCAGCACCTGCCTGCGCCCCCATTTCCTCAGGCCCAGCACAGAGAGTCCCAGGATGGGAACGGGGGGAGACTCACCCCAAAACACCACCCACAAACCGGAGACGGGGTCCCGCAGCTGCTCCCTCCCACCGCTGCCTCAAGCGCACCCCAAAAACCCCGGAGGGCTCCAGCACGGCGGGGGCAGCGAGGGGGACCCCAAACCGGAGCACGGGGCACGCACGGGGGGACCCGCGGGCACCGGGGGGGCCCCAACGCAGAGTCCGGGGCACCGGGGAGGGGGGAACGCACCGGGGCAGCGCCAACCCCCCAAAAAACCCGGGAGGGTCCCGGCCGCGGGGTAGGAAGCGCCGTGTCCCACCCAGCACCTCCCTGGCCCCGGTTCCCGGTGGGCCCGGGGCTGTTCGGGCCCTCCCCGGAAAGGCTCCGGGGCCGGGGGGATTCGGGCCCTCCCGGGAAAGGCTCCGGGGCCGGGGGGAGGCCCGGCCGGCACCCCCCGGTGAGCCGAAACACCACGCGGGGACACCACCCCCCCCCACACCCTCCCCGGTGCTCCCGGGCCACGCTTCCCCCGCTCCCCGGTGCAACCGGGGGGTCGAACCGGCCAGGCCCCGATCCCCGGCCCACCGCGGCCTACGCTGGCACCGGCACCGGGCCCCGAGCGACGGGCCCGGCCGGAGCTGCGCTACACCCGCCCGGGCCCCGCCGGTACCGGACACAAAGGCGTGGGAGCCGCGCTCTGGGCCCGGCCCCGGTCAGGCCTTACCGGGAGCGGCGGCACGGCGGAGGCGGCGCGGCCCGGAGCCCGCACGACCGCGGGGCCGCTCCTTCCGGGGCCGCCGGGGCCCGTCCCGCCCGCGCGGGCCCCACGGCGGGGCCGTTTGCACCCCCGCGCCCCCCGCCCGGTGCTCACCCCCGCGGCCGCCCTACGCCGACGGGCCTCGGGGCGCGGGGCGTTCGGTGCTCCCCGGCGCGGCCATTTCCAGAGGAAAGTAGGTCCCGCCGCCCGCCCCCGCCCCGCCCCGCCCGCCCCACCGGGGCCGCCGCCGCGCTGGGTCCTAAGGGGGAGCCGCGGAGCGGGGGGCGCCGCCGCTCCCGCACTACTTTAGGCGGCGGGGGCTGCGGGCGGAGGGAGACGGTGCGCGGCGGGCGGGCGCTGCGGCCGCGGCGGGGGGGGGGCGCGGGGGGTGTGACGGCGCGCGCGCGGCCGCAGCGCACGCTGCCGGGCGGGGCGGGGGGGGGAGATCCCTCCGCCGAGCTTAACCCCGGCGGCGCCGGGGCGGGAGCGCACGTGGGCACCGAGGGGGCGGGGCTAGAGGAGCCAGGCTCCGCCCACCGCACCGGCACCGGGGATGGAGGGATGGAGGGATGGATGGATGGATGGATGGATCCAGGATCGCGGAGGGAGGGTGGCATTCGGGATCGCCCACGGTGTCCCAGGCCGGTGTCTCCGTTATCAGTGTCCGGTGTCAGGGTTCCCCGTAGGAGCCCACGGGACAGGTCCCGGTGTATCCGGAAGAGCTGTTGTGTCCACTGCCGGTATCCCTGTACCGGTCCGGGAATCCCCGGTAGCAGCCGCCATGTCTGGTCCTGGGGTCCCCGGTAGCAGCCGCCGAGCCCGGTCCCGGTAGCAGCCGCCGAGCCCGGTCCCGGTCCCCGCTCACCGGCACCACGTGCTGCTGCTGAGCCCCGGTCCTGCAGCACCATGCACGCCCGGTTCCGGTATCCCCGGAGCAGCCGGTGCTGCTCCCCCCTATCCCAAGGGGTGCACGGGGCCGCTACCGCCCGTTTGGACCCTGAACCCCCCCGGGGAGGGGTGGGGGGGTCAGACCCAGGACCCCCAGGAGCCCAAACCCCCAAACCCGGCGATCTGGGAGGAAAATTGAGGGGGTGCAGCCCCACCCTGGTCCCAGCACCCCAAAAACACTTCACGCCCCCCCCAAGCAGCTCCCGTTCCTCTTTACCACCACAATTGTGTAATTAGCGCCAATTAGCCCGACTGGGTGGAGATAAGCCTCAAGGGGAACCGCAGCCAGAGCCCCCCCACACACTCACAAAGTTCTTAGGGAGAGAAATGGGGGGGACGGGGCTGGAAAACCCCCGAAATCCCAGTGAGGCTCTTGGGGTGCTCAGTGCCATGAGGAGGGGGCACATCCAGGGTTGGAGGGAGCCTCCCCCCCCCCAGCAAGGAACAACCCCCCCAGTTCAGGGGTTTAGAGACAAAACAAAGTTGAATTGTTCCAGCCCCGACTCCCACGGGTCCGGGGGAACAACACCCGCATTGAGCCCTGGCTGCCCGAGCAGGAACGGCCCCGACCTGTCCTTGTGGCTGTGGGGGGGACAGCAGAGAACCCCCAGCCCGCTGGGAGCCCCCCAGGCTGTGCAAAGTGAGGGGCTCCCCCCAAGGAGGGTCCTGGGGGAGGGTCTGTCCCACCCCAGGGGTCACAGCACGCTGGTGGGTCTGCCACAAGATTTATCCAGCTCCTCACGAGCTTCATGAAGGTCCCCGTGGTCACCTGAGGGTGAGGGGGACATCGGTGGCAGCACACCGGGGCTCCAGGTGGGCTCTGTGCCCCTCACCTGGAGGAAAATGGCTCCTCACACCTCCACCAGCTTCTTCCTTTCACCTGTCCTCACCTCCCAGCTGGGGACGCGGCAGGACAGACAGGATGTGCCAGGGGGACACACAGACACACAGGTGGGACCCCCGACCCACCCAGACCCCTCCTCACCTCTGCAGGGCCCAGAAAACCCTGGGACCCCCTCCCCAGGAGGGGCAGCACCTGCCGTGCCCCCCCCCCCCACACCCAGCTCACCTGGAAGCTGTGGGGACAAAGGGACATCGAGGCTTCAAACTACTGAGGTGTCCCCCCTGCCCCAGGTGACCCAGAGGGGTCCCCCCTGTCCCCCAATCTCAGGGGTCCCTCAGGGAATGTCACCAAGTGGATCAGGATGGAGCCATGATGATGATGATGATGATGGAGTGATGGGAGACCAGCAGCCCCACAACACCCCCAGACCCCCCAAACTGCCCCACAACACCCCCAAACTGCCCCAGCAGCCCCAAAACACCCCCAGACCCCCCAAACTGCCCCAGCATCAGGCAGAACTCCTCCTCGCCCATCACCACCACCTTGGAGGCTGCAAGGGGGGCACCAGCTCAGGGGGGGCTGCCGGGGACCCCCCAAATCCTCCTCTCAAGGCTCAGATCAGCTTCCATCTCATTCCAGGGGCACCTCAGCCCCCAGCACAAGGTTTTGGGGTACAAGACACCCCCACAAAAATGGGGACACGTCTGTCCTCATCACCTGGGGTCCCACAGGGGGATCAGGAAGAGAGACCCCTCCTCACCCACCCGGGATTTACTGCTCTGCACCGTGGGCTCACAGCCCAGGGAGGTTTTACCGGGTGGGGGGGGACACAACACCGGGCTCGGTACTCCCGGTATCACCCGAGGGAGGGGATGGAGCAACGGGGAACCCCTCCCGCTGGGGCTCCGGGGGGTCCCGGGGAGGCTGAACACAGCCCCAAACCCCCACCCGGGGTGGGCTCCCACCGTGCTGAGCCCCTCCGGTGCACCCGCCGTTGCCGGTAATCCCCAGTGGAGCATCCCCGCTCTCACGTACACCCCGGGAACGGATTCCCGGAGCCCGGGACACCCCCTGGCCGAGTCGCCCCGCACGGACCCACCCGGGGCTCGGTAACCGGGGATGAGAATTTGGCGGGAGGGCGCGGGCGGGCGCGGCAAACAGCGCAATAAACGTGCCGGGGGGGCGGGGCCACCGCCACTACACCGGCGGCCGCACGTGACCACAACACCGCCCGCCAGCTCCCATTGGCTGCGCAGAGCGGATGGGGGCGTGGCTAAGAGGCCGCGCATGCGCTTTAGCTGGAGGGGCTCTCCATTCATGAAAAACGGAGGGAAGGGCTGTGGCCACGTGGTGGTCGCGAAATTGAGCGGGAATGGGGAGGGGGGATGTGAAAAATGCGGATTTTATCCTTGGCTTTTCGCAAATATTCAAATGAACATTTTATGTGTTATGTCAGAAAGTTTTGCTATATTAATTCTCTTAAGTAGTGCATTATATATAGTTTTAGGTTATAAAAAATGTGTATTTTATGATTGGCTTTTCGCAAATATTCAAATGAATATTATATGTGTTGTCTCAGAAAGTTGTGCTGTATTAATTCTCTTAAGTAGTGCGTTATATATAGTTTTAGGTTATAATGTTAAAATAGAAACTGCTATATAGGATGTGAAAAATGCAGATTTTATGATTGGCTTCTTGCAAATATTCAAATGAATATTATATGTGTTGTGTCAGAAAGTTTTGCTATATTAATTCTCTTAAGTAGTGCATTAAATATAGTGTTAGGTTATGTGAAAAATGCGGATTTTATCCTTGGCTTTTCACAAATATTCAAATTAATGTTATATGTATTGTGTTAGAAAGTTTTGCTGTATTAATTCTCTTAAGCAGTGCATTTATAAATATAGTTTTAGGTTATAATGTTAAAATAGAAACTATGCTATGTAGTATATTTTTTTCTAAAGAAGAGACTCACAGTGAGATAGTAGCCAGAGGACACTGAAATCTTTCAGAGAAAGAGAATTTATTGCTCCATTATCAGGAGAAACGAACTTCTTCCCACCTTTCTTAGGCAGGAAGATGCTGTTAAGATTGTGAGAAAGAAGTTGATGCTGACCAGACAGAATCCTGTTTTTGGATGGAATTTATGCATCATGGATGAGCTGTATGAATATGCAACAGGCTGTTGCTTTTAAGGGTTAATCCTCTGTTAATGTAGGTCCTTTTTTGGGTTTATTTTGCCCAGAAAAAGGTATCTGGACTGTCCATAACTCTTTGTTTCTGTTGGGCCAGAAAGTCCAAGAGGAACCAGGGACTCCCAGAGCCCCAGGATCTCAAACCCCCAGCCCAGACCCTGGGATGCTCCAACCCCTCAGGACCCCCAACCCCCTGGAATGATCAATTCCAGCCCCTCCAGACTCCCCAACCACAGCTCCAACAGGAAATAGGGCCATAAACTTTCTTTATTTTCCCAAACAATTAAATAGTAGTATTTCTTTTGATTTTTTGGTTGTTTTTTTTTTTTTTTTTTTAACTGAAGTGGTTAAAAGCAGGCTGCCCCCTGCCAGGGCAGGCAGGCATGGGGGACATTTATATTACCATTTATAAATAGAAAAATAAAACTCTCAAGCAGGGCGGGTTAGCAGTTAGCATGGTTAGAGGTGGACCTGGCACGGGGTGCCCATGGCAGATACCCAGTGCCCACTGCGGGTGACAGGGACACTGTGGGTGACAGGGACTGACCCAGAGCAGGGGGACAGGCAGGAACTGCTGCCAACTGCTCAGTCTTGGGGTGTTTTTGGCTCGATTTGGCCCCCAGGGCAGGGTCTGGTGCTGCCTGGCTGAGGTTTGACAGGCACCAAGCCCACCCCAGTGGTTAATAAAGTTTTGAGGTGGTTTTGGCATCCCCCCAGCTGCATTTGGCCCCCAGGGGGAGTTTTGACCCCCCTGGCTGGGGTGTGACAGGCACCAAGCCCTCCTCAGTGGTTAATAAAGTCTTGGGGTGTTTTTGGCATCCTCCCAGCTGGGTTTGACTCTCCTGGGCAGGGTCTGGTGCTGCCTGGCTGGGGTTGGACAGACACCAAACCCACCCCAGTGGTTAATAAAGTCTTGGGGTGTTTTTGGCATCCTCCCAGCTGGGTTTGACTCTCCTGGGCAGGGTCTGGTGCTGCCTGGCTGTGGCACCAAGCCCACCCCAGGGCAGTGGTTAATAAAGCAATAAATACCAGCGGGCTCTGGGCATGGAGACCCAGCCATGGGGGGCTCCAGGACACAGCACAGGGACCACCCCATACCCCAGGCAGAGCTGAACCCCACCCTCCCCACAGCACTGGGGGTACCCCTATCCCTCCTCCCCATGCCCAGGGCTGTGGCATCCAGTGTGTGTGGCATCACCTGCCAGAAACGGGGGGCAGGCACCCCTAAAGCTGCAGCGCCTCGTGGCCCAGCACGCCCCCGGCCAGCCGGTAGAGCAGGCGGGAGTACCAGTGCATGCCCACCTCGGGCACGGTCCCGTTGCCCACCTCGGGGTGGGCAGGCAGCAGCGAGAGGAGCCCGTGGAAGAGGCGCAGAGGGGCGAAAGCTCTGTGTGCCCAGCGGTGGCTCTCCAGCACCGCATAGCAGGATGCCAGCACCCCGTTAACCAGCAAAGTGCCCTGAGAGGTGAGGGGGGCAAAAACCCCCACTCCATCCTCCCGAGAGACCCTCAGCACCCTGGTGGGGCGCAGCCCCTGCCCGCCAGCCCCGTGGGCCAGCACGGCGTCGCCCGGGCGCACGCGGCGGGCGAAGATGGGCAGGAAGGCGCTGGAGCCGTTCCCCTCTCCCCGGGCTGTGAACACCAGGTGGGACGGGGTGAGGAGCAGCCGCTGAGCTGGGCTGGCTGTCTCGATGGCCACGAAGGAGGCACGCTGGCCCAGGTCCCGGTGCAGGAAGAGCAGCACCTCGGTGGGCACCAGGCGCCCGCCCGGCTCGGCGCCCAGCACCCGGTCACCGCGGCGCAGCTCGGCCAGGCCCCGGTGCTCCCCGCTCTGCAGCGTCACCGTGGCGTGGCCGGGGAAGCAGCCACCGGTGCGGACGGCCAGCGAGTTATCTGGGAGGATGGAGAGAGTTCTTGGTGTCACCTCCACCTCCAGAGGGGAAACGGCGAGCGCCGGACCCCCAAAGCACCCCCAGGAACAAAGGGGGTATTTTGATTTTTCCTGCGTGCAGCTCCTGAATGCTGCAGGGCCCCTTTGTCCACCCTGCACTGACGCCCTTTGTTCCGGGCTCCAACGGTGACATTTATGGCCATTTTCACTTTCTGTCAATCGGCACTTCTGGGCTGGATGGCAACTGGAGCAACTCTGGGGCTGTGGGGCTGCACTGCTATTCCCCTCACCAGGAGCTGAACCACAATTTTGTCTCCATCTGGCCAAAATTTAGAGGGGAAAGTGAGGATTTTGCCAATCAGAGGGCCAGGAGGAGCTAGGCTAGGACTGACACCAACCAGAGCAATAATCCCACACGGATCCAGGACATCAAGGGGGAGCAGCAGGGGCTGTGGGCTGGGATATTTGTGGGAATTACAGCCCCCTGCCTGGTGGGGAACAGGAGCTGAGCCACAATTTTGTCTCCATCTGGCCAAAATTTGGAGGAGGAAATGAGGATTTTGCCAATTAGGGGGCCAGAACGAGCTGGTTTTTGGCTGACACCAACCAGAGCAATAATCCCACACGGATCCAGGACATCAAGGGGGAGCAGCAGGGGCTGTGAGCTGGGATGTTTATGGGAATTACAGCCCCCTGCCCTGCTGGCAGCCCCTTCTGCTGGTACCTGCTTTGACAGAGACGTGGATGTGCGCCTTGGACTCGTAGTAGACCCAGTCGAAGCCGGCCTCCACGGCCAGCCGTGCCAGCATGCCGTACTTGTGGCGGTCACGGTCGGACGTGGTGATGTCCAGAGCTCTGCCCTCGTAGTGCAGCGAGTCGGGGAGGTGGTGCCCATCTTCATCCCAGCCCTCCGTCACCCTCAGCTTCACCCCCGGCCACATGTTCATCACGGCGATGGCCAGCGAGTTCACCCGCTCCTTGCAGCGCTGTGGGGACACCGGTGTCACCCTCGGCGTGACAGACAGACACCGGGGCTGTCCCCAAAGGGGCTGCCCCCACCCGGGGTGCACAGAGGGTCACGGCCAAGCTGCCCCCGTGGCTGGGTGCGGGTTGAACTTTAACGGGGTCCCGTGATGGAGCTGCTCTGCTCAGCCGGGCACAACGGGCACGGGAGCGGGACGGGCACCGCGACGGTGTCACCTTGCCCGCGGCCACCGCTGTGACTGATTAACCTGCTGGGGGGGCTGTGAGGCAGAGCTGGGGGCGGCTGACCCTGAACCAGCCCCAAATCTGGGCTGACGGAGAGCAGGGCGGTTCCGGGGTGCCTCTCCCCATCAGCATTGGGGTGCAGGGGTCGGAGCCGCCCCTGTGCCCCCCCGCATTTGCTGATGTCACAGCGTCCCTCAGTGCCCCAGTGTCCCCCCCGCCTCCCCCGTTCAACAAAGCGGCTCCGGGAGCGCGGGGCCGCGGGGGCGGAGTGCGGGGCGCGGGCCCGGCCGTGCCGGGAGGGGGGGCAGGAATGCGCTCGGCCCGGCCCGGCCCGGCCCGGCCACAATAGGCGCCTTCCAGCCCGGAGCTGACCTCAGGCCCCGGGAATGCCGCCGCGGCCACAAAGGGCCCTTTCAGCCGCCCGCAGCCCGGGCCGGCTCCGTGCCCGCGGCTCCGCCGCCCCGGCCCCGCCGCCTCCGCCGTCCCGGCTCGCGGGAGCTGCCGGCGCCGCCTGGACCACTCTCAGCATCCCCCGTCGCCATGGCGACCGCGGGGCCGCCCCTCGCCATGGCAACCGTGAGCATCCCGGCGGGCTCGCGGCGCGTCCCGGGCTCCCGCCGCCCCGGTTTCCCCCCGAGCAGAGAGAGGGGTACCGGGGCCTCCCCCTCCGCTCTGCCGTTGGGGCGCTGGGGGAGCGGAGCCGCCGGTACCGCCGGTGCCCCCGGTGCCGCCCCGTCCCGTTAATCCCCGACGGTCCCGCCTCGTCCCGGGGCTCCGGTGCTGCCGCGCCGCTGCCATGGAAGGGAGCGGGGCACCGGGGCGAGGTACCGGGGTCCGGCACCGGGAGGGACCCTGCGCCCCGGGAGGATCGGTGCCGCCCGGGAGGATCCGTGAGCCCCGGCACGATCGGTGCGCCTTGGAGAGCATCGGTGGCGACCGGCAAAGCTCCGTGAGCCCCTGAGCGCGTCGGTGCCGACTGAGAAATGTCCATGGGCCCCGTCGAGGGTCTCTGTGATCCCGCCCATCCCCCCGCCGCCCCCCACGCCCCCGCGCCCCCGGGAGCGAGGCCGGACCGGGCCGGGCCGGGCGCAGCCCCCACCTCGGTCATGAGCCGGTCCGCCCCCGTGTTCTCCTCGTCCTTGAAGATGATGTCGGGGTTGTAGTTGGGCACCAGCTCCCTGAAGCGCTCCGAGCCCCGCAGCACTTTGCCCTCCGCCTTCCCGCTCGCCCCCAGCGTCTGCTCGGGCACGTTGGGCACGAACTGCTTGTAGAGCAGAGGCGAGAGCTGCCGCCGCCCCAGCCGCCGCCGCCCCACCGGGCCCCGACCGGGGCCGCAGCCCAGCACCGGCGCGGCCAGCAGGGAGGCGGCGAGCCCGAGCAGGACGAGGGCGAGCGGCCTCCACCGGGGCATCCCGCCCGCCGGGCCCCGCTGCCTCCGCGGCTCCCGCTCAGTCACCGGGGGAACGGGCGGCCGGGGCGGGCATGGTCCCGGTGCGGTGGCCCCGGGGCTTTTAGTTGGTGGCGGTGCCAGGGGCGGGTCGGCGCCGTTTCCTTCTCACACCCACGGTCCCGGCGCTGCTGCGGGATCCGTGGCCGCTCGGGACGACTGACCACCCCCACCGTACCCCCCCGCCGGTGCCGCCACCCACTCGGAGCGCCGCCGGTTGCGCGCCCACGGTGTCAGCACCCCCTCGTCTGCACCCCGGTCCCGACACAGCCCCAGCCTTAGGGAAAACCCTCGCGGAACGGTGTGTCAGCACCGGGCACCGGCATCCAGCTCCGGGCACGGCCCTGGCACTGCCACCGGTTCCTGAGGCTGCCCCGGGACCGGCACCGGTCTTGCTCCCCGTTCCCGTCTAAATCCCGCGTTCTGGTGCCGCCTCCTCTCCGCGGTCCCTGCGCTGCTCTCCGGTACCGGAACCCCCCTTATCCCATCCGAACGCCGCGATTCTGGTCCTGGCACCTCTCCTGTCACCGCCTGCTGGGACCGGGGACCCCTCACTCCCCGTCCCGGTCCTTCTCCCGCTCTCCCTTGCACCGAGGATCCTCCCTATTCTAGGGCAGTGCCGCCGGTGTCCGCACCTGCTCCGTCCCCTTGGCACAGCCCCGCTCCCGGGACCCGCTCCCTGGCACTACCCCGGTCCCCTCTGTTCTGTCCGACCCACGGTCCCGGTCCCCGTTCCTGGCCCAGCCCCCGGTACCGGCTGCCTTGGGTGCTGATCGGCACCGTGCGCCGCCCCGGCCGGGCTGCCCCCACCGCGGCCGCTCGGCTCCGGCGCTGGGCAGCCCCGTCGGGCCCCGCCTCGGAGCCGGCCCCCGGGAGCGGCGGCAGCGGCGGCCACATCCCCCGGGGCCGCCCCCACCGGGCTGCCCTGCCCCGGCCGGCCCCGCCGCGCCCCGGCACCGGGGCACCCCCGGAACGGGACCTGGGCACCTCCTGAACGGCACCGGGGCACCCCCAGAGAGGGACCGGGGCACCTCCTGAACGGCACCGGGGCACCCCCGGAACGGGACCGGGGCACCCCCGGAGCGGCACCGGGGCTGTGCCAGGGGTCCGGGTACCGCCGAGGACCGGGTACCGGGGCTGGGCTGCTCCGGGACTGGCACCGGGCTCCGACAGTGCCATGGGCACCCCCGGACCGGCACCGGGACCGCGCCCCCAGCGCTACCGGCAGAGCACCCAAGGGCACTGCGGGCTCCGGGGAGGACAGGAGGCAGCAGCGGGGTCGCGGAAGGTCGGGAATGTGTCGGAGGGGGGGTCCCGGTCCCCTCCCAGCTCCCCCGCAGCCCCGGTGCCAGCCCGGGGTGACTGGGAGGGGAGCAGGTCGCGGGGAAATCGCGGGCACCGATGGCCTCATTTCCTGCAATATAAACCAGGTTTCCTGCGCTTCCTGCTCGGCCCCAAGCCGGGGGGGGCGGCCAGGGGGGGCCCGGGCCCCCCAGCCCTGCCCTGGAGGGGCGGGGGGCGGCCTGGCTCGGCCCCAGGCGGGGCAGGATGGGTGGGGGGCCGGTTCCCCCGGTTCCCCCGGTTCCCGGGGCAGTTTCCGTTTCGGCTGCACGACCCTCGGTGCCAGGAGGTGAAGCCTCTGCTTTGCCCCTCGTGTGGGGGAGCTCAGCCCGTACCCCAAAGCCTCCCGGAGCCCCCCAACACCCCCGAGGCCAGCAGGCAAGGAGTTGCCCTCGCTTGCAGCCCTGCCTGGAAGAAGCTCGTTAACCCCAAGCAGGAAGAGGGTTAATTATGTCCCCATAGGGCCCATAAGGAGGGGCAGGACTGTCACCCCCCCTCCAAGGCAGGGACACCCCACCCCTGCCCCTTTCCTACGCAGCCCTGCCCTTGGGAGGAATAAAACCCCAATATTTTTATATAAAAACCAGTCACTATTTATTTCTCCAAACAATTTCTGTTGTAACAGACCCAACATACACATGAGGAGCTGGAGAAGGGGGGATTGTCCCCTGCACCCCAGGCCTGCCCATTAGGGACCCCCAAAGGCCTCAGGGTGGGCAGGGGACAACCAGTGTCCCCCTGCAGCCGCAGAGTGACACAGGGGTGGGGTGTGGAGTGGCTCCGGGCACAGGACATGTGGGGCAGCATTTAAAACTCAACCAGACCCCAGGGAGCAGCCAGGGGAGGTCGGGGTGGGTGGGGGGGTCCCAGCCATTGTTGCATGAGGTATGTAAATGGGGGGGGGGGGGGGGGGGGGCTGCAGCCAGCACAGCCTCGGGGGGGACCCCACACCCCTTGGGGACGTGGCTCAAGGCCAAGGCTCAGCAGCACAAGAGCTGAGACAGGGCAGGGGGGGCGACCCTAAAGGTGTCTCAGCTTTCCCTGAGGGGCTCTGATGTCCCTGAGGCTCCAGGCGCTGTCAGGGCCAGCTCTGGGGCTGGCAGCCACCCTGGTGGCCACCACAGTGAGGAGAGAGGAGGGGGACACGTCCCTGTCCCCCGCTGTCCCCCAGCCCTAGCAGGGCTTGCTGCGGGTCCTGCAGCGTGTCACGGGCAGCGGCAGCTTGTGCAGACCTGGACACGGCGAGAGTGTGAGAGCCAGGCTGGGGCACAGGGGACACCCCAGCAGCCACCCCTGTGTCCCCATGTCCTCACCAAAGGCACGGATGAGCTCGGCCTGCACTGCCCAGGAGACCCTTTTGACCAGGCACAGCGTGGTGAGCCCAGCAAAGCCCATGTTGTACAGGAAGACAATGTAGAAGTTCCCCAACCAGTTGAAGCGGCCAAAATCCCCCAGGAGGTCAAAACGGGTGATGCCTGCACAGGGTGGGGGTACATTGGTCAGGGCACCCCGATTTTGGGGTCACCCCCATGCAGGCATCACCCTGATCCCTCTGGGAGCTCACCCAGCGTCCTGGAGAAGACAGGCAGGGCTGAGCTGAGCACCAGCAAGGAGACACAGTTCCCAATGATCTGGGGAGAAGGAGGAGGTTTGGGGAAGGAACTTTCCAGATGCCAGGGAACCACAGAGGGGTCCTGGCACTGTCCTCCCATGTGGGAGGGACACACAGAGTAGGGAAAGGGTCTTGCACCCCCACAGGAGCCCCCCAGCCCCACCCTGCTGCTCCCACCTTGGTGAGGGGGGTGCCCTGCCTCTCTGGCAGCAGCCGAGTGAACAGGGGGGAGCTGTAGAAGCCCACGACAGAGGAGAGCATTAGGTAGCTGCAAAGAGTGTTAAGGAGGAAAACAGGATGGGCTGGCACTGGGAATAATGTTGGGGACACAGGGGACGTGGCTGGGGACACAAGTGCCCGCCTGAAGGATACAAAATGAGCACGACCTGCAGCGCAGCTCCAAAGGAGCCAAAGATGGAGAAGGAAACCTGGCCCAGGGATGCATCCTGCAGGAAGAGGAGGGAGCAGGTTGGGGAGGAATGGTCCCCAGAGCTGCCAGGCACGCCACCCTGAGCTGTGCCATGTCCCCAGGTGGGTAGGGGGATGCTCCTTGTCGGTGGGTACCTGGATGCCCCTTGGCATGGCAGCATCGTCCAGCAGCAGCTCCAGGACGTGGAAGCAGACAATGAGCACAGAGATGCCCTGGGAGGCGCAGGGAGGGAGTGAGGGTGGTGCTGAGGATGGGGACACCACCCCCAGCTCCCCTGAGAGCCCTGAACTCACTGTGAGTGCCAGGAGGCCCAGCATGGCCAGGGGGTAGCCCAGGTTCCTCTGCCAGGGCGATGCTCGGTGCCGCAGCTCTGTGGGGAGGAGGTGCCCAGGTGAGAGGGGGACACAGGGCAGGAGATTGAGGGGGCAGGATGGGGGGTGCCAGCCCCCAGCCCATCTCCCTCCATGGATTTCCAGTGCCCAGTTCTCCCAGTGCCAGGCTGGAGGGCACCCAGTGTCCCCTTCCCCTGCCCAGGCTCCTCACCCAACTTCCTCCTCTTGCTCCGGATGGCAAAGAATTGCTCCCGCAGCATCTCCATGTCCAGATTCAGCCAGCAGGAAGCTTTGCCTGCTGGGGAGAGACCCAAGGGGCTCAGGAGGGATGAGGTGGGGTAGAGGGTCCCCCAATGCACCCCGTGCCCCCCTTTGCCAAGCAGCAGCACCCACCAGAGCGGATCCTGTGGGACACAGCGGCTTCCTCAAACCTTGTGCAGCTCAGCTGCTCATCCAGGTCCTCCAGGAGCTGCAAGGGTGGGTGAGGAGCCTGTGAGTGGCTGCTGGGCTGTGTGGATGGCAGCCCTGGGGACAGTCACCCCCAAATCTGGGGCAGAGGGACTGTGGGGTGACACCTTACCCGGGGTTTCACCAGCAGCTTCCCAGTGACAGTGAACATGGTGGAGAGGCCAAAGGGGGTGCACACTGTGGTGGGAGGAGAGGCTGAACAGGAGGTGTCCCATCATCCTACCCCTCCTCACACCCTCAGAAGGATCCTGGAGACTTCAGCCATGAGCCATGACCCCTCCAGACCCCATTTGGATGGAGCAGAGCCTCGTGAGGACACAACTTACACAGCAGCAGCAGGACACCGAAAAGTGAGATGCAGGAGTAGAGGTAGGGCAGGTAATATTCCCAGAGATCTGCAGAGACAGCAGGATCAGGCCAGTGGCACCAGAAACCCCTTGTTCCACTCAGTGCCAGGGTCTAGAGCCCAGCTCACCCACCGTAGAGTGACTGGCGACTGGCAGCGTCGTTGCCCACGATGGCAGAGGCCACCCAGACCATGCCCAGCACCAGCAGGGTCAGCAGCAGCAGCACCACCGAGGTCTCGTACACCCTGGCCATGATGCCCTGCAGGAGCTGCGTTAGCAGAGAGTCACAAAAGGGGGGACAGGGAGGGGGACAAGTGCAGGATCACCCACCTTCTTGGATCCTGCAAACCCCTCTGACTCGGTGAAGAAGTAGGCAAAGGGCATGAGGAAGACCAGGGACATGTTGGAGAAGAGGAAAACCAAATTCCAGAGGCCTGGAAGAGGAGGGACAGCATGGGGTGAGCTCCCAGGCAGGGCAATGCTAACCCCACGGATTTTGGGGACACCCCAGGGTCACCCACCATGGATGAGGGAGCCGTTCAGCCACTGGATGTAGTAATTCTGGGGGAAGGAGAGCAGCACCTCGTTGCTGATGATGGAGAAGGGCAGGAGCAGGACAGCACCCAGTGCCACAGCCAGGGTGAAGGTACAGAGCCCCAGCCTGCCACAGGGACAAGAATCACTCTGGGTCAGGGTCCCTCTGGCTGTCACAGCCCAGTTTTACCCCCCAGCACACAGGACATGGTGTCCTGGCTGAGGAAGAGGATGAGGAAGGGGACAAACAGGAACTCACGCAATCCTGTTGACAGCAGCGTCCTCGTCATCGTGAACTGTGGGGACAAAATCCCAAACCAAAGGGCTGGGGGAGAGGCAGGGCTGCCCAAAGCTTCACTGCCTCCCCCTGCCCAAGTTCTCCCCTCTCCAAATGCTGCAGAAATCCTCCCAGGGAATTCTGGCTTTGCTCCCACCTAGGGCAGCAATTGGTGTCACATTAATGATGGGACTGGGGGTGCTGGGGGAGGCCAAAAGCAATGAGGAAGAGGAAGAACCCTCAGAGGATGAATTTGGCTCTTGAGGGCTGCCTGGCTCTGGCAGCTCCCACTCCCTTACCTGCTGTGAAATCCGTGTGCTTCTTAAAGTGGGTTATGATGAAGTGGCAGAGGATGTAGAGGCTGGCAAAGAGCAGGGCACAGATCTGTGGGCACAGGAGTGTGGGCATGCCCTGAGGGGATGCTGCCAGCCCTGGGGCTTGTCAGCTCCACCCTATTTGTTTTTCCACTCCTGGTTCCACCCCACTGGTGTGCTCAGACCTCTCTGTTCAATGGGCACTGCACCCAGGGCTCACACATGGGTGCCCACAAGCTGGCATAGCACCCAGACCAGGGTGAGGGAGCTGAAAACCCACCCAAGATCAGCCTGTGCTGGCAAATCTGTGACCCCGTGGGACATCCCTGATCTGCTGGATCCCACAGCCCTGGCCTTGCTGGCAGAGCCCCGAGGACAGCCTTGAGTCAGGAGCCAAGGACATCTGCGGCGTCCCTGCTGCCCCCGCTGGAACGCCGAGGTCAGGCCAGCGCAGGCGATGTTCAGGGAACACGGCGACCTTTCATCCCTCTGGGAACGCGGCAGGATGAGGAAAGGTCGCCTGAATCCTCCACCTTGGCACAGGTGCAGCGGGAAGCAGCAGTGGCACCTCCCTCCTGCCTGCCTAGGGGTGCTCTGAGCCCACCTGAGAGTGCCCAGGATGTGCCAGTGGGGTACAGGGAGCCCCCAAAGCTGGTCCAGCTCTGCACTCCCGGAAGGGCAGCACCCAGCAGGTCCTTCTGCTCCTGCTCCCACCCAGTGAAGGGTCTCAGGCCACAGATTCCCTCCTGCCATGGGCTGTACCCCACAAACCGATGCTCTGCCTGGTGGGGGGACCCCCAACTCCTCCTCTACTCAGTGAAGTTGGGCTGAGTAAGTTTTGTCTGCCAAACCAGGAGCTCCTGGCTGAGATGTAGCACCCCAAGATGGAGGTCTGGGGGCTCCAGGGCCACCAGCTCTGCCCTGTAGGCACCAAATGTGGCTGTGCCAAGGTGGCCTTGGCACTGCTGGTCACAGCCCCCTTGGTTGCCGTGCCCACAGCACCCCCAGGGCCCCTGGGAGATGCCAGGACCGGGACATCCAGGTCACCCCCATCCCTGAGCAGAGGAGCAAACCCAGCTGTGTCCGAGGTTTAGGGGCTCTGTAGGGTCCTGCTGGCCTGGGGACAAGGACAGAGCCAGGAGCGCTCCCAGCCCTCCCAGCACGACGGGAGCGCGGCTGGGACTGCTGGAACCGGCAGAGGGGTCGCGGCAGGAGCTCAGGAGGGTCCAGCCCTGGCACCCCGATATCTGTTGGGCACACGCGGCCGCGGCGGCTCTGGCCCCGATAAGCGCGGGGTGTGGAGCCCTGCCACAGCCGTGCCATCCCGACGGTCCCATGGAGAGCTGCGAGCTCCAAGCCACTCTCCCATCTCTCCCCGCCACACCGATCCCTTTCCCCGCCGCCCCCGGGCACTCACGATGCACTCGCGGACCCTCTCGTGGAAGAGCTGCTCCCGCACGGCCAGCGCGTCCTGCTCCACAGGGGCCATTCTGCGGCCAGCATGGCAGGGCCGGGCAGAGGCAGGGCAGGACGGCAAGGCCGGTACCGCCACGCCGCTCCAGCCGCTCCGGTACCGTTCCGGTAACGCCGCTCGGAGCCCGCCGGGTCCAGCCCAGCGCCGCCGTTGAGGCCCCGCCCCTCCCGTGGCCCCGCCCCCTACGCGCTACAAAGTATCCGCTCCCTCACGGGATGAACGGCCAGGCAGGCCCCGCCCCCTGCCGCCTATTGGCTAAGAGGCTTGAATGAGGCGGAGCTCATTGGCTGAAGTGCGGCGCGCCGCGCGCTGATTGGCGGAGCCCGCCCGCCGCCGCTCCCACGGGCCGATGGCCCCAGCGCAGGCACCGGAATTAGGAGCAGGGATGGAGTTAATCCCGGGCCGGGGATAATCCCGGCTGTGTTAATCACGGAGGGGGGCAGGGCTGAGCTGCCGAGCGCGGGGGGCACCCGGCAGGGCACGGCCCCGCTCATAGGCAGCACATGAAGGAGCGCAGCAGCACTCGGGGCGAGGCCCCACCCTGTGGAACCCAGCGATGTGGGGGCATCACCCCCCCAGCCCTGCTGGGCAGCTCGGGTAACAGCGGTACCATGCCAGCTGCCTGACTGGGCACAGACAATAGGGACAGTCTGTTCCCATGGGACGGGGCCAGCCGGCCCGGGTGAGAGTGGGCACTGACACAGAGGGTTTGTATCCGACACAGCGTAGCTTCTCTTAAAGCCTTTTATTCACAGACACGGTAAAATCACAGACACATGGAAAATCTGCATGATCACATCCGAGAGGGCAGCACATCCCTGGCCGAGCCCACGGAGCCAAACCCCACGCAGTGCACAAGGAAGCTCAAGTGTTTGAAGCAGACATTTCGTGGACATGCGACAGCGACAGAAGGAACCCAGTTTAGTATTCCTCCCCTTCCTCCTCTCCCTCCCCTTCCACAGAATCCACCCCCACCTCCTCATAATCCTTCTCCAGGGCTGCCATATCCTCACGGGCCTCCGAGAACTCGCCCTCCTCCATGCCCTCCCCCACGTACCAGTGCACAAAGGCCCTCTTGGCGTACATCAGGTCAAACTTGTGGTCCAGGCGGGCCCAGGCCTCGGCGATGGCCGTGGTGTTGCTCAGCATGCACACAGCCCTCTGCACCTTGGCCAGGTCGCCCCCGGGCACCACCGTGGGAGGCTGGTAGTTGATGCCCACCTTGAAACCAGTGGGGCACCAGTCCACAAACTGGATGCTACGCTTGGTTTTGATGGTGGCGATGGCGGCATTGACATCCTTGGGCACCACGTCGCCGCGGTACAGCAGGCAGCACGCCATGTACTTGCCGTGCCGAGGGTCACACTTGACCATCTGGTTGGCCGGCTCAAAGCAGGCGTTGGTGATCTCAGCCACCGAGAGCTGCTCGTGATAAGCCTTCTCAGCAGAGATAACCGGGGCGTAGGTGGCCAGAGGGAAGTGGATGCGGGGGTAGGGCACCAGGTTGGTCTGGAATTCTGTCAGGTCGACGTTCAGGGCTCCGTCAAAGCGCAGAGAGGCCGTGATGGAGGACACAATCTGGCTGATGAGGCGGTTCAGGTTGGTGTAGGTGGGGCGCTCGATGTCCAGGTTGCGGCGGCAGATGTCGTAGATGGCCTCGTTGTCCACCATGAAGGCGCAGTCGGAGTGCTCCAGGGTGGTGTGGGTGGTCAGGATGGAGTTGTAGGGCTCCACCACGGCCGTGGACACCTGCGGGGCTGGGTAGATGGAGAACTCCAGCTTGGACTTCTTGCCGTAGTCGACAGAGAGGCGCTCCATGAGCAGGGAGGTGAAGCCAGAGCCGGTGCCACCGCCAAAGCTGTGGAACACCAGGAAGCCCTGCAGCCCTGTGCACTGGTCAGCCTGAGAGATGGGAAGGGGAAAACAAGACCAAACTGTCAGGAATTCTGAACTTCAGCTGTTACTAAAGTTGCTGACTTGCCCAGGAAGACACATTATTTCCCACAAGGATTTCAGAATTTTGGGGCACCGCTGTCCATTCCACTTCCAGCCACAGCACCCTGTGATCCAGCATGACCTGCCCTCAGGAGAAGGGACCCCTTCCTGCCCCCTCCCTTCAGCTGCTGCCTCCTATGACCCTGGCAATCTGCTTGGGGGAAGGGGCAATCCACGAGAGCTGCCCCAGCAAGAGTTAAATACTCAGCACAGCTGCTCATAAGCAGTTGGTCAAGCAGGATCAGCATCCAGATCAAGGAGAAACCTCACATGACCTTAAAAAGGGGTAAAATAAGGTTTTTCCAGGGATTGAAATGACACAGAATCCCACAAGCCCCATCACACCCCTGGAACATGCCAAGCTCAAGGTGAACATCCTGTGCTGGTGGGGTTGCAGAGCCCCGAGTAAAGGGATCCAAATCAAGGGGAAGGCAAGGGGCTGATCCTGATCACTGAGAGCATCCAGACCCCATAGGGAGCCACGATGGGCTGCAGGCTGACACAACAAATCCTTCCAGATCCTGGAGGCACAACAGGTCCCACCAGGAAGGTATGAAGTCTCTCCTGGCACAACCCAGGGCTGATCCCTCCTGCCACAACTCTCTGCCCTAAAGTGCTGATGGGCTGAGAAGGACCTGCCCAGGCACACCCGGAGCTTCCCTTTGTCCCCACATCCCCCGCAGGCACAAACCCACCCCACGGAATCCCCCAGCGCCCCTACCAGCTTGCGGATGCGGTCGAGCACCAGGTCGATGATCTCCTTGCCGATGGTGTAGTGCCCGCGGGCGTAGTTGTTGGCCGCATCCTCCTTGCCCGTGATCAGCTGCTCGGGGTGGAAGAGCTGCCGGTACGTGCCCGTGCGCACCTCGTCTGCGGGGACAGCCCCGGGCCCCGTTAGCAGCCGGCGCCCGCCGCCAGCGCCCGCCCCGCCCCGCCCGCCGGCCGCCCCCCGCGCGCTCACCGATCACCGTGGGCTCCAGGTCCACGAACACGGCCCGGGGCACGTGCTTGCCGGCGCCCGTCTCGCTGAAGAAGGTGTTGAACGAGTCGTCCCCCCCGCCGATGGTCTTGTCGCTGGGCATCTGCCCGTCGGGCTGGATGCCGTGCTCCAGGCAGTACAGCTCCCAGCACGCATTGCCGATCTGCACGCCCGCTTGGCCCACGTGGATGGAGATGCACTCGCGCTGTGGGGGCACACGCCACTGGGTCACCCCTCTTGTCCCCCCTCAGCACCCACCGGGCTGGGAAGGGTCCCTCCTCAAGGCTGGATGGAGGCAGATCCTGCCCCAGGTGCTCCCGTTGTGCTCAGCTTTGGTGGTGCCATCCCGCTGCCCCTTCCCCAGGAGCTGAGACCCGGCACCAGTTGGTGCCCTTCACCCTGCACACCCCACAGAGCCGCGAACTGGGGTTCCTCAGGGTTAATGCTGCTCCCCACTACTCCCAGTCTGCTATGAGACAGGGACACTGAACCCCGCTGTACAGGGACAGGGACACCCCGACATCCCAGGGAACATCTCAGCGTGCTCAGCTCCGAGGCTCCTATCCTGCCCCTCCCGGCACCTACGACCCCGCCTTCGGTGGGATGAAGAGATCTCACAGGGCTTCAAGCTCAGCACCCCCAAACCCCACTTGTGCCTTACTGCCACCCCAATGAGTGGCTGAGCTCTGCTGGGGCCACCCAAGATCCGAGGAGCGATCTGTAGGGTGACATCCGTGTTTGGGAACAGACCGCAGCCACCTGTGGGGATGCCACCACCCCGCAGCTGCCACCATCTGCTCCCAAATGGCGCCCGGGGAGGACATTTTCCAGCCGGGCAGCCTGGCCAGGGCGAGGTCGGGAGGAGGAGGAGGAGGAAGAGGAAGCTGAGCGCTGCAGCAGCTGACCCGAATCGGCGGGGATGGGCCGGTGGCGTCACCCCCGGAGGGTCGCGCACATTCCCGGCCGCTCCCTGCACATTCCCCACCTGCTCCCCGCGTTCCTCCCGCTCGGGCCGGGGGGAGCCCGTGGTTTGGGGGGGTCTGGAGCGGAGGGTGACCCCCATGAGCCATGGAGGGGGATGGGAATCACCGGCTCGGGTGGGGGGGGAAAAATGGAATTTTGTGTTTCGGGGCAGAGTGAGGTTGTGCGGGGGGGTGGATTTAGGATGGATTTAGGGGGGAAGGGTGGGTATTGGGGGGCGGGGCTGTGCCCAGGGCGAGGGGCGGGGCTGTGCCCCCGCCGCGCGCCTTCCCGCGCGCGGGAACGGTAACGGTCGGGCTGGCCCCGCCCCCAGCGGTGGGCTACCGGAGACCACGTGCGACCACCGCAAGAGCGCCATGGCCCCCCCCCCCCCACCCTCGCCCCCCAAGAGATACTCCCTCCATCAAGGACCTCATCCTCCATCCCTGCTCAACACCCCCATCCCCTCCTCTACCCACCCACGTCCCCATTCGTACCCCCATCCCTCCCAACTTCCCGACATGGTGCCCCCCACCCTTTTACTCCTCCGCTTTATTTCATTTCCCTGCCCCCGAAATCTCCCCCCCCCCACCGCCACTCCTTCCTCCTCCTCTCCTCACCTCCCCTCCGCACCCATTTCCCCCAACCCCCCGCGCCCCCAGACCCATCCACGCTCCTCCTCTCCCCCTCCATGCCCCGGGCCCATCTCCCGGGATTTTGCAGCCCCTTCCCCTCACCATGGCTGCGGCTCGGTTACTCGTCCCGACAAGCAAGGAATCGACGCAAGTACCAGCTACCGCCGCCCCCGGGCGCCCCCATATATACCGGCCCGGGGGGCGGGCCGAGCGCCCCCGCCCCGCGCTCCTATTGGCGGCAAAACCCATCCATCAACACAATCGCATCGCTGATTGGCTGAGACGAGTGGCGCGCTCCGCCTCCTCCGCCCTCCGCGCTGCGGGGCTTTTTGGGGGGGGGGGTAGAAACGGGGACCCTCCCGCCGTGGGGTGCAGCGCCCTTCACCCCCCCACAGCTTGGAGAGCGGGGTACGGGGGGGTCTGACCCGCCTATGGCGCTCTGTCCCCCCGATAACGCGTTTGGGGCGTAGAATGGGGGGGGCACAGCCGTTCCCGCCCGTCCCCCCCCCCCCCTCTTCCGCCGCCCCTCCCGCCCGGTGCGGCTCCGCTGCGGAGGAAAACTGCGACATGGAGCGGGGGCGGGGGAGAGCGGCGGCCGCACGTGCTGCCGCGCCCGGTGTCGTTCCCCGCCGTCCCCGCGTTGTTAATCGGCTTCTCCTTGCAGACCCCCCCCCCTCCCCACTCCTATCCCTGCCCCATCTGCACCGCTCTCCCCCCACCCAGGATTATTTGCACCCCGGGGGTCCCTCCCAGACCATCTGCAGCCTGAGCAGCCCCCCCACTCAGCACCCCCCGGCCCAGCTGTACCCCTGGGTCCCACCGCCATGGGGGGGGTCCGGGCTCCCCCCGCGGGGTTCGCACATTTTGGGGTGACGGGGAGGATGGACCCCGTTTTTCCGGGTGGGGTTTGTCTCAGCCGTGTCGGCGGCACCACCGTGAGCGCCATAAAACAGGGGGCGTCCCACCGTGCCCCCCAGCATGGAGCAGCTCCATGCCACGGAGAGCCCCGGGGGGATGGGATGGGGATGGGGGGGGGGGGGCATCCCCAGCCCCCACTTAATCCGCGGAGCTATTTGCACCCAATAATCCCCTTCCTGTTTTGCCAAGAGCTTTGCGGAAAACCCAGCGGCCACTTCGGCAGCACACGCTGCTGGGTTGGGGGGGGGGGGGGGGGGGGGGGAGGAGAAAAGGGGGCTCCGAATCCCCTCCCCACCCCACCCCGGGGTCACCGGAGCAGCCGAGCCCAACAACCGGCGCTGGCTCGGTTGCAGCATCCGCCGCAGCTGCATTGCAGCGCTGACGTGGCTTCCCCGCCATTTGCCTCGCTGCCCGCGTGTCCGCATGGCCGCTCCGGTCCCACCGGGAAAGAACCGGCTGCCCCCCCCCCCACCCCCCCACTTCAAGCTGCTCCCACCCCGGTGTCAGTTTGGGGGTCCCGGGTGGGATTTGGTGCTGGAAGTGCTGGTGCCGGTTCTGTTTGTGGAATGGGTGTGCTGTGGAGGGGGGGTTTGTTACACACACACACATCCACCCCCCCCCCCCCCCCCCGAATTCCCCGTGCATCGCGTCAGCTCTGGAATGGTGTTAGGAAGTGTTTTGGGTCGCTGAAAAACCGAGCAAAAGCAGGTTTAGTGTTAAAGTGAAAGTGCACAAAATTCACCGGTGACTTCCCTCTGTGACTCAGAAGTGAAAGACGACAGAGGAAAATGGGGCTGAAATTTAAAATCGATCTGTGAAAATGGAGCTGAAATTTAAAATCGATCTGTGTAAAACTAGATTTGGCCAAAAATTAATTAAAGGGAGGCTGGAGATAGGAAAATAACGATCAAATGGAATAATAATCGAGATCTTCCCACTGAGTCAGAAGGGGCAGAATGGACCCCCTGCCCCATTGTCAAACTGAGCCCTGGGCTTTACCAACAGTTTAAGCCTAAAGGTTTAAGAGCACTTAATCCAGAGCTTAATTTAAATCATTTACCAACAGATTCATATAAAATTTACTGTAGGCACAACAGCAACACTGTTACAGGCCTATTTTATTTATGAATCTAAAGTACTTAAGAAGGAATCTGAGATCCACATTCCTGGGACATTTGCTGTAAATATTCACCCTTGCACACACACATACCTGAAGAGCATGTGCAGATGTAAATACCTGTAAAAAATCCACCTCGAGTTCAGCATTGACATCAGTGCCTTTGTGTCTTCTCAACAGGCCAAGGGTCGAGCCCCAGTTCTGGGGGATCAGCCCAAGCTCTGTTCACCCTCCAAGAATCCCAGACTTGTGAGTTCACCATCCCTGAGAGTTCTCCTGCTGAACCCAGGGGGTCTCACTATTTTAACACTGGTTTTAACACTGTAAATGTTGGCTTTTTAGTAATCCTAATTTTCTATCCTGGCTACAATTTGTATCTTCCTCTGAAAGCTCCATAACAAACACTTGTTGTCGCACTTGGGTTGTCCTTCAGGAAAAAAAAAAAATACTTCCCAAGGCTGTTCCTTAAAATCAAGGAGTTGGTTTGACAACAAAAATTCCTGGGAGCTGCTGGACTTGAGGAGCTTGGCCCTGGTGCTGCTCATCAAGGCTTAGCCTGAGCTCAGAGTGCAGAAGAGGGAGGGGTGCAGGACACAAATGAGGGTCCCAGAACACAAATGAGGGTCCCAGGGGTCCTCCCCAGCTGCATCACCCTCTCAAGTTTCACTCTTGCATTCAGCTTCCCCTTCATTATTTATCCCTGCGTGGAGCCGTGAGGGTCAGGGTGAAAGGAGAGGAAAGGGAGGGTGAAGAGGCTCCCCCCATTCATTAGGTAAAAAGAGAGGGAGGGTGAAAAGGCTCCCCTCATTCCAGGAGGCTGAAATGACATTTTCCCCTCCCCCTCTGTGGCTGGGACCAACAGGGCCAATTCCTCATCCCTGAAAGAGCCAGAACAACTTGAGGACACATTGGCTGGATAAAAGAACCCTCATCCCCAGCACTCTCACCCGTGGTGGGCAGAGCTTCCTCTCCCCATCCCCAGGGTAATGCAGCCCCTCCCCTACCCAGGATGAGGAGGTAGCAGTGATACCAAAGACTTCTGTTAAACGGGGACCTTCAGGCACCTCCAGCCCACCCTGAGGAGTTAAGACCCACAATGTACTCACTTGATTCCGGGTACTAAAATATCCAACCCTCTCCACTCCCCCAGCACTTGGGGTGGGGGCACAACACCGAGCCCACCAGGATGAGGGAGGAGCATGGGTTTGGGAGGACTCAGCACCCCAAAACCCCCAGCACACGCTCAGGGACAGGGTGGAGACCCTGAGTGAGGACAGGGACTGCAGGGCTGTGCCATGTGCAGGTGGGGACAGCGTCAAAGCCAGGCAGGGACATTGCCACAGGGAGTGAAGACACCAGAGGCAGGGTAAGACAGGGAATGCTTTTTATTCAGACCCACAGGAGAGGACGGGTGGGTCCATCACAGACTTTTTTTCCATTGAAGCACAGACCATTGACAGGACAGAGCGCGGCGCACACACTGCTACAGACCCCGCGGGGTCTTCAACTAATTTATGTTCCCTGTTCCAGCAGCACCCTCGTGACTTTAGTATTCCTCCCCTTCCTCCTCTCCCTCCCCTTCCACAGAATCCACCCCCACCTCCTCATAATCCTTCTCCAGGGCTGCCATATCCTCACGGGCCTCCGAGAACTCGCCCTCCTCCATGCCCTCCCCCACGTACCAGTGCACAAAGGCCCTCTTGGCGTACATCAGGTCAAACTTGTGGTCCAGGCGGGCCCAGGCCTCGGCGATGGCCGTGGTGTTGCTCAGCATGCACACAGCCCTCTGCACCTTGGCCAGGTCGCCCCCGGGCACCACCGTGGGTGGCTGGTAGTTGATGCCCACCTTGAAACCAGTGGGGCACCAGTCCACAAACTGGATGGTGCGCTTGGTCTTGATGGTGGCGATGGCGGCGTTGACATCCTTGGGCACCACGTCCCCGCGGTACAGCAGGCAGCACGCCATGTACTTGCCGTGCCGAGGGTCACACTTGACCATCTGGTTGGCCGGCTCAAAGCAGGCGTTGGTGATCTCAGCCACCGAGAGCTGCTCGTGATAAGCCTTCTCAGCAGAGATAACCGGGGCGTAGGTGGCCAGAGGGAAGTGGATGCGGGGGTAGGGCACCAGGTTGGTCTGGAATTCTGTCAGGTCGACGTTCAGGGCTCCGTCAAAGCGCAGAGAGGCCGTGATGGAGGACACAATCTGGCCTATCAGCCTGTTGAGGTTGGTGTAGGTGGGGCGCTCGATGTCCAGGTTGCGGCGGCAGATGTCGTAGATGGCCTCGTTGTCCACCATGAAGGCGCAGTCGGAGTGCTCCAGGGTGGTGTGGGTGGTCAGGATGGAGTTGTAGGGCTCCACCACGGCCGTGGACACCTGCGGGGCTGGGTAGATGGAGAACTCCAGCTTGGACTTCTTGCCGTAGTCGACAGAGAGGCGCTCCATGAGCAGGGAGGTGAAGCCAGAGCCGGTGCCACCGCCAAAGCTGTGGAACACCAGGAAGCCCTGCAGCCCTGTGCACTGGTCAGCCTGAGAGGTGGGAAGGGGAAAACAAGACCAAACTGTCAGGAATTCTGAACTTCAGCTGTTACTGAGTTCCCTTGGAAGGAAAATTTTCCTCCCAGGATCTCAGGACCTTTCCACCAGGTCCACGGAAAGGGGCCCTGTCCTGCAGGGATTTGGGGACACTCTGTAGAGACAAAGAGGGCCATGTTTACTCCTTCCTCTCCGTGGCCTCACCAGGACATTTGGGGGCTTTCCAGCAGTAGAGCAGAGTCAGCAGGATGGGGACAGGGTCACGCTGACTCCATGTGTTACCCACTGACTCACAGTGAATCACCCAGTGAAGCTGCTTGGCCTCTGGGGTGAGGCACTGCCCAGGGGCACCTCAAAGGGCAGAATTGCCACCGGCTCAGCAGCAGAATGGAGACAAGTTTGGCCGCGAACTGTCACGGCCACATGACTCTGGAAGGGACCGGTTTGGGGCTGCCCGTCCCCAGCACACGCAGCTGGACTCGGCCACGTCAGGAGCCAAGTGGGAACAAAGAGGGAATTGCCGAGCTCAGCACCGGCAGCGCCCGGGGGCTGCGGCGCTGTGGAGCCGCTCCAGCTCCAGCTGCGCCGCGTCCCGCTGCCGGCCAATGGCAGCCACTGCACAACAGGATTAACATTAATTAATAAATTAAATCTAAACCCAACCCAGCGAGTCTGCAAGGGAGAGCGAGACAGAATGGAGGCTTTGTCCTCGCCCGCCACCTGCATCCCCCAGCGCCCCTACCAGCTTGCGGATGCGGTCGAGCACCAGGTCGATGATCTCCTTGCCGATGGTGTAGTGCCCGCGGGCGTAGTTGTTGGCCGCATCCTCCTTGCCCGTGATCAGCTGCTCGGGGTGGAAGAGCTGCCGGTACGTGCCCGTGCGCACCTCGTCTGCGGGGACAGCCCCGGGCCCCGTTAGCAGCCGGCGCCCGCCGCCAGCGCCCGCCCCGCCCCGCCCGCCGGCCGCCCCCCGCGCGCTCACCGATCACCGTGGGCTCCAGGTCCACGAACACGGCCCGGGGCACGTGCTTGCCGGCGCCCGTCTCGCTGAAGAAGGTGTTGAACGAGTCGTCCCCCCCGCCGATGGTCTTGTCGCTGGGCATCTGCCCGTCGGGCTGGATGCCGTGCTCCAGGCAGTACAGCTCCCAGCACGCATTGCCGATCTGCACGCCCGCTTGGCCCACGTGGATGGAGATGCACTCGCGCTGCGGGGGCACACGCCACTGGGTCACCCCTTCTGTCCCCCTCCCCAGCTGTGGCACCAGCCCAGCGCTGTCACTGAGCTGGGAGGGGTCCCTTCCCGTGGCTGGATGGGGTCAGATCCTGCCCGGACACACCCATTGTTGTGGGTCTGGGGGTGCCATCCTGTCCTGTGCCCATCACTGCTGGCACCCCGCCTGTGGGGTTGGGAGCTCAGCACTTGTGGCTCATCCTGCCCGGAGGGATTGGGGCTGCGCCCAGGGTGAGACAGGAGCCCCGGGGTTCTCATCCTGCCCCACCCTGCTCTGATGGGACCCAGCAAAGCCCCAGCGTGGCTCAGAACCTGCCCCGATGAGACCCAGCAAAGCCCCAGGGCGGCTCAGCACCGTGGGCTCCTCCTGCCCACCCGGGTCCCCATCGAAGCAATGCCACGCCCAGTTCGGGACTGGGGGGGGGTCCCATCCTGCCGTGCTTCGATTTCTGGTGCGGGATGGGGTGCTCAGCACTGGGGGGGCACATTCCGCCCTGCCCACCCCTCACCAGGGACAATTTTTCCCTCTTTATATCGGGGCCACGCCCAGCGCAGGCTGAGGGCTCAGCACCGCGGTTTGGGGGGGAAAGAGGGTCGGTCCTGCCCGGTTTAACGGGAGCCACGCCCAGGGACGGACGGTGGCTCGGTACTGAAAGATGGGGTCCCAATTCTGCCCCTTTCATCCGGTGCCACGCCCAGTACGGGCTTAGCTCCGGGGACCCATCCTGCCCGGTTTAACGGGAGCCACGTCTGGTTCGGGCTCGGGGCTCGGTACCGGGAGCTATCCTGTCGGGTTTAACCGCGTCTCGGGGTTTCACCCTGCCCGGTTCAACGGGAGCCACGCCCGGTGCAGGCTCAGGACTCGGTCCCGGGGGTCTCATCTTGGCCGGTTTAATGAGAACCACGCCCGGTGCGGTGCCGTGGATCAGCGCCAGGGATCCATCCTGCCCGGTTCAACGGGAGCCACGCCCTATGGAAGCTCAGCGCCGAGTCCCGGGGGTCTCATCCTGCCCGGTTTAACGGGAGCCACGCCCTATGGAAGCTTAGTCATAAGTCCCGGAGGTCTCATCCTGCCCGGTTTAACGGGAGCCACGCCCGCTACGGGTTCGGGGGTCCCGGGGGCGGCAGGAAGACCCTTCCAGGCCCGTTTAAACGGAGCTACACTCGGGGCTGGGTCCCGGGCGGGCGACACATTTTACTCGGTGTAACGGGAGCCACGCCCGGTGCGGGGGGAGTCCCGGCGCCGAGGGCTCATCCCGGGAAGGGCGGACGAAAAGCCCTTGGGAATGGAGATCAGGAGGGGGTTGGGAACCAGAGAAAACGGCGAGACGGGGGCCGGGGTGGGGGATGAAAACCGGAGACTACGATGGGAGGGTGGGGATTGGCACCGGGGAAAGGAAAACCACGGGGCCAGCGGGAATGGGGGGGACAAGGGAACAGGGATGGTAGGATTAGAGACAAAAATCCCGACCCCCCCGCACCCCCTCACCATGGCGGCGGTCGGTCCGGGGCGGTCTCACAGCCCGACGCTGAGGCGGTCGATGTAAGAGGCGCGGCGGAGCGCGGGGCTCGCTGCGGGGCTTTATAGCGGCGGCGGGGCGGGGCGGGCGGCGGGGCCGGGGGGGCGGCGGCGCGGGCGGCAGCGGCGCCCATTGGCGGCCCGCGATGAGGTAATGCCCCCCCGCAGCCGCA
The DNA here is from genome assembly GCA_021963965.1 of Artemisiospiza belli. Classification (NCBI taxonomy): domain Eukaryota; kingdom Metazoa; phylum Chordata; class Aves; order Passeriformes; family Passerellidae; genus Artemisiospiza; species Artemisiospiza belli. The sequence continues at coordinate 1,886,776 of JAKDEW010000064.1, forward strand.
GACAAAGGCCGGGCGGTGCGGGAGGGGGGGCCCGGGGGCTGCGGCGGCCACGGCCCGGCCCCGCCGCCGGAGGGGCCCCGGCTGTGTCCTTGGCACCGTCCCTGCCACGCCCCGGTGCCCGGGCTTGGCTGAGCCAGCGGTCACGCTCGGGTCCCCATCCCACGGTCCCCCATCCCCCCACGGCTCCTTTCCCCCCGTTTTTCCCGTTCTCTCCCACAGCCCGGAATGGGTCTCTTGGTCCCAGGGCTCCCGGTACACGGGGTAGAACCACGCCCTGGTGCCCATCCCCGGGGATGCAGCCCTCCGCCGAGCTCCCGGTTATCCCCGGCCACACCCCGGTCCCCGTCCCCGTTGTTCCCAACGCTTGTCACGCTCTGGCCCCCATTCCCAGCCAGCCACGCCCCGGTCCCCATCCTCAGTGCCGCTGTCCCCATCCCCGTGCCCATGCCCAGGGGCACTGTCCCCATCCCTGGCCGTGCCACAGTGCCCTGGTTCTCAGCCGTGTCCCTGCCATGGCCCCGCGCCGTGCCCAGCCCTCCCAGCGCCTCTTTGTCTGCTCGGGCAGTGGGAACCAACGCCGCGGGGCCCAGCCGGGGGACAAAGAGCCATCCCCCGGGCAGCTGGGGACGAGCGGGGCCGGGAGGGGGTGAGGGACAGCGGGAGGACACAGGCGACAAAAGCCCCCAGGGCAGTTTAGGGCTGGGGGGCTCGGGAAGAGCAGCAGCTGCTGTGCGGCAGCTGGTGCTGGGGACACAGCTGGGACACTGGGACGCGCGTCCCTTGGCCACCCTTCCATCTGCTGCAGCCCCCCCGAGCCACCAGCCCCACAGCCCTGCGGCTTCCCACTCCTGGGGGGGCGTTCCCCCCCTCCCCAGTTTGTTCTTGCAAAGCCCACAGAGGCTGGGGGGGGTCTGTTCCCCAAACCAGGGGGTGCTGGGGGGCTCGGTCCCTGCAGGGAGGTGACCCCACAGCCCATGCATGGTCACATCCCCACACCATCCCCACATGCCCAGCTGCTGCAGGTGGAGCTGCCAGCATGCCCCCCGGGCTGAGAAATCCCTGTTGTTTTTTTTCCCTGGTGTTTCCTACATTATGCAGATTTCTGGGCAGATCCAAAGTTCCCATGTCCCTGTTGTCCCCACCGCCATCCCCGTGTCCCCAGGGCCATCCCAGTGTCCCCAGTGCCATCCCAGTGTCCCCAGTGCCAGCCCCATGCCCCTGGGGCACCCTGTTTTGGGGTTCTGCTGGGGCTGCAGAGCTGCAAACAAACAAAGAGGGGATGGGATTTGGGCATCGCCCACCAGAACAAAGGAGCAGGTGGCCCCGGCTTTGCTGAGCAGACAAAAACCAGGAGATTTGCCCGCCACCAGGCTGGTCCCCATTGCAAATGGCTGGTTTGGGGCTGTTTTGGGGCACCCTGACCCCAAAGCAGCTCAGCCCCCAGCCCTGACCCCTCTGTAGCTCCGTCCCTGCATGGGAAATGCCTCCTGCCTTTGTTCTCTTACAATCCCAAGTGCTCAACACCAGTCTGGGGCCTGTCAGGGTGTCCCCCTTGTGTCCCCAAACGGGGGTTTTGGGGGGCTCACAGCACCCCCCTGCCTTGGGGACCACTCTCCAAAAGCCCCACCCACCCCATTGCCCCGGGCTGAGGGCGGGAGGTGCCTCACGGGGCAGGGGTGGCTCAGCCCTGTGGGTGATGTGGGGTGTAGGGTGAGGGGCGCCGGGTGCTGCAGCCCCCCTGGTGCCCCCCTGGTGCCCCCCAGCCCCCCCCACCTCCTTGGGTATGGACGGCCACACGTCCCGCACCGACTGCTGCCAGGCAACCGGTGCGGTTGCTAGGAGACCGGTTGCTAGGAGACAGGGTGGGGACCCCCCCCTCGCATCCCCCTTCCCCAACATCCATCCCAGGGCCTGGTGGGCGGGGGGTTGCAGGCAGGAGACAAGGCCGGGTTCTCATCACTCTCACCACTCACTCCCTGGCCTTATCACCATGGTGAGGAAACCATTCCTGGGACCCCCACTGTCCTTGGGACCCCCAGAGTCTGATCCTAAGGGTGGGGAACCATCCTTGGGACCCCCACTGTCCTTGGGACCCCCAGAGCCTGATCCTAAGGGTGGGGCACAATCTTGGGACCCCCACTGCCTCACCCTGAGCATGGGGAACCATCCTTGGGACCCCCAGTGCCTGACCCCACCATCTTTGGGACCCCCAGAACCCAATCCTAAGAGTGGGGTACTGTCTTTGGATCCCCACTGCCTCACCCCACTGTCCTTGGGACTCCCAGTGCCCAACCCTGAGGGTGGGGCACCATCCCTGGAACCCCCAGCGCCTGACCCTGAGCATGGGGCACCATCTTTGGAACCCCCAGTGCCTCACCCCACCATCTTTGGGACCCCCAGTTCCTGACCCTGAGGGTGGGGCACAATCTTTGGACTCTCAGAGTTTGACCCTGAGGGTGGGGCACCATCTTTGGAACCCCCAGTTCCTGACCTTGAGGATGGGGCACCATCTTTGGAACCCCCAGTGCCTCACCCCACCATCCTTGGGACCCCCCAGTTCCTGACCCTGAGCATGGGGCACCATCTTTGGGACCCCCAGTGCCTGAACCTGAGCATGGGGCACAATCTTTGGGACCCCCAGTTCCTGACCCCGAGGGTGGGGCACCATCTTTGGGACCCCCAGTGCCTGACCCTGAGCATGGGGCACCATCCTCAGGACCCCCCCCACTCTGCCTTGCCAAGTGGGGGTCCCCAGGCCCTGGGGTCCCTCACTGCCCACCCTGCCAGGGATGTCAGCATCCCTGTGGCCCCCCCAGTACCCAGCCCTGCTGAGTGCCAGCATGGGGGGGGTCTGGCACAGCTCCCATCCCCCCCCCCTCCTGTGCTTCCATTCTCCGTGTTCTGTTGACTGTTGGTAGCAACGTGGTGGCTCCTGGTGACGGTTGCTGTCCTCCCCCTTCCATGGCCACCCCCGTGGTGCCACTGGGTGGGACGGACCCTGAACCCCCCCCGGGGTCACCCCTGTGTGCACAGTGTCCCCATGGCTGTCCCCACTGGGGCTGGGAGGCTCGGGGGCTCCCAGAGCTGGCATCTCACCGTGCGTGGGCTGATTTCCCACTGCTGGACTCCTGCCCGTGGCGCGGCTGAGATTCCCACCCTCCCCCAGTCTGGGCCCTTCCCGAGGATCCCAAACCGGTGACCTCGAACCCCACACGGCTGGGACACGGCTGTCCCCGGGGATCGAAGGGTCTCAGCCCCATCAGGAGCCGTGTGGCTCGGGGCTGACAACCCAGACACAGGCTGCTGCTATTTTTAGCCTGTTTTCCCCGCAGAACCCAGCTCTGTCTGTCTGTCCGTCCATCGATGTGACAGATTCATTCACATGGAGAGACAGCGCAGGTCGGGGAGGAGGGGGGTGCTGTGGTGGAGGGGTCCCTCTGCCCCCCGGCTGGCCCAGGGTGGCACAGAGGGGCTGGAAACCCTCGCAGGGGTGGCACCCAGCCCTGCCCCACCCGGAGGGCACAGGGAAAACCCCTCCAGCCGCGGTCTTGGGGGGCAGCAGGGCATTCCTTGCCTGTGGGAGGAAGCAGGGAGGTGGCACCGATGTTCTCGCAGCCTGCGTGTGCCGGTGCCCCCTCCCGGAGCCACAACAAAAGGGACAATCGGTTCCGACGGGGGTGGGCACTGCCAGGGGCAGGGGGAGCATCTGTGGGGTGCGGGGAGCAGCCGTGGGGTGGGATGGAGCAGTTGTGGGGTGCAGGGGAGCGGCCGTGGGGTGCGGGAGCGGCCGTGGGGTGCAGGGGAGCAGCCGTGGGGTGCGATGGAGCAGCCGTGGGGTGCAGGGGAGGGGCCGTGGGGTGCAGGGGAGCGGCCGTGGGGTGCAGGGAAGCGGCCGTGGGGTGCAATGGAGCAGTTGTGGGGTGCAGTGGAGCAGCCGTGGGGTGCAGGGGAGCGGCCGTGGGGTGTAGGGAGCAGCCGTGGGGTGCAGGGGAGCGGCCGTGGGGTGCGGGGAGCGGCCGTGGGGTGCAGGGGAGCAGCCGTGGGGTGCGGGGAGCAGCCGTGGGGTGAAAGGGAGCGGCCGTGGGGTGCAGTGGAGCGGCCGTGGGGTGGGATGGAGCAGCCGTGGGGTGCAGGGGAGCGGCCCTGGGGTGCAAGGGAGCGGCCGTGGGGTGCAGGGGAGCGGCCGTGGGGTGCAGGGGAGCAGCCATGGGGTGCGGGGAAGCAGCCGTGGGGTGCAGGGGAGCGGCCGTGGGGTGCAGTGGAGCAGCCGTGGGGTGTAGGGAGCAGCCGTGGGGTGCAGTGGAGCAGCCGTGGGGTGCAGGGGAGCGGCCGTGGGGTGCAGGGGAGCAGCCGTGGGGTGCAGAGGAGCAGCCGTGGGGTGCAGTGGAGCAGCCGTGGGGTGCAGGGGAGCGGCCGTGAGGTGCAGGGAGCAGCCGTGGGGTGCAGGGGAGGGGCCGTGGGGTGCAGGGGAGGGGCCGTGGGGTGCAGGGGAGCGGCCGTGGGGTGCGGGGGGCTGCGGGCGCGCTGCCCGTGGGGAGGGGGCTGCGGCACCGCCTGCGTGCGGGGCGGTTCCGCAATGCGGCAAAGCCGCGAAGAAAGGAGCGGGGCGGCGGAGGGGTGGGGGTGAGCCGGGACGGACCCCGCTCTGGGAAGGGTCCCCCCAAAGCACCCCCTGACCCCCAGCAGGGCACCGGGACCGGCGTGGTGGCTGCTCGGAGGGCTCCGGAGGATCACGAGTGGGGGGACACAATGGGCACCCCGGTTCTGGGGGTGTGCCAGCTGCGGGGATGTGCCCAGGGAGCGGGGGGACACGGGGGGCTCGGGGAGGGGAGGGACACTGAGGTGCCCAGGCTGGGAGGGGACACTGGGAGTGACTGGGGGGGGAGACACTGAGGGTGGGAGGGGACACCGGGAGTGACTTGGGGGGCACTGGGAATGACTGGGGAGGGGAAGGGGGACACTGGAAGTGACTGGGGAGGACATTGAGGCTGGGAGGGGACACTGGGAGTGACTGGGGGGGGACACTGAGGCCGGAAGGGGACACGGGGAGTGACTGGGGGGGACACTGAGAGTGCTCAGTGCGTGGGGGGGGACAGGACACTGAGGGTGCCCAGGCTGGGAGGGGACACTGGGAGTGACCGGAGGGGACACTGGGAGTGCTCAGTGAGTGGGGGGGACACTGAAGTGCCCAGACTGGGAGGGGCACTGGGAGTGACTGAGGGGACACTGAGGCTGTGAGGGGACACTGGGAGTGACTCGGGGGGACACTGAGGGTGCTCAGGCTGTGAGGGGACACTGGGAGTGACTCGGGGGGGACACTGAGGTGCCCAGGCTGTGAGGGGCGCCCAGGGTTTGGCAGGACACCGGGCAGCGTGGGCTCTGTAATTCCGTCTCGGTGCCAACCCCAATGTCCCTGTGCTGTCCCAAACCCCTCTGTGGCCACTCCTAACCCGCTCCAAACCACCCCGGAGCGGGGGAGGCAGGGCGGGACAGGGCTCTGCACCCCGGGGGTGGGTGTGAGATGTTCCCCCGGCCCCGTCCGTCCTGCCCCACCGGACCTGCCCCGCGTGGCTTCCCCCGGGAGCAGCCCCGGGGCTGGCACGGGGCAGGGCGGCGGCGGCGGCGGCGGCGGGCACAGGAGCCGGCGCGACGGGAGCCCGCGGGGCTTCCCACGGGAACGGCACCGCGATGGGGACGGGGGCGCGGGGAGGGATTTGGGACCCCCGAGATCTCCAACCCAGCGGGGCTGGGGCACTCCGGGGGGTTCAGGGACCCATCGTGCGGCCGTCTGAGCCCAGCGCCCCAATACCGCAAAGCCCCCGCCCCTAAAGCACCGCCTAAAGCCCCCTGACCCTAAAGCACCCCCTAAAGCCGCCTCTAAAGCCCTCGTAAAGCCCCCCGCCCCTAAAGCCCTCCGACCCTAAAGCTGCCCCTAAAGCCTCCCGACCCTAAAGCACCGCCTAAAGCCCCCGACCCTAAAGCACCCCCTAAAGCCGCCTCTAAAGCCCTCGTAAAGCCCCCCGACCCTAAAGGCCCCCGACCCTAAAGCTGCCCCTAAAGCCTCCCGACCCTAAAGCACCCCCTAAAGCCACTCGCCCCTAAAGTCCCCCTAAAGCCCCCCGCCCCAATACCGCAAAGCCCCCCGACCCTAAAGTCCCCCTAAAGCCCCCCGCCCCTAAAGCTGCCCCTAAAGCCCCCGCCCCTAAAGCTGCCCCTAAAGCCCCCGCCCCTAAGGCACCCCCTAAAGGCCCCGCCTCTAAAGCCCTCGTAAAGCCCCCACCCCAATATTCCGCCGCCCCTAACGCCTTCCGACCCCTCTGACCCCCCCAATTCCCCTCTGCCTACCCGCCCAGCCCCCCCCAACCCTCGGGACCCCCAATCCTCCTCCCCGCCCATAGCCACGCCCACTTCCACAGTAGACCACGCCCCCTCAGCAACTCCCGCCCACCGCATTCCGCTCCGCTGACGTCACCACCCACATTCGAACCGGCCAATTAGAATCGAGGCGGGGCGGAGGGGGCGAGTCCAGAGCGCCGCGTGCTCGGAGGGGCGGGGCGAACTCCCATTGGCTCCTCCCCCTGTCCCCGCCCCCTCCTAGGCCACGCCCCCCTGGGGTTAAACTCGGGGGCCCTACGGGGCAACCCCCGCCTCCCTCCTCGACGGCTCCGTAACGGTTCGGGCAGCGAGCGGCCATGGTGAGGGTTGGGGTGCTCGGGGGTCCTGGGGGGCTCCGTGCGGGGTGAGACGCCCCGGAATGCGGGACCCCCCTGAGCAGTGAGGGGGGCTGAGGGGTGGGGGCGTGCCGGGCCCCCCATGTCCCCTGCAGGAGGTGGGGCCGAGCTCTGGAGGCGTTGGGAGCCCCGCGCGTGTTCCGGACGCCTCGTGGGGCTGCCGAGCTCGGGCTCGTGCTGGGGGTGCGTTTGTCCCCCAAAACCGGGGGTCGCTGCCCCTGGGGGGGTTCCACTCACCCCAATTCCCTGCTAAATGCGTGGGGACACGCCGAGTGGCACCGCGAGTCTTGGGCTCCCACTGGGGACTCAACTTATCCCCACCGGAGAGGAACAGGCCGAGAGGGGGTTTGGGGGCGCCCCCTGTGCTACCCTGTCCTGGCTGTGCTGGCCGGGACACGCGTGGGTGTGAGTCACGGCGTGGGGGGGGGGCAGATTCCAGCGTGGCCCGGGCGCAACTGGGATCGGCTGGCACGGGGAAAGTCCTCGCGGTCAGCGGAGTTTGCTCTGGCCCGGGTGAAGCTGGGAGCTCAGGAACCGGGACAGGCCGGGGTTGTGCAAGGGCTGCTGGAGAAGGGAGCGGCTCCACGTTCCGTGGGGTTCAAAACGCCCCCAAAGTGATGAGCAGCCCCCTGGGGAAGGGGCTGAAGTGTCACTGTCACTGTGGCATGCCTGGGTGGTGGGGACTGGGAATGGTGGGCACTGGGAATAATCCCAGTTTTGGGCTCGTGGGAGGTGCTGGTGCACGAATGGCACCGAGCAGTGCTGGGGGGCCAGGATGGGACCCCCAGGGCTGAGCATCCTCTGTATTTGTGGTACCCCAGGGCTGAGCACACTGATAACCCCAGTCTGGTCCCTCCACAGCTCCTGAGTGTCTCCAGCTGGAGTTCGGGGTGATGCTGGGTCAGCCCTGCACAAACCAGAGTTTGAGGGGCTGAGCTTGTGCCCACCTCGTTATTGCTCAGTCCCTCAGTGGGTTTGGGCACGATGGGACCCTCGGAGCTGAGCACACTGAGATGTTCCCTGGGATGTCGGGGTGTCCCTGTCCCTACCCAGGGGGGTTCAGTGTCCCTGTCTCATAGGGGATTGGGAGTAGTGGGGAGCAGCATTAACCCTGAGGAACCCAAATTCGCGGTTCTGTGGGGTGTGCAGGGTGAAGGGCAAGAACTGGTGCCGGGTCTCAGCTCCTGGGGAAGGGGCAGCGGGATGGCACCCCCAAAGCTGAGCACAACGGGAGCACCTGGGGCAGGATCTGCCTCCATCCAGCCACGGGAAAGGACCTCTCCCAACTCGATGGGTGCGAGGGGGGGACAGAAGAGGTGACCCAATGCCGTGTGCCCCCACAGCGCGAGTGCATCTCCATCCACGTGGGCCAAGCGGGCGTGCAGATCGGCAATGCGTGCTGGGAGCTGTACTGCCTGGAGCACGGCATCCAGCCCGACGGGCAGATGCCCAGCGACAAGACCATCGGCGGGGGGGACGACTCGTTCAACACCTTCTTCAGCGAGACGGGCGCCGGCAAGCACGTGCCCCGGGCCGTGTTCGTGGACCTGGAGCCCACGGTGATCGGTGAGCGCGCGGGGGGCGGCCGGCGGGCGGGGCGGGGCGGGCGCTGGCGGCGGGCGCCGGCTGCTAACGGGGCCCGGGGCTGTCCCCGCAGACGAGGTGCGCACGGGCACGTACCGGCAGCTCTTCCACCCCGAGCAGCTGATCACGGGCAAGGAGGATGCGGCCAACAACTACGCCCGCGGGCACTACACCATCGGCAAGGAGATCATCGACCTGGTGCTCGACCGCATCCGCAAGCTGGTAGGGGCGCTGGGGGATTCCGTGGGGTGGGTTTGTCCCTGCGGGGGGTGTGGGGACAAAGGGAAGCTCCGGGTGTGCCTGGGCAGGTCCTTCTCAGCCCATCAGCGCTTTAGGGCAGAGAGTTGTGGCAGGAGGGATCAGCCCTGGGTTGTGCCAGGAGAGACTTCATACCTTCCTGGTGGGACCTGTTGTGCCTCCAGGATCTGGATGGATTTGTTGTGTCAGCCTGCAGCACATCGTGGCTCCCTATGGGGTATGGATGCTCTCAGTGATCAGGATCAGCCCCTTGCCTTCCCCTTGACATGAATCCCTTTTTTCAAGGCTCTGCAACCCCACCAGCACAGGATGAGCTTGGTCTATCCCTATGGTGGATGTGGGGACAAAGGGAAGCTCCAGGTGTCCCTGGGCCGGTTCTTCTCAGCACTTTGGGACAGAGGGTGGAGTTGTCCCAGGAAGGAAATGCTGGACCTATGCTAGCCTTGCCAAGAGGAGGAGGAGGGTGGGAAGCCCCATCGCCAGGGCAGGGGGGCAGGTGAGATGCTTTGGGTGCTGGTGCAGCACTGGTTTGACTGGTGTGGCTGCCCAGGCTCTTTGAACCCCTGGTTCCCACACTGGGGCTGGCGCCGCGGCGGCCGGACCTGCTGCGCCAGCGGCTCCGCTCGGGGAGCTCCTGGCACATCAAAGGCTGAGCTGGCTGCCCCTGGGCTCTTGTGGGATCACAGCCTGCTCCTGCTGCACCCTCTTAGAAAAAAAGAGAGGGGGTGAAGCCGTGGTTGACTTCCACAACCTGCTGGGGTGTCTCCCAAAAGCTGGGGGATCCACCATGAGTCAGTGTCCAACATGGAAGGTCAGGGACGCCCTGTCCACCACGCCGTGGTGCTGGGACACCCTGAGAATGTCCTTATGAGGCCAAAGAGAGGAGCAGCTTCTGTTGCCTGGAACACACACGGCCCTCCTTGTCTCTGCAGAGTGTCCCCAAATCCCTGCAGGACGGGGTTCCTTCACCTGGACCTGGTGGAAAGGTTCTGAGATCCTGGGAGGAAAATTTTCCTTCCAGGGGAACTCAGTAGCAGCTGAAGTTCAGAATTCCTGACAGTTTGGTCTTGTTTTCTCCTTCCCACCTCTCAGGCTGACCAGTGCACAGGGCTGCAGGGCTTCCTGGTGTTCCACAGCTTTGGCGGTGGCACCGGCTCTGGCTTCACCTCCCTGCTCATGGAGCGCCTCTCTGTCGACTACGGCAAGAAGTCCAAGCTGGAGTTCTCCATCTACCCAGCCCCGCAGGTGTCCACGGCCGTGGTGGAGCCCTACAACTCCATCCTGACCACTCACACCACCCTGGAGCACTCCGACTGCGCCTTCATGGTGGACAATGAGGCCATCTACGACATCTGCCGCCGCAACCTGGACATCGAGCGCCCCACCTACACCAACCTGAACCGCCTCATCAGCCAGATCGTGTCCTCCATCACGGCCTCTCTGCGCTTTGACGGAGCCCTGAACGTCGACCTGACAGAATTCCAGACCAACCTGGTGCCCTACCCCCGCATCCACTTCCCTCTGGCCACCTATGCTCCGGTTATCTCTGCTGAGAAGGCTTATCACGAGCAGCTGACGGTGGCTGAGATCACCAACGCCTGCTTTGAGCCGGCCAACCAGATGGTCAAGTGTGACCCTCGGCACGGCAAGTACATGGCGTGCTGCCTGCTGTACCGCGGGGACGTGGTGCCCAAGGATGTCAACGCCGCCATCGCCACCATCAAAACCAAGCGCACCATCCAGTTTGTGGACTGGTGCCCCACTGGTTTCAAGGTGGGCATCAACTACCAGCCTCCCACGGTGGTGCCCGGGGGCGACCTGGCCAAGGTGCAGAGGGCTGTGTGCATGCTGAGCAACACCACGGCCATCGCCGAGGCCTGGGCCCGCCTGGACCACAAGTTTGACCTGATGTACGCCAAGAGGGCCTTTGTGCACTGGTACGTGGGGGAGGGCATGGAGGAGGGCGAGTTCTCGGAGGCCCGTGAGGATATGGCAGCCCTGGAGAAGGATTATGAGGAGGTGGGAGCCGACAGCATGGAGGGCGACGACGAAGGAGAGGAATAGAAGCGCCTTGTCTCGACGCCGTGGTGCTGCTCATTAAAATGCCTCTCCCCAGTGCTGCCTCTTCATTGTGCTGGGACAATCCGCCTTGTTGTGACCTGGGGGGACACCCCAGGGGAGGGGGGGCCTCAGCTGGGTCGGCTGCCAGGTCCTGCTGCCAGCTGGCACAGGGGAGAGAGCCTGGGGGGTTCTGTGGCGTTGGGGTCCTTGTGCTATGAGCTGGCACTGGCGGGGGGCTCATGTCCTCCTCAGCGTTCTGCTGGTCCTGGGGGCCTCCAAGTGACCCCTGAGAGCCCCCAGTGCTGCCCAGAGCCTGCTGCAGACGGGCTGGACGTGGTGTCACGCTGCTGCTGGCACGGGGCCACTCTCGGTGCTGCTCTGCAGAGCGGGGAGGGGTCCTGGGCGGGGGGGACCCTCCCCTGGAGGAGCCTCTGGGCAGGGCAGCGACTCCTTCCCGTAAGTGCCGCCCTGGCTGCCTGGAAAGGGGGGGTTCGGGGGGGGTTCAGGGCTCGCTGTCCAGCGCTGCCCCGCGCATGGCGGCTCCCGCAGCGCCGAGTCACGGCGGCCCCGGCACAAAGGGAGGGGGGTGGGTGACAGGGGCACCCCCTCCCTGGATGCTGAACGCCCCAGGCAGAATGGAACCCAGCTCAAGGGGTGCCCTGCATGCCAGCTGGGGGGTTTGTACCCCCATGTTACCTGGGGGGGGACCCCATAAGGGTCTCTCTCCTTCTGACCCAGCGTGGGGGGGTTCCCGTGTCTCCCGGGCACCCTCGGATCCTCTTTCTCCTGGTGCTGCTGCTTCCTCTGCCCGCATCCCCCAGCCCCTCTCTTGCACCCTTTGGGGGTTCCCTGAAGGGGAATTCCTGCAGCCCCCGCCCCTCATCCCGATGGGATTCCCGAGCCCCCCTGAATGGGAATTCCTGCAGCCCCCGCCCCTCATCCCGAGGGGATCTTCGAGCCCCCGTGAAGGGGAATGCCTGCAGCCCCACATCCTGATGGCGTCTCCGAGCCCCCAGCCCCACACCCTGCAGCCCCCGCCCCTCATTTCTTGGGCATCCCCGAACCCCCCTGAAGGGGAATTCCTGCAGTCCCACATCGCCGAGCCCCCCGAATGGGAATTCTTGCAGCCCCACATTCTGCAGCCACCGCCCCTCATCCCTTGGGGGTCCCCGACCACCCCCAGCCCCTTTCCCCGCCCCTTTGAGGGCGCATCCGTAGCCCCCGATCCTCCCTCCGGCCGGGAGACCCCTCCCCTCTCTCCGTGTCCGGTACCCCCGGGTCCCCCCGGACGGGGCGGAGCCGCTGCCCGCTATAAACGGCCGCTACCGGCAGCCAGCGCCCTCCCGGTGCCACCATGAGCCGCCGTGCCCGCGACCCCGGCATGGCACCGCCGCTCCCCGTGGCCCCGGAGCGGCTGGCGGCGGCGGCGGCAGCGCGGGGAGCGGAGCGGGAGGAGCTGGCGGCGCTGAACGATCGTTTCGCCGCTTTCCTGGAGCGGGTGCGGGCGCTGGAACGGCAGAACGGGACCCTCCGAGCCGCCCTGGGCCGCGCCACCGCCGCCAGCGGGCCCCGCACCGGGCTGGTGCAGGGGGAGCTGCGGGGGCTGCGGGAGCGGCTGCAGCGCCTCGGCCGCGACCGGGACCGGCTCCAGGCCGAGCGGGACGGGCTCGCCACCGACCTGGCGGCGCTGAGGCAGCGGTGGGACGGCGGAGGGACCGGGGGAGGCAGCGGGGTGGGGAGGGAGGACGGGTCGGGATGAGGGATGGGGAGGATGTGCAGGGAGCAGGGGATGGACTGGGATGCGGGAGGAACTGGGGTGAGAGATGAAGTGGGATGGGGGATGGACTGGGATGGACTGGGATGGGGAGGGGAGGGTGTGCAGGGACCGGGGGATGGACTGGGATGGAGAGGGATAAACTGGGATGAGAGATCTACTTGGAGGGACTGGGATAGGGGATGGGAAGGGGAGGATGTGCCGGGGACCAGGGGAGGAACTGGGATGGACTAGGACAGGGCAGGAACTGGGGTGAGAGATGTACTGGGATGAGGGATGGACTGGGATGGGGGATGAATTTGCAAGAGAGATGAACTGGGATGAGGGTTGAACTGGGGTGGACTGGTATGGGGGATGAACTGGGACGGGGGATGAATCGGGATGAGGGATGGACTGGGATGAATTTGCAAGAGGGATAAACCGGGATGGAGTGGGATGAGGGATGAACTGGGATGGGGGATGAATTTGGATGAGGGATGAACTGCAGTGGGAACCGGGGGTGCGGCAGGGTGAGTTATGGGATGGAGACTGGGGAATGTGCCAGGGACGGACTGGCATGAGGAATGTGATGGGATGAGGCTTTGCACCAGGATGGGGAGCGGGGGATGCAGCGGGATGGGGATGGGGGAGCCCCGGGGATGTCGGGGGAGGGACTGGTGAATGTCCGGAGAAGGCGACCCCTGGGAAGGGATACTGGGAAAGGCACCCGGGATGCACGGAGGGCACTGGGAGGCACTGGGAGATGTGGGCTCTGCGGAAGGGCGGGGCACTGGGAGGGGCAGGACAAAGGTGGGGACACTGGGAGGGGCAGGACAAGGGTGGGGACACTGGGACGGGATTGCTGCGAGCGCTGGGGCCGCTCCATCCCCGTTCGCTCCCCCTGTGTGCGCAACAGGAGGAGGGGTCTGCACCCCCGCCCCCGCCTCCCTCTCATCCCTTGCTGTCCCCAGGCTGGAGGACGAGACGCAGAAGCGTGAGGATGCCGAGAAGAGCCTGGTGCTGTTCCGCAAGGTCAGGGGGGTGAGGGGCTCGTGTCCCCCCGCAGTACCCGGGATCCGAGGCTGGAGGGGACTGGGAATGGTGGGCACTGGGAATAATCCCGATTCTGGGCTCGTGGGAGGTGCTGGTGCATGAATGGCACCGAGCAGTGCAGGGGGGCCAGGATGGGACCCCCAGGGCTGAGCACCCGCTGTGTTCGTGGTACCCCCGGAGCTGAGCACACTGATAACCCCAGTCTGGTCCCTCCACAGCTCCTGGGTGTCTCCAGCCGGAGTTTGGGGTGATGCTGGGTCAGCCCTGCACAAGCCAAGACACAACTGGGGTTTAGGGGGGCTGAGCTTGTGCTCACCACGTTATTGCTTAGTCCTTTAGTGGGGAGGGGCAGAATGGGACCCCCAGAGCTGAGCACCCACCGTGTCCCTGGTACTCTCAGAGCTGAGCACACTGTTAGCCCAAGTCTGGTCCCTCCATACTTCCATCCTCAGCTCCTGGGTTTTGGGTGATGCTGGGTCAGCCCTGCACATGCCAGGGCAAAATCAGAGTTTGGGGGGCTGAGTCTGTGCCCACCACCACCCCGGGCTGGGGCTCTGGGATGGTTTCACCCCCTCCACGCTGCCCTGCAGCTCATCCATCCCCGCCTCTCCCGCAGGACGTGGACCACGCCACGCTGTCCCGCCTGGAGCTGGAGCGCAAGGTGGAGCTGCTGATGGACGAGATCGGCTTCCTCAAGAAGCTGCACGAGGAGGTGGGGCCGGGGCGGGATGGGGCGGGCAGGGGGGCACAGATCGGGTCCTTGTGATGCCCCCGAGCCCCCGCAGGAGCTGCGGGACCTGGAGGTGAGCGGCCCGAGCCCGGCGGGGCTGCCCGAGGCGGAGATGTGCAAACCGGAGCTGACGGCGGCGCTGCGGGAGATCCGCACCCAGTACGAGAGCATCGCGGTCAAAAACCTGCAGGAAGCCGAGGAATGGTACAAATCAAAGGTACCCGGGGCTGCGGAGGGATTTGGGAGCGGCTGAGCCCTCGCAGAGCCCTGACTCTCGCCCTGCCCGTGCAGTTTGCCGATCTCTCGGACGCAGCAAACCGCAACCACGAGGCGCTGCGTTTGGCCAAGCAGGAGATGAACGAGTCCCGGCGGCAGATCCAGAGCCTGACCTGCGAGGTGGACGGGCTGAAGGGCGTGGTGAGAGCCCGGGGAGCGTTCGGGGGGCGCGCAAAAAGCGGAGCCCAGCCCTCGGAGCCCTTTGCAGCCCTCGGTGTCCCTGCAGAACGAGGCGCTGCAGCGGCAGATGCGGGAGATGGAGGATGAGTTCGGCGAGGAGATCGGGAACTACCAGGACGTGGTGGGGAGGCTGGAGCAGGAGATCCAGCAGATGAAGGAGGAGATGGCACGGCACCTGCGCGAGTACCAGGACCTGCTGAACGTCAAGATGGCCCTGGACATCGAGATCGCCACCTACAGAAAGCTGCTGGAGGGCGAGGAGAGCCGGTGAGGGCAGCAGATTGTCCCCACTGCGCCGGGGGATGTCCCCTGTGTTGAGTCATCCCGGTTGTTGTGGGATTTTACCGGGAGGAAGCAGCTCCAGGCCTCGTTCCCACAGGAAAACAAGAGGTTCCCATGGGAGCTGAGATAAAAGCAAGGCCAGGGGATGGTGGGGGAGCTGCCTCGGGCTCTGCTCTGGGTGCCAGCCCGGCTGCCCATGGGCACAGCCCCCAGACCATGGGCACAGCCCCCAGCCTGGCAAACCATGGGCACAGCCCCCAGCCCATGGGCACAGCCCCCAGCCCGGCTGCCCATGGGCACAGCCCCCAGACCATGGGCACAGCCCCCAGCCCGGCTGCCCATGGGCACAGCCCCCAGACCAGCAAACCACGGGCGCAGCCCCCAGACCATGGGCACAGCCCCCAGCCTGGCAAAGCACTGGCACAGCCCCCAGACCATGGGCACAGCCCCCAGCCTGGCAAACCATGGGCAAAGCCCCCAGCCTGGCAGCCCATGGGCACAGCCCCCAGCCCGACAAACCACTGGCACAGCCCCCAGCCCATGGGCACAGCCCCCAGCCTGGCAAAGCACTGGCACAGCCCCCAGCCCATGGGCACAGCCCCCAGCCCATGGGCACAGCCCTCAGCCTGGCAAACCACGGGCACAGCCCCCAGCCCACGGGCACAGCTGATCCGGGGTGTGGGTCACAGACTCGAGGGTGTGGAAGGGTCCCTGGCAATGCCCGGGGGTCCCAGCCCCTCCTCATCCTCCTCTCCCCCCAGGATCACCATCCCACCGCACCCCACCACCTCCTTCAGCATGAGGAGCTCAGGTGAGCCCCAAGCTGGGGGTCCCCCACGATGTCTGGGGGTCTTTCCTGGGGGTCCCTGTGCCATCTGGGAGGGCACAGGGTGCTGATGCCCCCTCTGTGCCCAGCGCTGGAGCCGCAGCCTGCGGAGAGCCCGGCTCGGAGGATGGTGCTCATCAAAACCATCGAGACCCGGGATGGGCAGGTGAGAATTGGGGGTGCCCTGCCTGGGAGCCCCAAGCCTGCCTTGGGACCGACCCCCAAATCCTCCTCCTGCAGCAAGTGGTGACGGAGTCGCACAAGGAGCGGGCGGGGAAGTGACGGAGGAGCGGCTGCGATGGCCCCGAGCCCACGGGGGGTTTGTCCGACCCTGCTGCGTCCTGAGGGGGCAGGGGCAGAGCAGGGGGGGCTGGGAGCGCCCCAAGTGCTGTTCCTGCTGTCAGCACCACGGGACAAGGCCGTGGTGTGTCCCTGTGCCTTGCAGCGTGTCCCTGTGCCTTGTCCCCCCGCTATTTATCGCTATTTATCGCCTATTTATTGATCTCCCAACCACACCCCCGGGTGTATTTAATATCGAGCGTTCCCCACACTGCCCTGAGGCCGAGGGGGTCCCGGCTTCTCCCTCCTGTCACCACAGCTGGCACTGCTGTCCCCGGGGCTGGCGGTCCGGTGACATCCAAGCGATGTCACTGCCATGGGGAGGTGGGACAGAAAGGAAATCTGGGTCCCCAGGGCCCCCTCTCCATGACACGAGTGCCACTCTGGGGGTCTCACCTCCCCTCCCATCACTGCAACAAGCACCGGTTACACCGGGATTGGTGGCTCCAGTGACATCCAAGCGCTGTCCCCTGTGGTGTCACTGTCATGGGGACAGAAAGGGACACAGCGCTCGGCTGAGGGGGGATCTGTGTCCCCGGGGCTCATTCTGTCCCAGAGCCCCTCTCCATGTCACAACTGCCACTCTGGGGGTCTCACCTCCCCTCCCATCACCGCAACAAGCACCGCTTACACCGGGATTGGTGGCTCCGCTGTCCCCTGTGGTGTCACTGTCATGGGGACAGAAAGGGACACAGTGCCCGGCTGAGGGAGGATCTGCATCCCCAGGGTCCCGTTCTGTCCCAGGGCCCCTCTCCATGTCACAACTGCCACTCTGGGGGTCTCACCGTCCCTCCTGTCACCGCAACAAGCACCGGTTACACCGGAGTTGGCGGCTCCGGTGACATCCAAGCACTGTCCCCTGTGGTGTCACTACCATGGGGAGTGGGAAACAAAGGAAGCAGAGCCCGGCTGAGGGGGAATCTGCGTCCCCAGGGCCCCTCTCCATGCCACGAGTGCCACTCTGGGGGTCTCACCTCCCCTCCTGTCACCGCAACAAGCACCGGTTACACCGGGATTGGTGGTGACATCCAAGCGTTGTCCCCTTTGGTGTCACCGCCTCGGTGAAGGAGCCTCCACCCCTGAACTCTGAATCCCCGGGGGTCCCGCTGCTTCCCAGGACCCCGTGACTTCCAGAGGACCCACGGACACGCCCGGTACCCGCTCCAGACCCACGGAATCTCCGCCCGGTGCTCCCGGAGCGTCGCAGGACCGGGCCGGGCCCGGCCGCGCTCGTTCCCTACCGGCACCACCAGGGGGCGCCACCGGCGCGGCCCCATCGCTGCCGCGGGTTCATTCCGCCTTAATTGCGTGTTAATTACGGGTTCATTCCGGGTTAATTACAGCGTGACAAGGCTCTGGGTGCGCGGGGAAACACCCTGATTTCTATAATTGCGTTCAGGGTTTGTTTTTTTTTTTTTTTTTGCATGATTAATTGAGTTCAACGAAATTATGCAAAATTGCGTTAATGAAAGATTTGCCTATTCGTTTTGTTATTTTAAGGAAATTTTTGCGCTATTTCATTACTATCAGCATTTTTTGCACCACTGATTGAATTATTTTAAGCAAGTTATGCACAACTGCGTTATTTAAACAAATTTGCACACATAATTGCCTTATTTTAAGCAAATGCTGCATCATCGCATTTTAAGTATTTTTTTGCACCGTCAATTGCGTTATTTTAAGTACTTTTTTGCATTATTCTGTTATAGAAAATTATACAAAATTGCATAATTTTATAGAATTTTGGCACAATTAATTGCATTATTTTAGCAAATTATGCACAATTGTGTTATTTAAACAAATCTTGCACACATAATTGCCGTATTTTAAGCAAATGCAGCAGTGTTGCATTTAAAATATTTTTTGCATCATCAATCGTATTATTTTAAGTACTTTTTTTGCATCATTGTGTTATAGCAAATCATACAAAATTGCATAATTTCATGAAATTTTGGCACAGTTAATTGCATTACTTTATGCAATCTTTGCACCATTAATTACACAAACAAAACAATATAAAATCGCATTATTTTAACCCTTTCCCCCCCCACTATTAATCACGTCATGTTAGCCAATTTTTTCGCACGAAAATTGAATTATTTTAACCCTTTTTTTTTTTTTTTTGCATCATTAACAGCATCATTTTAAGCCGTTTGCATTATCTGAAGCGCTTAATTGCAATCTGGGTCACGGCAACACCAACTCGGGATCCCTGCCCGAGGGTGGCGAAGCGGTTTTGGTCACAGGGGACCAAGGATGAGATCAGGGAGCCCCTGGCAGAGGTGACAAACACCTGGCAGAGGTGACAAACACCTGGCAGAGGTGACAAACACACAGTCACAGTCCCCTGAGAAAGGGTTTAATGAGGGGAGGGGGTGGCACTGCTGGTGCTCGCACAGAAAGGAGGTTCAGGGGGACGGACGGACAGACAGACAGGTATGAACACTATGTACAGGCACCCCCCGCCCCACCTTTGGGGAATTGCCCCTCTGGAGTGGGGCTGGGGGCGCTTGCAGTCCTGCCAGACTGGGATTTGGGGCGGGGGGCACTGGGAGCGCTGGGACAGCCCATGGGGCGGGGGCTCTTTGGTTTCGGCGTTAAGGCTGCGTGGGTGAGGAGGGGGGGGCTCACCCCAGTAAGGGCCCAGTAAAACCAGTTCCCCACTCCAGAGGTCACCTGGAGGGTCGGGGCTGTGTCCTGGACCCCTCCTGAACCAGGGTGACTCCGAGGGGGGGTGGTCCCCGCTTCCCCCCAGGCACAAACGTGGCTGGGAGAAGGACCCCCAGCCCTGGCCCCACCTGAGGGCAGGTGCCCCCCGTTAGGACAGCGAGTTGAGGAAGTGGCTCTCCCCTGCCAGCGTGCTCAGCATGGAGCTCATGTCCCCCACTGCCATGTTGGCACCCCCATGCGAGGGCACCAGGAGCCCCCCGGCCGGGCTGGGGGGTCCGGGCAGCGCCGGGGGGGTCTCCACGTCCTCCACGATGGCAGCAAAGTCAAGGTGCGTGTTCTCCAGGTCCAGCGAGTCCAGGCTGTTGGCCACCTGCTCCTCAGAGTCCAGGTAGTAACAGGAGGTGCCCTTGAGCCCCTCGGGGCCGTAGTGCCCGCAGCTCGCTGCCCCCTGCCCCAGCAGCTTGTGCCCGCCTTTGCCCCCCTGCCCTGGGTAGTACAGGGGGAGGGTCCCGGCTGCCTCGGGCACGGGGCGGGCCGGGGGCAAGCGTGGCAGGCGCCGGGCACCGGTGTCCACCCCGTCGTAGGCATGCCCAGGCTGTGCCAGGCTGTTCGGGTAGCTCAGGGCAGGTTGGTGAGCCGGTGGTTTGGGGCCAGCTGGAGGGTGGGGGATCATCTCGGGGTTGAAGCAGGGCGGGCTCAGGAGGTGCTGGGGCTCTGCCAGGCTCTGCAGGTGATCCCCTTTGGGTTGGTAACTGCAGTACCTGGGGCTGAGGTACGGCGGCGGGGCTGGCACGGCCTGGCACTGCCCGGGCTCGCTGCCCAGCCCCACGCCAGCCACGCTGCCCTTGCAGGGGGGCGGCTGCTCCCCCCACATCAGCGCCTGCTGCGCCTCCACGTAGTTCCTGACCATCACCTCTTTGCTCTGCAGGGTGGGGGTCTGGGCTCGGCGGGCACCCGGGCTGGCCATGCCCATGTACCCACCTTGTGTGGGTCCCACAGGGGGGTACCCACCGTGCCCCATGTCCATGCTGTGCCCAAAGGCAGCGGGGGAGGCTGAGGGCCTGGCCAGCTTGGTGCTGGGGCAGGGAGCCAGTGCCGGGCTCGGTGCTGGGTATCGCTGCTCGGATTTGATCTGGAGCCGGTTAAAACGATGCCCCCCCGAAAATTCTTGGTCCTGGCATGAGCTCACCAGTTTGGGATGCTGCCCACAGGCGCCGGGGTGGGGGTACTCGATGTTTTGATGGGGACAGTGTGGCCCAGACATGGCGGGAGCACCCACACCTTGCCTGGAGCTCATGCCCAGCGTGCCCTGGGTGGGTCCATCCCAGGGCTCTGGCACAGCCCCATTCCCAGCAGGCAAACTGGGGAAGCGCTGGTTCATCTGGCACGGCGGGAGGGAGAACTCAGGCTGCTGCAGCAGTGCCTCCTCCATGTCCCCATGTGTCCCCACCATGGTCCGGTGAGCGCCGTAGATGCCACCCTGGAGCTCCACGCCGGTGCCCTGGCACGGGAAGCTTTCCTCAGGATAACCCAGGTACTGCTCCATGTCCAGCAGGCCGGATTCGGGGCCAGGGCCCCCCAAGCTCTCCATGAAGACGTTCTCAGTGATGCTGGGGGGGCGTGGGGAGAAGCCGTGGCTCTGCAGGTTGGCTTCAGACCCACCCAAGGGCTGCAGCACCGTCCTGCCCGCGCCTGGCACGCTCACATTGCCCACACTCTTAAACCTCTGCACCCTGGGCACGGCTGGAGGCTTGGCCACCGTCCGGGCAGGGTCACTCGCCCGTCGCACACCGTGTCGGGGCACCAGCTGAGCGGGCACGCTGCCTGGGTAGCCGGGGTTCTCATTGGAGCTGTTCCTCCTCACCAAGCCGTTGGTGATGCAGCGAGGCCCGGCGTGCGCGGGGTAACCCCCGGGTGTGCCACCGTGCCCACCTGGTGCCACCTGCTCCACGCTGGGCAGCGGGGTGGGCGGGGGGCCGCCCGTGGCCGCCGCGTACTTGGCCTTGAGGCGGTAACGCTGCGCCGGCGTGAGGTCACCCACCCCCGGCAGCCCCCCGGCATCACCGGAGCGCCGCGGCTCATCCGGAGAGGCGGCACCGTAACCGTCAGCGGGCACGGGCATGGCCGCGGCGTCACCGCCCGGGCACAGGTACGGGGACACCAGCGAGGAGCGGCGGCTGACGGTGTAGGCTGAGCTGACGGTGCTGGTGCCGCTGCTGCGGCGCTCGCCCGGCGCCGCCAGGCCCAGCTCGGCCGCCGACAGCTCGGCGATGCGGCGGTGGGAGGCCGGCGGTGGCACCTCCCCGGGCAGGCCTGCGGGAGAGAAGTGTCACAGTCATGTTTTCAGAAAAATTTTCTGTCACGGTCATGTTTTCTGAAAAATTTTCTGTCACGGTCATGTTTTCTAAAGAATTTTCCGTCACACTCATGTTTTCTGAAAAATTCTCTGTCACGCTCATGTTTTCTGAAAAATTTTCCGTCACACTCATGTTTTCTGAAAAATTCTCTGTCACGCTCATGTTTTCTGAAAAATTTTCTGTCATGGTCATGTCTTCTAAAAAATTTTCCATCATGGTCATGTTTTCTAAAAAATTTTCCGTCACGATCATGTTTTCTGAAAAATTCTCTGTCACGCTCATGTTTTCTGAAAAATTTTCTGTCACGGTCATGTTTTCTAAAAAATTTTCCGTCACAATCATGTTTTCTGAAAAATTCTCTGTCACGGTCATGTTTTCTGAAAAATTCTCTTTGCCCACGATTCTTCTCCTGGGAAGCTGAGAAGGCTCAGAGAAAAAGGGAAACAATAATTTTCTGATTTGCTTCTCCTGTGTTTTGCTGCTTTGGGATGTGTTTGGGCATTGTTTGCCAACAATTACCAATGACTGTTTCATTGGTTCATTTCATAAGCCATGAAATTTATGTGGTTTCACGTAAATTGTTTTGACTTATCAGCCAACCAGGGCCAAGCTGTGTTCAGGCTCTGGAAAGAGTAGAGTTTTTCATTATTATCTTTAACATTCCTACCTGGATACAATCTGAGATTTCAAACATTCCTAACTGGATACAATCTGAGGTTTCAAACATTCCTACCCAGATATAATCCAGAGGTTTTGAGACACCAGCACAGCTTCTCCACTGGATTCCCCAGAGGAGCAGCAGCTGCCTCCTCTTCCACTGGATCTTCAGAGGAAGAATAAATCCTTCTCTACAGGATCCCTGCTCCAACAGAGCCACCCCTGACACAGCAGGAGGGCTGCAGCCACAATTCCAATGGGATTGCCACCAACATCCTGACCCACAGGGTGCCAGGTTGGGTTCTGACTCTGTCAGTGTTGTTTTTAGTTACTGCATTGTTTATTTTATCCTTTTATTTTCTTCCCTATTAAAGAACTGTTATTTCCTTCTCCCATATTTTTGCCTGAGAGCCCCTCAATTTAAAATTTATAGCAATTCAGAGGGGTGGGGAGGGTTTACATTCTCCATTTCAGGGGAGGCTCCTGCCTTCCTTAGCAGACTCCTGTCTTTCCAAACCAAGACATTCTAACACCAGCAAGGTGTGGCAACCTCTGGCTGCCACCCAGGTGTCTTCACACCCCTCCCACGGGCCAGCCCCACATCCCAGGGGGAGAGGCGCCCCAATCTCACCGGCTCCAGGGATGGGCGGCAGGCTCAGCCCCTTGGAAGCCGCCGGTTTCCTCAGCTGCTTCAGCTTGTCGATGCGAAGGTTCTCCAGTTTGTGCAGGGCCATGAGCCCCGAGGTGCCCATGGGCTCCCCGGGCACCACGTCCTCCAGCGTGGACAGGTCCTCGTAGCTGCCGCCGGCGTTCCCGGCCATCTCCACGCCGCTGTCGTTGTTGGTGGTGCTGCCCAGGGGTGAGTGGTCGCTGCTGCACGAGGATTGCCCGCCTGGGCTGGGCTGGGGCTTCTGGGGAGAACCAGAGCATGGCAAGGGGGTCAAACACCCAGGATGTGGGAAACCAGAACATCCCTCTGGCTGTCCAGGATGGCCAAAACCCCTGCCAGGGGGCTCAGAAACCCTGGCACAGAGCCCAAAACACCTGTGGGTTTGATTATGACCCATGGAGCAAGTTACCAACCTTAGATGAAGATCAGCAAGCCACAACAGTTTAGGTAGAATCATAGTGAAGTTATCACGGGGTGGAAAAAGTAGATTTTGGGGTTTTTGGTATGGGGGTTCAGGAGGCAAGATGGAGGGAACTGGGTGTGTCCAACCTTTCTCCTTCTTCTTCTTGGCCTCCATCTTCTGCAGTGATGCTGGCACTTTTGGGTTGGTTTAGAATAGAAGCTCATTGTCTAACATAGGTGATAGGTATTGGGAAGTTATTGTAAATATTGTACACGTAGTTTTTGGTACAAAAAACTAACACCACCCCAAGGGCTGGAAACAATTCCAGCCTTGTGTGAGGAGTTACAGGCCACAAGAGTTTGGGTAGAATGATAGTGAATTAATCACTGGGTGAAAATGTAGAATTTTGGGGATTTAGAATGGGGGTTCAGGAGGTAAGATGGAAGAATGTGGTTGTGTCCTGTCTTTCTTCTCCTTCTCCTTCTTCTTCTTGGTCTCCATCTCCTACTGTGATGGCGGCACTTTTGGGATTGGTTTAGAGTAGAAGTTCACTGTCTAACATAGGTGATAGGTATTGGGAAGTAACTGTAAATAAATTGTACATGTAGCTTTTAGTATAAAGAGATAACACTGCCCTGGAGGCAGGCAGAGTGCCTGGAACTGTCCTGCTGGATGGACCCCAGCAGGGCAGGAGAAAATTTTTTGTAGATAAGACACAATAAACAACCTTGAGACCGAGAAATGAAGAGCTCTGACTCCTTCTTCAAGTGCCGGGCTGGAAAAAGAGACTTAGGAACTTTTCTTGGGGTCACTCTGATAAGCTGAGGATCTCGACACCAGGACACACTTGGAATCACCATGAAGGTTGGAAAAGCCTCTGAGATCACTGAATCCAACTAAACCCAACACTAATGTCACAGACACATTTAATGAAAAATTTTCTTAGGATTTTTCCGCCTGAGAAGCTGAGAGGCCTCAGAAACGAAATATAAACAATGATTATCTGCTGCTGTGGAATGCAACAGGTGCATCTGTGATTGGTCTCATGTGGTTATTTTTAATTAATGGCCAATCACAGTCAGCTGTCTCGGACTGTCTGATCAGTCACAAGATTTTATTATCATTCATTTCTATTCCTTTCAAGCCTTCTGATGAAATGCCTTCTTCTATTCTTTAGTAAGTTTTAATAGATAATTTTCTTTTATTACAACATATATAATAAAATAATAAATCAGCCTTCTGGAACATGGAGTCAAGATTCTCATCTCTTCCCTCATCCTGGCACCCCTGCAAACACCACCACACGCTGCCATGTTGGGTTAGGACACACTTGGACACACTTGGAATCATCATGAAGGTTGGAAAAGCCTCTGAGATCACTGAGTCCAACTATTAACCCAACGCTGCCATGCTCACCACTAAACCACGTCCCCAAGTGCCACATCCCAGAGTTTTTTGGACACTTCACCAAAAAGGGATGGTGATTCCCTAGGGCAGCCAATTCCAGTGCCTGACAACAAAGAAATTTTCCCTATTATCCAGTATCTAGTATCCTAATATTAGATATTCTAATATTAGATATCCTATTAGATATCCTAATATTAGATATCCCAATATCTAAGCCTCTCCAGGAACACCTTTGGGGTGGTTTTTCCTGTCCCCCACCACCAAACCCTCCCTCCATCCTCCATCACCCCGCAGCTCCTCACTCACCAAGGCCAGCTCGGGCACCAGGAGTTTCCCATCGTCCTTCCGAGCCTCGCTGGGGCCGTTTGCCTCCTTCTCCTGCTTCATGTCTGGGGGGGCACTGGGGGTGGGCAGTGCCCGGCCCGGCCCCACGTCCCCCCGGTGCTTTTTGGTGACGTGGGCGTCGGGGCCGTGCACGGTCTTGACGTGTTTGCGCAGGGAGCTGGGGTCGGTGTAGCGCTTGGTGCAGCCGGGAATCTTGCACACGTAGGGCTTCTGCAGGGAGGAGGGGGGGGAGAAAGCTCCAACTGCAGCCCCCAACCCAAAAATAAACCTCCCTTGGCACCCTCTGCAGAGAGCTGAGGGTGGCACCAAAGCCCTATGGAGGGCGCACGGTGGGCACTGGGATGAGCTCAGGAAGGAGGAACTGCCTAGGAGTGGGGTAAAGGGATGCCAGAGGGACCTGATAGGCATGGAGAAGGGAGATGTCAGCTCCAACTGCAGCCCCCTCCCCAAAAATAAACCCCCCTTGCCACCCCCTGCAGAGAGCTGAGGGTGGCATCAAAGTGGTTGAGCCATCTTGAAGGGTGCATGGTGAGCTCAGGAGGGCAGAGGAAAGAGGGAACTGCTCAGGAGTGGGGTAAAAGGATCCCAGGGGGAATGCTGGTGATGAAGGAGGCCCCTCCCCAAAAACAAATTCCCCTTGGCATCCTCTGCAGAGAGCTGAGGGTGGCATCAAAGCCCTATGGAGGGCGCACGGTGGGCACTGGGATGAGCTCAGGAAGGAGGAACTGCCCAGGAGTGGGGTAAAGGGATGCCAGAGGGACCTGATAGGCACAGAGAAGGGAGATGTCAGCTCCAACTGCAGCCCCTTCCCCAAAAATAAACCCCCCTTGCCACCCTCTGCAGAGAGCTGAGGGTGGCATCAAAGTGGCTGAGCCACCTTGGTGAGCTCAGGATGGCAGAGGAAGGAGGGAGCTGCCCAGGAGTGGGGTAAAGGGATCCCAGGGGGATTCGATGGGCACGGAGGAGGGAGGGAGACAGCTCCAACTGCAGCCCCCTCCCCAAAAACAAACCCCCCTTGCCACCCCCTGCAGAGAGCTGAGGGTGGCATCAAAGCGGGTGAGTCCCCATGGAGGGCGCACGGTGGGCTCAGGATGGCAGAGGAAGGAGGGACCTGCCAAGGAGTGGAGTAAAGGGATCCCAGGGGGACCTGATAGGCATGGAGGAGGGAGGGAGAAAGCTCCAACTGCAGCCCAGCCCCCTCCCCAAAAATAAATTAAACTCCCCTTGTCATCCTCTGGAGAGAGCTGAGGGTGGCATCAAAGTGGTTGAGCCATCTTGAAGGGCGCACGGTGAGCTCAGGATGGCAGAGGAAAGAGGGAACTCCCCAGGAGTGGGGTAAAGGGATCCCAGGGGGAATGCTGGTGATGAAGGAGGCCCCTCCCCAAAAACAAATTCCCCTTGGCACCCTCTGCAGAGAGCTGAGGGTGGCATCAAAGTGGTTGAGTCCCCATGGAGGGCACACAGTGGGCACTGGGGTGAGCTCCGGATGGCAGAGGAAGGAGGGAGCAGGAAAAAGGGATCCCAGGTGGTTAAGGAGACATTTAAAGTAGGAAAAGAGGGAGTTGGGGTGATGCCCAGGGCTGTGAGGAGCTCTCAGAGGGCAGCAATGACCCAGGAGTACACGGTGGGGCCGTACCTCTGCAGAGAGCTGGGGTTGGCATCAAAGTGGTTGAGCCACCTTGGAGGGCACATGGTGGGCTCAGGATGGCAGAGGAAGAAAAGGGGTAAAGGGAGGAATGCTGGTGATGAAGGAGATATGTAAAGCAGGAAAAGAGGGAGCTGGGGCAATGCCCAGGGCTGTGAGGAGCTCTCAGAGGGCAGCAGTGACCCAGGAGCACACGGTGGGGCCGTACCTCTGCAGAGAGCTGAGGGTGGCATCAAAGCAGATGAGTCCCCATGGAGGGCACACGGCGGGCGCTGGGGTGAGCTCAGGATGGCAGAGGAAGGAGTGAGCAGGATAAAGGGATTCCAGGGTGATGAAGGAGATGTTTAAAGCAGGAAAAGAGGGAGTTGGGGCAATGCCCAGGGCTGTGAGGAGCTCTCAGAGGGCAGCAGTGACCCAGGAGCACACGGTGGGGCCGTACCTCGTTGGAGTGGGTGCGGTTCTGGTGCTTGGCGCGGTCGGAGGCGTTGGAGAAGGCTTTGTTGCACCCCTCGTGCTCACACACGTAGGGTTTCTCCCCCGTGTGCGAGCGCAGGTGGGTCTTGAGGTTCTCCAGGCGGGAATAGGCCTTGTTGCAGCCCTCAAACTGCAGCAGAGCAGGGCGGGACGTGTCACACGCCGTCACCAGGACTGGGAGCACGTGGTGACACATGCCACATGTGACACATCTCACCTCCCAACACACCTGCCATCCTCACACCTTCACCCTGGGGTTGTGCCACCTCCTTCTGTCCCATGGCAGCCCCTCAGAGGGTCCCCAAACTGGGATTGACGGCAGCACCCAGCTCCCCATCCTGATTCAATTCAGGAACATACTCCAAAGCATGGGATAACTCTAGGGCCATGTGACTTTGGGTTCAAATGGGATTTTGAGAAGAAATTTCTCCCTGTGAGGGTGGGCAGGCCCTGGCATAGAGAAGTTGAGGCTGCCCCATCCCTGGAAGTGTTGGACAGGGCTTGGAGGAGCCCGGGGTAGTGGAAGGTGGGATGGGATGAACTTTAAGGTGCCTCTAACCCAAAACATTCCAGGATTCCATGAGCACCACACCTGTACCCACCTTCTGCCAGCCTCTTCTGCCACCCAGGCTCCAGCTCCCATATTTTTTGCCTGAAAGCCCCTTAATTTAAAATTTTTAATAATTTGGAGGGAGGGGGTTTATATTTTCCATTTCAGGGGAGGCTCCTGCTCTCTTTACCAGACACCTGACTTTCAAACCAAGACAAACTGTTATTCCTGCTCCCATATTTTTTGCCTGAGAGCCCCTTAATTTCAAATTTATAATAATTTGGAGGGAGAGGGTTTCCATTTTCCATTTCAGGGGACGCTCCTGCCTTCTTTAGCACACACCTCTCTTTCCAAACCGAGACACCCCTCACTCCCCCAGCCCAGCCAGGATTTTGGGGGCAGTTCTTTGGCCTCTCACCGTGCACTTGTGAGGTTTCTCTCCCGTGTGGCGCCTCATGTGCACCACCAGCATGTACTGAGCCTTGAAGGGCCTCTGCTCCCGCGAGCACGCCGCCCAGTGGCACACGAACTCCTTCTTCTCGCCGTGGATGTGCTCGTTGTTGATGTGCTGGGGAGGGAGGGCAGCGTCACTGGGGGCACCCTGAAGGGGTGTCAGGGGAAAGGGGATTGGGAGAGGAGAAAGGGATACAGGATAAAGTGGGATAGGGAGAGGAGAAAGGGATACAGGAGAGATTGGGATGACAGAAAGGGGATGGAGGGATTGGGAGGAGAGAAAGGGGTTGGGGGGATTGAGAGAGAAATGGGGTGGGAGAAAGGGATACGGGAGAGACTGGGATGGGAGAAAGGGGATGGAGGGATGGGGATGGGAGAAAAGTACAGGGAAGACTGGGGTGGGAGAAAAGGGTTGGAGGGATTCAGAGAGGAACGGGGTGGGATAAGGGGATACAGGAGAGATTGAGATGGGAGAAAGGGACACAGGACAGACTGGGATGGAAGAAAGGGACATAGAGGGACTGGGATGGGAGAAAGAGATACAGGAGAGATTGGGATGGGAAAAAGGGACATGGACAGACTGGGATGGGAGAAGGGAGATGGAGGGATTTGGATGGGATAAAGGGGATGGACAGGCTGGGATGGGAAAAAGGGACATGGACAGACTGGGATGGGAGAAAGGGACACTTGAAGGGCCTCTGCTCCCGCGAGCACGCCGCCCAGTGGCACACGAACTCCTTCTTCTCGCCGTGGATGTGCTCGTTGTTGATGTGCTGGGGAGGGAGGGCAGCGTCACTGGGGGCACTGGGGAGGTGGGCAAGGGATGGGGGATGAAGGAGGGAAAGGGGATGGGGGATTGGAAGAGGAATGGAGTGGGAGAAAGGGGATGGACAGACTGGGATGGGAGAAAGATACAGGGAAGAATCCGGTGGGAGAAGGGGGTTGGAGGGATTGAGAGAGGAATGGGGTGGGAGAAAGGGACACAGGAGAAACTGGGATAGGGATAGGAGAAAGGGGATACAGGAGAGATTGGGATGGGAGAAAGGGGATGGAGGGATTGGGATGGGAGAAAGGGACATGGGCAGACTGAGATGGGAGAAGGGGATACAGGAGAGACTGGGATGGGAGAAAAGGACATTGATAGACTGGCATGGAGAAAGGGGATGGGGGATTGGGAGAGGAGAAAGAGATACAGGAAAGACTGGGGTGGGAGAAAGGGATTGGAGGGGTTTAGAGAGGAATGGGGTGGGAGAAAGGGGATGGACAGACTGGGATGGGGAAAAGGGATACAGGAGAGACTGGGATGGAAGAAAGGGGATGGAGGGACTGGGATGGGAGAAAAATACAGGAAAGACTGGGGTGGGAGAAAAGGGTTGGAGGGATTCAGAGAGGAACGGGGTGGGATTAAGGGATACAGGAGAGATTGAGATGGGAGAAAGGGACATGGACAGACTGGGATGGGAGAAAGGGACACAGGACAGACTGGGATGGAAGAAAGGGACATAGAGGGACTGGGATGGGAGAAAGAGATACAGGAGAGATTGGGATGGGAAAAAGGGACATGGACAGACCAGGATGGGAGAAAGGGACACAGGAGAGTTTGGGATGGGAGAAAGGAACACTTGAAGGGCCTCTGCTCCCGCGAGCATGCCGCCCAGTGGCACACGAACTCCTTCTTCTCGCCGTGGATGTGCTCGTTGTTGATGTGCTGGCGAGGGAGGGCAGCGTCACTGGGGGCACTGGGGAGGGGGACAAGGGATGGGGGACGAAGGAGGGAAAGGGGATGGGCAAAAGGGATACAGGAGAGACTGGGATGGGAAAAGGGAGATGGAGGGATTGGGAGAGGAGAAAGAGATACAGGAAAGACTGGGATGGGAGAAAGGGGATGGGGGATTGGGAGAGGAGAAAGAGATACAGGAAAGACTGGGGTGGGAGAAAGGGGTTGGAGGGGTTTAGAGAGGAATGGGGTGGGAGAAAGGGGATGGACAGACTGGGATGGGGAAAAGGGATACAGGAGAGACTGGGAGAGGAATGGGGTGGGAGAAAGGGACACAGGAGAAACTGGGATAGGGATAGGAGAAAGGGATACAGGAGAGACTGGGATGGGAAAAAGGGATATGGAGGGATTGGGAGAGGAGAAAGAGATACAGGAAAGACTGGGGAGGGAGAAAGGGACAAAGGAGAGACTGAGATGGGAGAAAGGGGATGGACAGACTGGGATGGGGAAAAGGGATCCAGGAGAGACTGGGATGGGAGAAAGGGGATGGAGGGATTGGGATGGGAGAAAGAGATACAGGAAAGACTGGGGTGGGAAAAAGGGAAAAAGGGGTTGGAGGGATTGAGAGAGGAATGGGGTGGGAGAAAGGGACATGGACAGACTGAGATGGGAGATAGGGACACTGAGGGACTGGGATGGGAGAAAGGGACACTGAGGGACTGGGATGGCAGGTGCAGACACCAGAGTTTGGGGAAGAACAGGCCAGGTGGTGCTTGGAGGAGGCAGAGAATGCAGGGGATGCTTGAGGGATACTCTGGGAGGACCAAGAGGGGTCCAAGTGGTCCAAAGGATGGTCAGGGGATATGGGAGAGTTGGAGGAAGCAAAGCTGCAGCAAAGGAGAGATCTGGAAGCACCAGTGGCTGAGGAGAACTGAAGAGAACCAGGAGGGAACTCCAGCACCATGGTGAGTCCCCAGGGGTGGCTGGGACCTGGGAGCAGGAATCACAGGCTGATCCAGGGGATGCTGCCCAGCAGCCTGAGGGCAGATTTTGGGGTGGCAACACCTTGGCAGCCCCTGACTCACGTGCACCAGCTGCTCCTGCGTGTCGAACTCCTTGGCACAGCCGTCCCAGTAGCAGTTGGTCTCATACACAGCCTCACACTCGGCTTTGCCATCCTCCTTCTCCAGCTCCTCCCGCACATCCAGCATGCCCAGCAAGGGGTCCTGGGGGGCACGGGCAGGTGAGCACTCCCAGGTGTGACCCCACGGGAGTTTGGGGGGATCTGATGGGCAGGGGTGTACCTGGGTGCCCGTGGATGCTGGGCTGGAGATGTCACCCTCAGATCGCTCCTCTGGGAATTTGGCACTCAGGGGGCTGCTCAGGCTCCACTCCAGCTTCAGCTGCTGCCAGGGCAGGGAAGAGGGAGGGAGTCAGGAGGAGATGGGCACGGGAACAGGAATGACAGGGATGCACAGCTCACATGGGTGCAGCTCACTTACATGGAACCCAAATCACAGGGATCCCCACATACATGGAACCCCACTTACATGGACCCCCATTCACAGGGATCCCAAATTACATGGAACCCAAATCACAGGGATCCCACTCACATGGAACCCTACTCATGGGGATCCCCAATTACATGGAACCCCACTCACAGAGATCCCCTTTCACATGGAACCCCACTCACAGAGACCCCCACTTACAGGGATCCCCAATTACATGGAACCCTACCCTCAGGGACCTCTTTTCACATGGAATCCCAATCACATGGAACCCTAGTCATGGGGATCCCCAATTACATGGAACCCAAATCACAGGGATCCCCACATACATGGAACCCCACTCACAGGGATCCCCACTCAGGGATTCCCTTTCAATCCCCTTTCACCTGGAATCCCACTCACCCAGATCCTCAATTCCATGGAACCCCACTCACAGAGACCCCCTCTTACAGGGATCCCCAATTACATGGAACCCCAATGAAAGGGATCCCCTTTCACATGGAGCCCCACTCACAGATCCCCACTTACATGGAACCCCAATTTCATGGAAACCCTTTCACATGGAACCCCACTCACAGGGATCCCCTTTTCACATGGAAACTCACTCACAGAGACCCCCATTCACAGGGATCCCCTTTTCACATGAGACCCCACTCATACAGATCCCCAATTCCATGGAACCCCAATTCCATGGAACCCCACTCACAGAGATCTTCAATCGCATGGAACCCCAGTTACATGGAACCCCAATCACAGGGATCCCCAGTTACATGGAACCCCAAATCACACTGATCCCTCTCACAGGGATCCCCTTTCAATCCCCTTTCACACGGAACCCCACTCACAAGGATCCCAAATTAAATGGAACCCTGCTCACAGGGATCCCCTCTCTCACATTTCCCCCACACCTGGAAGTGTTTCTGTGCCCCATTTCACAAATCCCCCATACCTGGCAGTGTTTTAGGGTTCCTCTCCCACAAATCCCCCATACCTGGCAGTGTTTTGGGGTTTCTCTCACATTTTCCCCCATACCTGGCAGTGTTTTAGGGTTCCTCTCCCACAGATCCCCCATACCTGGCAGTGTTTTAGGGCTTCTCTCACATTTCCCCCAATACCTGGCAGGGTTTTATGGTTTATCTCACATTTTCCTCCATACCTGGCAGTGTTTAAGGGTTTATCTCACATTTTCCCCCATACCTGGCAGTGTTTTGGGGTTTCTCTCACATTTTCCCCCATACCTGGCAGGGTTTTAGGGTTTCTCTCACATTTTCCCCCATACCCGGCAGTGTTTTAGGGTTTCTCTCACATTTTCCCCCATACCTGGCAGTGTTTTAGGGTTTATCTCACATTTCCCCCCATACCTGACAGGGGTTTAGGGCTTCTCTCACATTCCCCCCCATACCTGGCAGGGTTTTAGGGTTTATCTCACATTTTCCCCCATACCTGACAGGGTTTTAGGGTTCCTCTCCCACAGATCCCCCATACCTGGCAGTGTTTTAGGGTTTATCTCACAGATCCCCCATACCTGGCAGTGTTTGGGGTCCCTCTCACAGATCCCCCATACCTGGCAGTGTTTTAGGGCTTCTCTCACATTTCCCCCCATACCTGGCAGTGTTTTAGGGCTTCTCTCACATTTCCCCCCATACCTGGCAGGGTTTTAGGGCTTCTCTCACATTTTCCCCCATACCTGGCAGTGTTTTAGGGTTTATCTCACATTTTCCCCCATACCTGGCAGGGTTTTAGGGTTTCTCTCACATTTCCCCCCATACCTGGCAGTGTTTTAGGGTTTATCTCACATTTCCCCCCATACCTGGCAGTGTTTTAGGGCTTCTCTCACAAATCCCCCATACCTGGCAGTGTTTTAGAGTTTCTCTCACATTTCCCCCCATACCTGGCAGGGTTTTAGGGTTTATCTCACATTTCCCCCATACCTGGCAGTGTTTTAGGGTTCCTCTCCCACAGATCCCCCATACCTGGCAGTGTTTTAAGGGTTTATCACATTTTCCCCCATACCTGGCAGTGTTTCAGTGCCCCTCGAGCAGGTGGGTGCTGCAGCAGCCCCCCACGTGTGGGCACCTCGTGGGCGCTGCAGGCTGGGGGTGTCGTGTACAGGTGCCCTTGGCCCTTCTGCTGCCCAGGTGGGCTCTGGTAGCCCAGGGACGGGCTGTGGAGAGCAGGTGACACCATCAGGAGATAAGAACGGAGATCTGGAATCCCAATCATCCCTTCCCCACCCTGCTCCCCAAGGTGTGAATGGGCAAGGGGAGTTATTTACAAACTATGAATGGGACGGGGCTGCTGCTGAAAGCGCCTTGAGCTGTTTTATTTTCCAGCATCAGTCTCATTCCATGCTTATGACAATGGGAAGATGCCACCAGCTCACATTCCAGGCAGCAGACAAAGAACTCAATGTTACAACTTGTTTTATAAGTTTTTTTGACCTATCACACAAAGCAAAAGCACATTGACAGCAGTTCTACCCAATCACCATGAGCAACGTGCCTTTGGTAAAAACAATGCTGCTTATTTCCAATACAATACCTGCTTGTAAGCCTTAAAACACAACGCACAGAGCTCCATTATTAAGCTTTAACTTTCCTAATATCTTGCTAGATAAACTTTTCTGTAGCTTAGGGAGTTATTCTGACAAGTGTTAATACACAGGGTGGATGTGTAGAGGATAATATATAGATAGAATATTTATACATAAATATATATATAATTATATATTTATAAATATAATATATAATATATATAACATTTATATTATATATTGTATATGTAATATATATAATATCTAGAATATCTATACATATAGATATAATTATATATTTATCAATATATAATATATAATATAT
This sequence comes from Artemisiospiza belli, assembly GCA_021963965.1. Classification (NCBI taxonomy): domain Eukaryota; kingdom Metazoa; phylum Chordata; class Aves; order Passeriformes; family Passerellidae; genus Artemisiospiza; species Artemisiospiza belli. Next base: position 1,920,563 of record JAKDEW010000064.1, read on the forward strand.
AATATATAATATATAATATATAATATATAATATATAATATATAATATATAATATATATTATATATTATATATTATATATGTAATGTATATTTTATATATATAATATCCAGTGTATCTATACATAAATATATATATAATTATATATTTATTTATTTATCTATCTGTCATCTATCTAATCTATCTAATCTATCTAATCTATCTATATAAAATACATATAATATATATAATATATATAATATATAATATATATAATATATATAATATATATAATATATATTATATATATATTATATATTATATATTATATATATAATATTATATATATAATATATATTATGTATATTATATATATTATATATTTATATATAGTATCTAGAATATCTATACATAATATATATAGAATTATAGATCTATCTTTATATTATATAATATATATATTATATAATACATATTCATAATATGTAAATATAAGTATAATATATAAACATAATATAATATATAATATATAATATATAATATATAATATATAATATATAATATATAATATATAATATATAATATATAATATATAATATATAATATATAATATATAATATATAATATATAATATATAATATATAATATATAATATATATGTTATTTAAATATTATATCTATTATATCTATACATATAATATATATAAGCAGAATAACAGAGGATGCCTCCCCTATTATTCTATTTACCTTTGCTTTCCTACAGTTTAAATACTTTTCCTGCTGACCAATCTCACGGCTGCTGCTTAGCTCTACTCACAGTTCTGCTGTATCTGATGCCTGCATCTTGCAGCTTTCCCCAAACCCTTTAATTTTGTGGATTCCCACTCTAGGGGGTGCCAGGGGTGCCAGGGCAGTGCCCACCTGATGGTGCTGATGGACAGGTGACCGTAGGAGCCGCCGGAGGAGGCGCAGCGGGAGTTGATGAAAGCCACCAGGGAGTTGGGCGAGGTGCGGATCACGGTCTGCAGGTCGATGCTGGAGTCGGACAGGGGGGAGATGGACAGGGCTCGCTTCTTGCCCAGCTTCCCTGCGCCTCGGGGCGTGGAGAAACGGGAGCCTGGAGGGAGGCAGAGCAGGGGGAACAGCCCTCAGTGTGATCTGGGGTGCTGGAGGCACCCCAAGGACGCAAACCTGGTGTTTGGAGGGTGCAGGGGTGCCCTGAGTGTGCTTTAGATTTGGAAAAGAGAGATGTTTAACTGCTCTAGGGAATCCTCCCTGCCCCCCAAAACCGGGGGTAGAGCAGGGGGAACAGCCCACAGTGTGATCCAGGGGGGGCTGAAGACACCCCAAAGACACAAACTCGGTGTTTGGAGGCTGCCCTGAGTGTGCCAGTTCACACAGAACTGAGAGACTTCTAACCCCCTCTATGGAATCCCCCCTGCCCCATGGAGCCCCAAAACCGGGGGCAGAGGGTGGGAAATGCCCTCAGTGGGATCCTGGGGGGCTGGAGACACCCCAAAGACACAAACCTGGTGCTTGGGGGGTGCAGGAGTGCCCAGAATGTGCTTTAGATTTGGAAAAGAGAGGTGTTTAGCCCCTCCAGCTCCCCTAAACCGGGGGCAGAGCAGGGGGCACAGCACTCAGTGTGATCCAGGGGGGCTGGAGGCACCCCAAGGACATACACCCGGTGTTAGGAGGCTGCAAGAGTGCCAGTTCACTTTGAATTTGGAACACAGAGTTGTTTAACCCCTCTAGGGAACCCCCCGTGGCCCACAGCCCCCCAAACCCCCAGACTCACCATCCCCGGCGTGTTCAGCTCCCGGTGCCAGCCCATACCCGCGGTGCCCAGGCTGGTGGCACACGGGGAAATCCAGCCCTGGAGGAGGGAACAGAGCTGAGCTGGGTGTGGGACAGAGACCCTCGGAGCCCCCCTGACCTCGGGGGGGTCCATGAGGATCCTGAAGCCCCCCCATGACCCACCTGGTGGTCCCGGGGGTGCGGGGGCTGCTCCGTGCGGGGCGTGCAGGCAGCAGTGCTCGCTGTAGCCGGCGGCCGGGGGTCCCGAGGGGTCGAACATGTCGCGATAGGGCCCGGAGGTGGCTCAGGGGGACATCGGGGGGGTGGCAAAGCCCGGGGGGTGACACCGGGACCTGGGGGGGCGACACCGGGACCTGGAGGGGGGGGAGAGGGAGAGGTTGGGTTGGGCCGCCAGGGGGCGCCAGAGTACGCAGGACCCCCATGGCCGGGAATGGATTTAAACAAAAATCGGCGAAATTTGGGGATTTTGGGAAGAAATTCCTCTCTGTGAGGTCGGGCATGCCCTGGCACAGGGTGCCCCTGGAATGCTGGAAGTGTCCAAGGCCAGGCTGGACAGGGCTTGGAGCAACCTGGGATAGTGCAAGGTGTCCCTGCTCATGGTGAGGGGTCAGAATGTGACTTTAAGGTTCCTTTGGAACCTGGATTTGAACTGAAATTGGGGAGATTTGGGGATTTTGGGAAGAAATTCCTGCCTGGGAGGGTGGAGATGCCCTGGAACAGGATGCCCACAGAAGCTGTGTCTGCCCCTGGAATTCTGGAGGTGTCCAAGGCCAGGCTGGACAGGGCTTGGAGCAACTTGGGATAGTGGAAGGTGTCCCTGCCTATGGCGAGGGGTCAGAATGTCACTTTAAGTTTCCTTCTGGAACTGGATTTAAACTAAAATCGGCGAGATTTGAGGATATTTGGAAGAAATTCCTCCCTGTGAGGGTAGGGATGCCCTGGAACAAGGTGCCCTCAGAAGCTGTGGCTGTCCCTGGAGTCCTGGAAGTGCCCAAGGCCAGGGCTTGGAGCAACCTGGGGTAGTGAAAGGTGTCAAAACGAGACCTTTAAGGCTCCTTTGGAACCTGGATTTGAACTGAAATCGGCGAGATTTGGGGATATTTGGAAGAAATTCCTCTCTGTGAGGGTGGCACAGGGTGTCCCTGGAATTCTGGAAGTGTCCAAGGCCAGGTTGGAAGGGGCATGGAGCAGCCTGGGGTAGTGGAAGGTGTCCTTGCTTATGGCGAGATGTCAGAATGCAACTTTAAGGTTCCTTTGGAACTTGGATTTAAACAAAACTCTGCGAGATTTGGGGATATTTGGAGGATGAATTCCTCCCCATGAGGGTGGGGATGCCCTGGCACAGGGTGCCCCTGGAATCCTGGAAGTGTCCAAGGCCAGGCTGGAGGAACCTGGGATAGTGGAGGGTGTCCCTGCCTGTGTTGAGGAGTTGGCAAGTGACATTAAGGTTCCTTCTGGGACCTGGATTTAAACAAAAATCGGCGAGATTTGGGGATATTTGCAAGAAATTCCTCCCTGAGAGGGTGGGGATGGCCTGGCACAAGGTGCCCCTGGAATTCTGGAAGTGTCCAAGGGCTTGGAGCAACCTGGGATAGTGGAAGATGTCCCTGCCTATGGTGAGGGGTCAGAACGTGACTTTAAGGTTCCTTCCAGCCCAAATTCTGGAATTCTGGGATTCCATGAATTGGAAAAGTGAGGCACAGCCAGAACCATTCCCAGGCCAAGGACAAGATCGGGCTCCCTCCCTCCGCCCTTCCCAGGGATTCCCCAGCATTTGCAGGTCCCACCCAGCCCTGCCCTGCCCGCGGGTCCCCACCCTGCCCTGTCCCACCCACGCAGCCACGGGGGTGAGCCCAGCCCAGCCCCGATCGCTGCGTGTGGGGTCCCGCCCCCACCGGGGGCCACCATGCTGTCCCCAAACCCACCTCAACCATCCTGTCCCCAAATCCACCTCAACCATCCTGTCCCCAAATCCACCTCAACCATCCTGTCCCCAAATCCACCTCAACCATCCTGTCCCCCTACTCCGGGTCCTTGTCCTGCCCCCCAGCTCTATCTCCACCATCCTGAGCCCATCCATTCCCACCCCCCTGGTCCCCAAAACCCCGAGGGTGACAGGGACACCTCGCAGGAGAAGCCACCACCTGGGGCCACCATTCTGTCCCCAACCCCGTGGCCACCATCCTGTCCCCCCACCCACAGTCCTAGTCCTGTTCCCCAACCCCATTTCCATCCACCTCCACCATCCTGAGCCCGTCCATTCCCGCCCCCCTGGTCCCCAAAACCCCGAGGGTGACATGGACAGGAGCCAGTCTGGGGCCACCCTTGTGTCCCCAAATCCACCTCAACCATCCTGTCCCCCCACTCCTGGTGCTTTTCTTACCCCCCAACTCCATTTTCACCATCCTGGACCCATCTACTTCCACCCCCCTGGTCCCCAAATCCCCAAGGGTGACATGGACACCTTGCAGGAGGAGCCACCACCTGGGACCACCATTCTGTCCCCAAATCCACCTCAACCATCCTGTCCCCCCCCTCCATTCCCACTCCTGGTCCTTTTCCTGCCCCCCAACTCCACCTCCATCCATTCCCACCCCCCCGGTCCCCAAAACCCCGAGGGTGACACGGACAGGAGCCAGTCCTGCCCTCACCCAGGACCACCATTCTGTCCCCAACGCCCTAGTCACCATCCTGTCCCCAAATTCACCTCAGCCATCCTGTCCCCCCACTCCATTCCCACCCCCCTGATCCTTGTCCTGCTCCCCAACTCCATTTCCATCCTGAGCCCATCCATTCCCACTCCCCAGGTCCCCAAAACCCCAAGGGTGACACGGACACCTTGCAGTAGAAGCCACCTGGGTGGCTGGTCACCTGCGTGACCCGGGGCCACCATTCTGTCCCCAATCCCGTGGCCACCATCCTGTCCCCCCACTCCACTTCCACCCATTTCCACCATCCTGAGCCCGTCCATTCCCACCCCCCTGATCCCCAAAACCCTGAGGGTCACACGGACATGAGCCAGTCCGGGGCCACCCTTCTGTCCCCAACACCCTGGTCACCATCCTGTCCCCAAATCCACCTCAACCATCCTGTCCCTCCATTCCATTCCTACTCCTGATGCTTTTCTTGCCCCCCCAACTCCATTTCCACCATCCTGGACCTATCCATTCCCACCCCCCTGGTCCCCAAAATCATGAGGGTGACACGGACAGGAGCCACCACTGGAGGAGTCCTGCCCTCACTCAGGGCCACCATTCTGTCCCCATCTTGTCCCCAAATGGTCCCCCTAGTCACCATCTTGTCCCCAAATCCACCTCAACCATCCTGTCCCCCCACTCCATTCCCACTCCTGATGCTTTTCTTGCCCCCCAACTCCATTTCCACCATCCTGGACCCATCCATTCCCACCCCCCTGGTCCCCAAATCCCCGAGGGTGACACGGACACCTCACAGGAGAAGCCACCACCTGGGGCCACCATTCTGTCCCCAAATCCACCTCAACCATCCTGTCCCCCCACTCCATTCCCACTCCTGATGCTTTTCTTGCCCCCCAACTCCATTTCCACCATCCTGGACCCATCCATTCCCACCCCCCTGGTCCCCAAATCCCCGAGGGTGACACGGACACCTCACAGGAGATGCCACCACACTGGGTGGGTGGCGCTGGGAACAAGGGGCTCCTTCCCCCTTAGAACCGCGGGAATCGCCCCAAACAAGGGGGTCTGGGGGAGGGGGAGCCCCTCACCCCGCTGGGAACAGCGCTGGGTCGGCTTTGGAGCCGGGAGGGGCTCGGGGGGCAGCGATTCTTCCGCATGAGCTCCCCCTTTGAAAGCTCGTCCAGGGGCTTTGTGAGCGTGTCAGGCAGGAAGAATGGACAGGGGGGGACAGAGGGACACGCACAGGGGAGGGGGGCTGCTCGGGAGGGTGGGGGAAATGGGGGGCAAAAGGGGAAAAAGAGATGAGGAGGAAACGGGGCAGAGAAAGGGGCTCTCACCTGTCCCCTGGGCTGGGAGTTTGGAGGGGAATTTGGGGATTAACCCGGGAAAAGTTCCCAACTTCCCTCACCTGCCAGGGCTAAGGAGGATTGCAAACCCTTTTCCTAAAGTTTGTGGGGTTTTGGGGTGGAAATGAGGGAGAAAATGGGAAAAAAGAGATGAGGAAACAGCAGGGAGAGAAAGGGGCTCTCACCTGTCCCATGGGCTGGGAGCTTGGAGGGGAATTTGGGGATTAACCCGGGAAAAGTTCCCAACTTTCCTCACCTGCCAGGGCTAAGGAGGTCTGGAAACCCTTCTCCTAAAGTTTGTGGGGTTTTGGGGTGACCCCAGCCCAGGAAGGTGGGGGAAAAAGGGAAAAAAGAGATAAGGAGGATACAGGGAGAAAGGGTATCTCACCTGGGATTGAGCCTGGCAGGAGAATTTGGGGATTAACCTTGGGAAAAGTTCCCACCTGAGTTAAAGAGGTTTGCAAACCCTTCTCCTAAAATTTGTGGGGTTTTGGGGTGGAAATGAGGGGGGAAAGGGGGAAAAGGGATGAGGAGGAAACAGGGAGAAGAGAAGGGGGAATCTCACCTGGGACTGAGCCTGGCAGGAGAGTTTGGGGATTAACCTTGGGAAAAGTTCCCACCTGAGTTAAAGAGGTTTGCAAGCCCTTCTCCTAAAGTTTGTGGGGTTTTGGGGTGGAAATGAGGGGGAAAGGGGGGAAAAGGGATGAGGAAACAGCAGGGAGAGAAAGGGGCTCTCACCTGTCCCCTGGGCTGGGAGCTTGGAGGGGAATTTGGGGATTAACCCGGGAAAATCTCCCACTTTCCCTCACCTGCCAGGGTTAAAGAGGTTTGCAAACCCTTCTCCTAAAGTTTGTGGGGTTTTGGGGTGGAAATGAGGGGGAAAGGGGGGAAAAGGGATGAGGAGGGAATGGGGCAGAGAAAGGGGCTCTCACCTGTCCCATGGGCTGGGAGCTTGGAGAGGAATTTGGGGATTAACCCCAGGAAAAGTTCCCAATTTTCCTCACCTGCCAGGGCTAAGGAGGTTTGGAAACCCTTCTCCTAAAGTTTGTGGGGTTTTGGGGTGACCCCAGCCCAGCAAGGTGGGGGAAATAGGGGGAAAAAGGGAAAAAAAGAGATGAGGAGGAACCAGGGAGAAGGGGGAATCTCACCTGGGACTGAGCCTGGCAGGAGAATTTGGGGATTAACCTTGGGAAAAGCTCCCACCTGAGTTAAAGAGGATTGCAAACCCTTTTCCTAAAGTTTGTGGGGTTTTGGGGTGGAAATGAGGGGAAAAAGGGAAAAAAGAGATGAGGAGGAACCAGGGAGGAGAGAAGGGGGAATCTCACCTGGGATTGAGCCTGGCAGGAGAATTTGGGGATTAACCCCGGGGAAAGCTCCCACCTGGGTTAAAGAAGTTTGCAAACCCTTCCGCTAAAGTTTTTGGGGTTTTGGGGTGACCCCAGCCCCCCAGCTCAGGTGTGTGTGCACACACAAACCCACACTGACCCAGCTCAGCAGAGAGGTGCACGTGTTTAGGTGAAAAATTCTCAAAATCTGACAAAAAACTCACGTAATCTGCATTTATATACAAATTTTAAGGTAAAAAACCCCTGACTTTGAAATGGCACAGAACGAGACAAACGTTGTTAAAAGAGAAATAAAACTAGAAATAAGTTTCAAATGCTTGAAAATGCATTATAAGCCAAGAAGGTTTGTAATTAATGAATGATAAGCCTTTAATAATAACTAAAAGTTTATAATTATTATATTGTAATTAAGAAATAGATTCTGATTGTGATGGTGTGAATTATAACATCTGCATACCCTTCGCATGGGACTGAAAATGGAATAAAAGCTTTCAAAACACCTCTCAGTTGCCTCATTTATGGGTCAGAAAAGAGCAGAATCCAACAAATGTGCACCTGGGAGGTGAGGGGGGCAAATTTCCACCTCCTCCTCCTCCTTCTCACAAGCATCACCTGAGACACCTGGCGAGCATCAGCCCTGGAGCACAGGTCCACACACCTGGTGTGAACAGGGACAGGCACAGAACACACACAGAGCTCACACAAAGATCACAGCTTGGGCCAGGAGAGAGCTCAGGGCTCATCCTGTCCCACCTTTCACCGGTCCTGGGTGCTCCAAACTGGGCTGGGACATTTCCAGGCTCCCACTCAGGTGTGCCCAGGGTGTCACTGCACATGGGGACACACAGGTATAGCACAGAGCACACGGTCCCCACCTCAGAACCGTCAGATTTTCACAGCACTTCCCTTCCCAGGTCTGTGTCCCCCCTTTTTTACCCATTCCAGGACCTCCTGTGCCAGCCCTGGAGCAGAGATTCACACACCTGTGTGACAGGTAAAGGTGAGAGAACACACACAGAGCTCTGCAGGAACACAAAAATCTCAGCTTGGGACAGGAGAGAGCTCAGGGCTCATCCTGTCCCACCTCCCAGCAGCCCAGGGTGCTCCAAACTGGGCTGGGACATTTCCAGGCTCCCACACAGGTGTGCCCAGAGCACACAGGTACAGCACAGAGCACACAGCACCCCCAGATTTTCACAGCACCTCCCTCCCCAGGGCTGTGTTCCCCCTTTTTTACCCCTTCCAGAACAAGTGTGCCAGCCCTGGAGCACAGGTCCACACACCTGTGTGACAGGCACAGGTACAGAACACACACAGAGCTCTGCAGGCACAGGTAAAACACCCACAGCACACAAAAATCACAGCTTGGGACAGGAGAGAGCTCAGAACTCATCCTGTTCCAGCCCAGGGTGCTCCAAACTGGGCTGGGACATTTCCAGGCTTCCCCAAAGGTGTGCCCAGGGTGTCACTGCACATGGGGACACACAGGTACAGCACAGCTCACACTGTCCCCACCTCAGAACCGTCAGATTTTCACACCACTTTCCTTCCCAGGGCTGTGTTCCCACTTTTTTACCCATTCCAGGACCTCCTGTGCCAGCCCTGGAGCACAGGTCCACACACCTGTGTGACAGGTACAGGTACAGAACACACACAGAGCTCACACAAAAATCACAGCTTGGGACAGGAGAGAGCTCAGAGCTCATCCTGTCCCACTTTTCACCGGTCCTGGGTGCTCCAAACTGGGCTGGGACATTTCCAGGCTCCCACACAGGTGTGCCCAGGGTGTCACTGCACGTGGGGACACACAGGTACAGCACAGCTCACACTGTCCCCACCTCAGAACCGTCAGATTTTCACACCACTTCCCTCCCCAGGGCTGTGTTCCCCCTTTTTTACCCCTTCCAGCACAAGTGTGCCAGCCCTGGAGCACAGGTCCACACACCTGTGTGACAGGTAAAGGTGAGAGAACACACACAGAGCTCTGCAGGAACACAAAAATCACAGCTTGGGACAGGAGAGAGCTCAGGGCTCATCCTGTCCCACCTTTCACCGGTCCTGGGTGCTCCAAACTGGGCTGGGACATTTCCAGGCCCCCACACAGGTGTGCCCAGAGCACACAGGTACAGCACAGAGCACACAGCACCCCCATATTTTCACAGCACCTCCCTCCCCAGGGCTGTGTCCCCCCTTTTTTACCCCTTCCAGCACAAGTGTGCCAGCCCTGGAGCACAGGTTCACACACCTGTGTGACAGGTAAAGGTGAGAGAACACACACAGAGCTCTGCAGGCACAGGTAAAACACCCACAGCACACAAAAGTCACAGCTTGGGACAGGAGAGAGCTCAGAGCTCATCCTGTTCCAGCCCAGGGTGCTCCAAACTGGGCTGGGACATTTCCAGGCTTCCCCAAAGGTGTGCCCAGGGTGTCACTGCATGTGGGGACACACAGGTACAACACAGCTCACACGGTCCCCACCTCAGAACTGTCCGATTTTCACACCACTTCCCTTCCCAGGGCTGTGTCCCCCCTTTTTTACCCCTTCCAGGACCTCCTGTGCCAGCCCTGGAGCACAGGTCCACACACCTGTGTGACAGGTAAAGGTGAGAGAACACACACAGAGCTCACACAAAAATCACAGCTTGGGACAGGAGAGATCTCAGGGCTCATCCTGTCCCACCTCCCAGCAGCCCAGGCTGCTCCAAACTGGGCTGGGACATTTCCAGGCTTCCCCACAGGTGTGCCCAGGTACAGCACAGATCACACCATGCCTGGATTTTCACACCACTTCCCTTCCCAGGGCTGTGTCCCCCCCTTTTTTACCCCTTCCAGCACCTCCTGTGCCAGCCCTGGGGGGCTCTGCCCCCACCTCCAGTGTGCCAGGTGGGTGCCAGGTGCCATTTCCCCCAATGCCCCACATCCTCAGAGCACCAGCACACCCCAAAACCACCTCAAACCACCCCAAAACCCCCACTCAGACCCACAGGGCTCAACGGGGGCTCCCCAAAACCCTTTGCCCCCCCCCGATTTGAGGGGTCTGGATGGGGCTGGGGCTCTCTGGGAGCCCCAAAACCACCCCAAACCACCCTAAAACTACCCCAACCACCCCAAAACACCCACTCCGACCCACAGGATGCTCCCTCCAACCCCACAGGGTCCACGGGGGCTCCCTAAAACCCATTGCCCCCCCGAGCCGAGGGTCTGGGGCTCTCTGGGAGCCCCAAAACCCCCCCAAAACTCCCACTCAGACCCACAGGGCTCAACGGGGACTCCCCAAAGCGCTTTGCCCCCCTGATTTGAAGGGTCTGGATGGGGCTAGGGCTCTCTGGGAGCCTTTGGGAAGTTCTGGAAGGCCCAAAATCACCCAAAACCACCCCCAAAAAACCCCCACTCAGACCCACAGGGCTCCACGGGGGCTCCCCAAAACTCTGTGCCCCCCTGATCGGAGGGGTCTGGATGGAGCTGGGGATCTCTTGGAACTCTTTGGGGCTCTCTGGGAGCCTTTGGGAAGCGCTGGAAGCCCCAAACCCACCCCAAATCCCCCACTCAGACCCACAGGGCTCCATGGGGCCTCCCCAAAACACGGTGCCCCCCCTGATCTGAGGGGTCTGGATGGGGCTGGGGATCTCTGAGAGCTCTTTGTGTCTCTCTGCAAGCTCGTTGTGGCTCTCTGGGAGCCTTTGGGGCTCTCCGGGAGCTCTTTGGGGCTCTCTGGGCCCTCTTTAGTGCTCTCTGAGAGCCTTTGGGAAGCTCTGGAAGCCTTTGGGGCTCTCCGGGAGCTCTTTGGGGCTCTCTGTGAGCCTTCGGGAAGCTCTGGAAGCCCCAAAATCACCCCAAACCCACCCCAAAACCCCCACTCAGACCCACAGGGCTCCATGGGGGCTCTCCAAAACTCGGTCCCCCCCCCTCCCCCCCCCCCTCGATTTGAGGGGTCTGGATGGGGCTGGGGGCTCTCTGGAAGCCTTTTGGGATCTCTCTGGGATCCTTTGGGGCTCTCTGGGAGCTCTCTGGGATCCTTTGGGAAGCTCTGGAAGCCTTTGGGGCTCTCCGGGAGCGCTTTGGGGCTCTCTGGGAGCCTTCGGGAAGCTCTGGAAGCCCCAAAATCACCCCAAAATCACCCCAAAACCCCCACTCGGACCCACAGGGCTCCACGGGGGCTCCCCAAAACTCGGTGCCCCCCCCCCCCCCCCCCCCCCCCGATTTGAGGGGTCTGGATGGGGCTGGGGCTCTCTGGAAGCCTTTGGGAAGCTTTGGGATCTCTTTGGGGCTCTCTGGGATCCTTTGGGGCTCTCTGGGAACTCTCTGGAAGCCTTTGGGAAGCTCTGGGAGCCTTCGGGAAGCGCTGGGAACCATCCCGAGCCTCGCCCACCGCGGCGCGGCCTCCCCCGCCGGCCTCACACCGCCTCGGCCCACCCAAGTCGAGGCCTTCGGGCATAAATTTGAGAGCCAGGCGCAGGCGGGGATGGAAAGGGGGGGAGGATGAATCTTCCCCTCGCTCTCCTCCCTCCTCCTTGCCAAGAAACTCAAACCGAAACACATTCCTGCTGCTTCCCTGCCAAAAACAACCCAGGAGCGCGGCCAGAGGAGCGGGGACGGCTCCAGACGCGGAATTGGGAGCGGGACGGGGGGGTCAGGCATGGCCGCCCCCCCCCCCCCCCCCCCCCATTCCCCTCACGGCTCCTCGGCTTTGATTTCCTGCAAACGCAGCGAGATTTTGGCATCTGGCTCCGGTTTCCTCCTCCTCGGGACACCCGGGAGAGGGGAGGGGATGGAGAGGGGAAAAAGGGGATGGGAATGGGGGGTTTGTGGGGTGGTGACAGCGAGGGGTGGGGGGGGGACAGACGGACATGGGCACGGACAGACCGGGGACACCGGAAAGGGAGGAGGAGGAGGCTGAAATTGCCTCCCCAGCACCCCAAGATGGCACAGAACGCCGCCTTGAACACCCCAAAATGGGGCAGACCCCCACCGCAGCACCCTGGATGGCACAGACTCCCACCACAGCACCCCAAAATAGGGCAGATCCTCCCCTCGAGCACCCCAAAATGGGGCAGACCCCCATCGCAGCACTCTGGAGGGGACAGACCCTCCCCCTGAGCACCCCCAAACCCTGCAGACCCCCACCACATCCTGGATGGCACAGACCCCTCTTGAGCACCCCAAAATGGGGCAGACCCCCACCTTGAACACCCCAGGATGGGGCAGATCCCCACCACAGCACCCCTGGACGGCACAGACCCCCCCCTCCCCGAGCACCCCCTAACCCTGCAGACCCCCACCACACCCTAGATGGCACAGACCCTCTCCTCGAGCACCCTAAAATAGGGCAAACCCCCACCACAGCACCCCAAATTGGGGCAGACTCCCATCACAGCACCCTGGAGGGGACATATTCCCCCCTCGAGCACTCCTGGACGGGACAGACTCCCCCTTGAGCACCCCTAGACGACACAGACCCCCCATCTTGAGCACCCCAAGATGCGACAGACCTCCACCTCATCCTGGACAGGACAGACACCCCCTCCAGCACCCCAGGATGGGGCAGATCCCCCCCTTGAGCACCCAGCAGACCCCCACCACCACACCCTGCATGGCACAGACCCCCCCCCCCCCTCGACCCTCGAGCACCCTAAAATGGGGCAGACCCCCACCACAGCACCCTGGAGGGGACAGACCCCCCCGTCGAGCACCCCCCCGACATTGCAGACCCCCACCACAGCTCCTTGTATAGGAAAGACCCCCCCCTCGAACACCCCCAACCCTACAACCCCCCCCTCCCTCTCCCACCGGGAACACCCCCATTCCCCCCAATGGGTGCATCCCCCCCTCTCCCACCCCTCCCATCCCGGGGGGGGTCCCCAAGCCCCCCAAGCCCCCCGAGCCCCCCGAGCCCCCCGGGCCCGGCAGGGTTAACAGCCCCAGCTGCAGGAATGCGGCGGCAGCGCTGGATTAGCCCCCCCAGGCCGAGCTGTGTGTGGCGCGATCCATCAGGAACAGGCACAGCCCCCGGCGTGGGGGGCCTGGGGGGCTCGGGGGGGCTCGGGGAGGGGGCTCGGGGGGGGCTCGGTGAACACACACGTGGCTGAGTGGGGCTGAGTGCGGGAGAGGGGATTTGGGGTGAGGGGAGGGGGTTTGGGGTGAGGGGAGGGTGGGGATGGGGGGGGGGTGGGAGGAGAGAAATGCAAAATTGAGGGGAGGGGGTGGGAGGAGAGAAACAGGAAAATTGAGGGAGCAGAGAGACCCCAAAACTGGAGCAGAGACACCCCAAAATCGAGGGGTGGTGGGAGCAAAGAGACCCCAAAACTGGAGCAGACATACCCTAGAATTCAGGACTGGGGGAACAGAGAAACCCATAATTGATGGGGGGGGTGGGAGGAGAGAAACCCAAAAATCGAAGGGAGTGGGAGGAGAGAAATCCAAAATTCAGGGTGAGTGGGAGGAGAGAAACCCCAAAACTGGAGCAGAGACACTCCAGAATCGAGGGGTGGTGGGAGCAAAGAGACACCCCCAAAGGGATGGGAGGTGGGAGCAGAAAAACCCAAAAATTGAGAGGGGTGGGAGGAGAGAAATCCAAAATTGAGGGGAGGGGGTGGGAGCAGAGGAACAGAAAAATTGAGGGGTGCTGGGAGCAGAGAGACCCAAAAACAGATGGGAGGTGGGAGCAGAGAAACCCAAAAATCGAGCATTGGTGAGAGCAGAGAAACCCCAGAATTGAGGGGTGGTGGGAGCAGAGACACCCCAAAATGAGGAGGGGGGAATGAGGGACAGACAGAGCAGAGAGAGCAGACAGACAGAGGGACGGGTGGGGTGGTGGGACAGGGCCACACCCCAGGAGACCCCTGGGCCCCTTTTATCAGGAGAATTGGGGTCTGTGCTGGTGCGGGCAAACCCCAAAAGCCCCAAACCCACCCAACCCAACCCTAAACCCGGCTCCCTCCCATCCTCCCTGGAGCTGCTCATTAAAAAATACAAATTTTGAGCCCTAAAAGCTCAGCTTGGGCTGAGAAATGCTTCTTGCCCATACCTCACAAATTTCTAGGCTCAGAAGGGATCTCCAGCTCTCTGGACCTGCACTGAGCTGCAGATCCCTCATGGAAAATACAAATTTTGAGCCCTAAGAGCTCAGCCTGGGTTGGGAAATGCTTCTTCCAAACCCCTCAAAATGTGATTTTGGGGTTTCTCTGCTCCCATCACCCCTCAATTTTTGGGTTTCTTTCCTCCCATCTCCCACCTCCCACCCTGACCCCACAAATTTCTGGGCTCAGAAGGGATCTCCAGCTCCCTGGGGCTGCACAGAGCTGCAGATCCCTTATGGAAAATACAAATTTTGAGCCCTAAGAGCTCAGCCTGGGTTGGGAAATGCTTCTTCCAAACCCCTCAAAATGTGATTTTGGGGTTTCTCTGCTCCCATCACCCCTCAATTTTTGGGTTTCTTTGCTCCCACCTCCCACCTCCCACCCTGACCCCACAAATTTCTGGGCTCAGAAGGGATCTCCAGCTCCCTGGGGCTGCACAGAGCTGCAGATCCCTTATGGAAAAAACAAATTTTGAGCCTTAAGAGCTCAGCTTGGGCTGGGACCAAACCCCTCAAAATGCGATTTTGGGGTTTCTCTGCTCCCATCACCGCTCAATTTTTGGGTTTCTTTGCTCCCATCTCCCACCTCCCACCCTGACCCCACAAATTTCTGGGCTCAGAAGGGATCTCCAGCTCTCTGGACCTGCACTGAGCTGCAGATCCCTCATGGAAAATACAAATTTTGAGCCCTAAGAGCTCAGCCTGGGTTGGGAAATGCTTCTTCCAAACCCCTCAAAATGTGATTTTGGGGTTTCTCTGCTCCCATCACCCCTCAATTTTTGGGTTTCTTTGCTCCCACCTCCCACCTCCCAGCCTGACCCCACAACTTTCTGGGCTCGGAGGGGATGTGTGGGACCCCCCTGTGCTGTCCCCAGAGTTAGGCCGGGCTTTAGGACGGGCCCAGCCGCTCGGTGTGGGGCAGGCTCAGCTCGTCGGGGCAGGGCTCCACAAAGGGAATCGCTTCAGGTTCAGGGGCTCTCAAAGGGAGCGGCGCAGGGTCACGATCCCGGGCGGGCGGGGCCGCCGGGCTCCAGCCAAGGTGGTCCCGGGCCGCGAAAAGCTCAGGGAAGGAAAAGTCAGCTGAGGGAAGGAAGGAGCAGCTGAACGGTGGGGAAAGGGGAGAAGAGTGCTGGTGTGGGGGGAGAGGAATGGGCACAGGGGTGTCAGGACAGACACACAGACACAGCACTGCCAGGACAGACACACAGACACGGGACTGCCAGGACAGACACAGGACAGCCAGGACAGACACATAGACACAGTACTGACAGGACAGACACACAGACACAGGACAGCCAGGACAGACACACAGACATGGGACTGCCAGGACAGACACAGGACAGACCTGGGACATCCAGAGTCCATCCCATTTGTGCTGATGAGGAGGGAGAGGAGCGGACACAGCACAGGCAGGACAGACACACAGACACAGGACAGCCAGGACAGACACAATAGACACAGTACTGACAGGACAGACAGAGCACTGCCAGAACAGACACACAGACACAGCACTGCCAGGATGGACACACAGACATGGCACTGCCAGGACAGACACAGGACAGCCAGGACAGACACACAGACACGGGACTGCCAGGACAGACACACAGACACGGGACTGCCAGGATGGACACAGGACAGCCAGGACAGACACACAGACACAGGACTGGCAGGACAGACACACAGACATGGCACTGCCAGGACAGACACAGCACTGTCAGGACAGAAGGCCAGACACAGCACTGCCAGGACAGACACACAGACACAGCACGGCCAGGACAGACACACAGACACACAGCACTGCCAGGACAGACACACAGCACTGCCAGGACAGACACACAGACACAGCACAGCCAGGACAGACACACAGACACAGCACTGACAGGACAGACACATAGACACAGCCAGGACAGACACACAGACACAGCACTGACAGGACAGACACACAGACACAGCCAGGACAGACATACAGACACAGCACTGCCAGGACACATTTAGCACACCCCACCCTCCATCCTCCCTCTCCCAGCCCTGTCCATCCCCATCCCCACCCAACCCCCAAATTCCTTTTTGCCGTTTCCACCTCCCTTAGGGAGCACCACAAACCCCTCCTTGTCCCACCCTCCCCTCCGGGTGCCCCCTAACAGCCCAGTGCCACCCCAGGGGGGCAAAACCCACCCAGCCCTGCCTGCCATGCGCTGTGACACGTCCCTGGGTGTGCTCTGACACATCCCTGGGTGTGCTCTGACACGTCCCTGGGTGTGCTCTGACACCTCCCTGGGTGTGCAGACACACACACGTGTGTGCTTGGAGGAGCAGGAGCTGCTCTGTGGGAACCCAGCACATCCCTTTGGATGCCCAGAGGTGCCAAGGACGCCGTCGGGGGGCTCGGAGACCCTGGCACGCTGCCCCAAACACCTGGTGGCCTGATTTTCATCCTTCTAACGAGTTGCCAGCTTGGCATGAGGATGTGAAATTCACTCAGCTTTGAATGGTGTAATAATATTCACAGGGTGATATTGTAGATTTTAAAGATATTCAGAGGGTGAAAATGTAGATTTTAGGGGTTTTGGTATGGGGGTTATGGGGACAAGATGGAGGAATGTGGGAATGTCCTGTCCTTCTTCTTTCTTCTTCTTGTTCTCCATTTTCTGGGTGATGTTGGCACTTTGGGGTTGGTTTAGAGGAGAAGTGCACTGTCTAACATAGGTGATAGGTATTGGGAATGAAAAGTAAATATGATATATGTAGTTTGTAGTATAAAAAGACAACACCACCCTAAGGGTGCCTGTGAATGCCCTGCTGAGCAGATCTCGGCTGGCCAGAAAGAAAATTTTATAGATAAGAATTAATAAACAACCTCAAGACCGAAAAGTGAAGAGTCCACACTCGTTCTTCTGTTGCTGAAGCAGAACCACCCTGCACATCTCAGGGCAGAAAACATCAACAGCCGACCCCAGACTGGTCCTGCACACCCAGGCCGGGGATAACCCACGAGGAGAGCTTGGAAAAATGGAATTCCCATCCCTGCAGGAAGCCGTGGCAGGGCTGGGGGGGCTCCATAGGTGGTCCAACAGGAGACCCTCGTTGTTTGTTTTGGCCCCCAGCACTTGCTACCCCCCCCAAAAAATCACTCCCCTAAAGCCTTGGCTGGGTGGGGGGCAAGGTTTTGGGGTGGAGGTGAGGGGGGGCACACATGGCAGCAGCTGCTGGAAGGAATTTTTATGCTTCCCCCTCTTCCTCCTCCTCCTCCTCCTCGCCGGCCTGGAGGGAAGCAGCAACAGGGAACATGTGGGACCCATAAAAGCCAAGCTCTGAGTCACTCCCGGCTGTGGGAGCCCCTGGCAGGCTCCACTCCCTCCTGTGGCATCAGGAATTGTCCCCATCCCAGCTGGGCAGGCTGGGGACATCCTGAGGGGTGGAAGGTTGGAGGTGACAAGCAGCAAAATCCATCCTCTCACTGCAGGCAGGGATGACACTGAGCCTGTTCCTACCTGAGAACCCCATCCTGCAGGATTTCCTCAAGGATGGGAGCAGGGGATGAGCCTGACACTGAGCCTGTTCCTATCCCACAACCCCACAACCCCACAACCCCATCCTGCAGGATTCCATCAGGGATGGGAGCAAGAGGATGTGCAGGACACTGAGCCTGTTCCTTCCCCAAAAATTCCATCCTGCAGGATTCCTTCAGGGATGGGAGCAGGGAATGAGCCTGACACTGAGCCTGTTCCTATCCCACAACCCCACAACCCCATCCTGCAGGATTCCTTCAGGGATGGGATCAGGGGGATGTGCAGGACACTCAGCCTGTTCCTTCCCCAAAAATTCCATCCTGCAGGATTCCTTCAGGGATGGGAGCCGGGAATGAGCCTGACACTGAGCCTGTTCCTACCCCACAACCCCTCCTGTGGCATCAAGAATTGTCCCCATCCCACCTGGGCAGGCTGGGGACATCCCGAGGGGTGGAAGGTTGGAGGTGACAAGCAGCAAAATCCATCCTGTCACTGCAGGCAGGGGCCTGACCCTGAGCCTGTTCCTACCCCAAAAATCACATCCTGCAGGAGCAGGAGGATCCAGAGCCTGTTCCTACACCAAAACCTCATCCTGCAGGATTCCCCAAGGATGGGAGAAGAAGGATGTGCAGGACGATGAGCCTGTTCCTACCCTACCCTGCAGGATTCCCCAAGGATGGGATCAGGAGGATGAACCTAACACTGAGTCTGTTCCTACCCCAAAAATAAAATCCCATCCTGAAAGAGCAGAGGGATGTGCAGGACCCAGAGCCTGTTCCTACACCACAACCTCATCCCGCAGGATTCCCCTGAGGATGAGAGCAGGGAATGAGCCTGACACTGAGCCTGTTCCTACCCCACAGCCCCTCCTGTGGCAGCAAGAATTGTCCCCATCCCAGCTGGGGATATCCTGGACATCCTGAGGGGCGGAAGGTCAGAGGTGACAAGCAGCAAAATCCATCCTGTCACTGCAGGCAGGGGCCTGACACTGAACCTGCTCCTACCCCAAAAATCCCATCCAGCAGGAGCAGGAGGATCCAGAGCCTGTTGCTACACCAAAACCTCATCCTGCAGGATTCCCCCAAGGATGGGATCAGGGGGATGTGCAGGACACACAGCCTGTTCCTTCCCCAAAAATCCCACCCTGTGGCATCAAGAATTGTCCCCATCCCAGCTGGGCAGGCTGGGGACATCCTGAGGGGTGGAAGGTCAGAGGTGACAAGCAGCAAAATCCATCCTCTCACTGCAGGCAGGGATGAGCCTGACACCGAGCCTGTTCCTGCCCCACAACCCCATCCTGCAGGATTCCCTCAAGGATGGGATCAGGGGGATGTGCAGGACACTCAGCCTGTTCCTCCCCCAAAAATTCCATCCTGCAGGATTCCTTCAGGGATGGGAGCAGGGAATGAACCTGACACTGAGCCTGTTCCTACCCCATTGTTCAGAATTCCCTCAAGGATGGGAGCAGGAGGATTTGCAGGACATTGAGCCTGTTCCTGCCCCAAAAATCCCATCCTGTGGCATCAAGAATTGTCCCCATCCCAGCTGGGCAGGTTGGGGACATCCTGGACATCCTGAGGGGTGGAAGGTCAGATGTGACAAGCAGCAAAATCCATCTTCTCACTGCGGGCAGGGGCCTGACACTGAGCCTGTTCCTACCTGAGAACCTCATCCTGCAGGATTCCTCTAAGGATGGGAGCAGGGGATGAAGCTGACACTGAACCTGTTCCTGCCCCATCCTGCAGGATTCCCCCAGGATGGAGCAGGGGATGAAGCTGACACTGAACCTGTTCCTGCCCCATCCTGCAGGATTCCTCTAAGGATGGAGCAGGGGATGAGGCTGACACTGAGCCTGTTCCTGCCCCATCCTGCAGGATTCCCCCAGGATGGAGCAGGGGATGAGGCTGACACTGAGCCTGTTCCTGCCCCATCCTGCAGGATTCCCCCCAGGATGGAGCAGGGGATGAGGCTGACACTGAGCCTGTTCCTGCCCCATCCTGCAGGACTCCCCCCAGGATGGGAGCAGGGGGATTTGCAGGACACTGAGCCTGTTCCTGCCCCATCCTGCAGGATTCCCCCCAGGATGGAGCAGGGGATGAGGCTGACACTGAACCTGTTCCTGCCCCATCCTGCAGGATTCCCCCCAGGATGGAGCAGGGGATGAGGCTGACACTGAACCTGTTCCTGCCCCATCCTGCAGGATTCCCCCCAGGATGGAGCAGGGGATGAGGCTGACACTGAGCCTGTTCGTCCCCCATTGTTCAGAATTCCCTCAAGGATGGGAGCAGGGGGATTTCAGGACACTGAGCCTGTTCCTGCCCCATCCTGCAGGATTTCCCCCAGGATGGAGCAGGGGATGAGGCTGACACTGAACCTGTTCCTGCCCCATCCTGCAGGATTCCTGTAAGGATGGGAGCAGGGGATGAGGCTGACACTGAACCTGTTCCTGCCCCATCCTGCAGGATTCCTGTAAGGATGGGAGCAGGGGATGAGGCTGACACTGAACCTGTTCCTGCCCCATCCTGCAGGATTCCCCCCAGGATGGAGCAGGGGGATCCTCAGGCCCCAGAAGGGCTCTGGCACCAGCCAAAGGATGGGATACACAACAGGAATCCCGTTAATCTGTGGGATTACCTTTGGCACGGAGCACCCCTGGGGGATTTGGGGACTTTATTGGGGCAGGAGACCCCTCTGCCTGCTGGGAGGGTCCTCAGGCTGTTCCCAAAATTCCCAGCCATGATTTTCCTGCTGGAATCCATTTGTCTCTCTTGTTCCTTGGCTGGACACTTGCTCTGTCCCCACACATCCAATCCATCCCTCCAGCGTGTCCTGTGCCACCCCAGGGCCACCAGCCAGAGCTCTGCATCCATAAATCCTGGCCAGGAGTTGGACAGTGGGGTTCTAACACCTGGAAACATCCCCCAAACTTCACTCTGGATGGAGCAGAGCTGAAACCTGACTCTGTTTTGTGACCCGTTCCCACTCTGAGGCAGCATTTTATTTTATTTTATTTTATTTTATTTTATTTTATTTTATTTTATTTTATTTTATTTTATTTTATTTTATTTTATTTTATTTTATTTTATATTTTATTTTGTTAATTTAATTTAATTTTTTTAAATTTTATTTTAATTTAATTTAATTTTGTTTTATATTTTATTTTATTTATTTTATTTTATTTTATTTTATTTTACTTATAAAATTTTATTTTATTTTATTTATCAGCTGTTCACCTTGTGAACCCAACATGTCCCCAGCGTTATCACATTGTCCCAGGTGTCCCCAGCAGCGTCCCAGGTGCACTGGATGTCCCCAGCCTTATCCCAGGTGCACTGGGTGAAGGACAGGATGTCCCCAACATTGTCCCAGGTGTCCCCAACATTATCCCGGGTGTCCCCAACAGTGTCCCAGGAGCAGTGGGTGAAGGGCAGGGTGTTCCCAACATTGTCCCAGGTGTCCCCAGCAGCGTCCCAGGTGCACTGGATGTCCCCAGCATTGTCTCAGGAGCACTGGGTGAAGGGCAGGATGTCCCCAGCAGTGTCCCCATGTCCCCAACAGTCCCAGGTGTCCCCAACAGTGTCCCAGGTGCACTGGGTGAAGGGCAGGGTATTCCCAACGTTATCCCAGGTGTCCCCAGCAGTGTCCCAGGTGCACAGGATGTCCCCAACATTGTCTCAGGAGCACTGGGTGAAGGACAGGGTGTCCCAAGAGTGTCCCAGGTGCCCTGGGTGAAGGACAGGATGTCCCCAACATGTCCCCAACGTTATCCCAGGTCCCCAAGAGTGTCTCAGGAGCACTGGGTGAAGGGCAGGGTGTCCCCAACATTGTCCCAGGTGTCCCCAGCAGTGTCCCAGGTGTCACCAACATTGTCCCAGGTGTCCCCAGCAGTGTCCCAGGTGCACAGGATGTCCCCAACATTGTCTCAAGAGCACTGGGTGAAGGACAGGGTGTCCCCAACATGTCCCCAACGTTATCCCAGGTCCCCAAGAGTGTCTCAGGAGCAGTGGGTTAAGGGCAGGGTGTCCCCAACATTGTCCCAGGTGTCCCCAACATTGTCCCAGGTGTCCCCAGCAGTGTCCCAGGTGCACAGGATGTCCCCAACACTGTCTCAGGAGCACTGGGTGAAGAGCCCTCGTCTCTTCCACCCCCTGCCCTTGGAACCACGGGGTCATTAAGGTTGGAAAAGCCCTCCCAGATTGTCAAACCCAACCCAAAGCCAGCGCTGACACGGCAACCACCAACCCCTGTCCCCAAGTGCCACATCCACACGAGCTTTGAACCGCACCAGGGATGGTCAATCCACCACTGCCAGCGCCCGATCACCCTCCCAGCGAAGGAATTTCCCCTAAAATCCCATCTAAACCTGCCCAAAAGCGCTGCAGGTTCTGCAGAGCGAGGCGCGGGTCCCACCCGGAGCTCCCCGCCCGCCTCTCCCCGCCTGTCCCGCCCGGCTGGAGCGTCACAAGGTGTCCGTGCTGACTCACTCCGGGATGGAAACTTCTCCTCCAACTCCAGGGAGATCCTCGCAGCCTCAGCCAGCTCCAGCACGGAGTTTATTCCACCACCTCCCACCACACCAGCCCTGAGGGCCCGGCTCCCCAAACCCCTTGGTTTTGTGATGGGAAAAACTCTGGAGAATGGGGGAGATGAGGATTTCCCCCCCTGTGCCGCACAGAGGCAGCCTCTGCCTCAGCTGGACGCAGCAGGAAAACTGGAAAGCTTTGCTAGGTCTGAATTTCTGAGGAAACTTCACCCAGCTGCTTCCTCCTCCCTTCCCCCAAACCCCAGTGCCCACCCGCATCCATCGGCTCAGGTTTGGCACAGGCAGGAGAGCAGCAGGAAACTGCTGCAATCGCTTGGGATCCCACAAAATCCAAAAATCCAGGTCCCCAAATCGCTCCCAGGGCTGGGAGCAGGACCCCAGATGTGGCTGGAGAGTCCAGGAGTTTCCCGGTCCCCAAAGTCAGCGTTGGAATGTCACAGCCATTCCTCAGCCGCCTTCTCTCTGTCCTCACCATCCTCCCGGGAGAGGCTGCAGCCCTTGGAACTGCCAGGGCCGCTCTGGGTGTCCCCAAATTCCACAGGAATCGCTCAACTCCTTCCTCCTCATCCTCCCAGGGACTGCAAGCACCGTGCTGGGTGTCCCCCAAATTGCATCGCTCGGCTCCTTCCTCCTCATCCTCCCAGGACAGGCTGCAGCACTTGGAACTGCCGGAGCCACTTTGAGCGTCCCCAAATTTCCACAGGAACCGCTCAGCTCCTTCCTCCTCATCCTCCCAGGGACTGCCAGCACCGTGCTGGGTGTCCCCAGCTCCCACAGGAATCGCTCGGCTCCTTCCTCCTTATCCTCCCAGGAGAGGCTGCACCCAGAGCTGTGCCGGGTGTCCCCCAAATTCCATCGCTCAGCTCCTTCCTCCCCATCCTCTCCATCGCCATCCTTTGGGGACAGGCACGGCCCCGCAGCGCCGAGTGCCACCACACGGCCTGGCAGGACACCAGGGGTGATGGCAGCAGTGCCGAGTGCCACCGTATGGCCTGGCAGGACACCAGGGGGGCTGGCAGCACCCATTGTGGCCGTGCCAAGCCCCCGGAGCCGTGCCAGGGCCACCGGGACCGCTCCGGCCCTGCCACAGCTCCAGGCCTGCGAGGAGGCGGCTGCGGGGGCACCGCGGGCACCGCGGGCGGTGCCACCCGAGGCTCAGGGTGCCAGGGGGCTGCCAGGGTGGGTGGCACAGCTGGCACAGCTGGCACAGCCCACCCGGGACACTCCTGAGGCTGCTGCGTCACCGCGGCCGGGACAGAAACTTTCACTTGGTGTCTGCTCGCAGTTCAACATCCCCAATCCGGGCAGAGCCCAGTAACACCAGTAACAACCAGTAAGACACAATAACAACCAGTAACAACCAGTAGGACACAATAACAACCAGTAGCAACCAGTAACAACCAGTAACACCAGTAACAACCACTGACACCAGTAACAACCAGTAAAACATAGTAGCCCCCAGTAAGTCCCAGTAACAACCAGTAGGACCCAGTAGCCCTCAGTAAGATCCAGTAGGACCCAGTAACACCCAGAAGCAACCAGTAGGACCCAGCAGCCCCCAGTAACAATCAGTAACACCCAGTAGCCCCCAGTAGGACCCAGTAACACCCAGTAGGGCCCAGCAAGACCCAGTAACACCCAGTAGGATCCAGTAACACCCAGTAGGATCCAGTAACACCAAGTAGGACCAGTAACATCAGTAACACCCAGTAACAACCAGTAAGACCCAGTAACACCCTAGTGTCCAGTAGCCCCTAGTAAGATCCAGTAGGACCCAGTGACACCAGTAAGACCCAGTAGCCCCCAGTAGCCTCCAGTAACAATCAGTAACACCCAGTTGCCCCTAGTAAGACCCGGTAACACCCAGTAGGACTCAGTGGCCTCCAGTAACACCCAGTAGCCCCCAGTAAGACCCAGCAGCCCCCAGTAAAATCCAGCAGCCCCCAGTAAGATCCAGTAACACCCAGTAGGACCCAGTAACACCAGTAACACCCAGTAGCCCCCAGTAAGACCCAGCAGCCCCCAGTAAGATCCAGTAACATCCAGTAGGACCCAGTAACACCAGTAAGACCCAGTAGCCCCAAGTAAGAGCCAGCAGCCCCCAGTAAGATCCAGTAACACCCAGCAGGACCCAGTTCCGAGCCAGCCTCTCCCTTCCGCGGCTGCCCCGCTCCCAGCCCACCCACACACTCCGAGCCCATCTCTCCCACCCACCGGGAGCGCTCCCAGCGCGGCGGGAGCGCGCGGACGTGGGCGGGAGCACGCGGGGACGTGACGGGGCACGCGTGGGGCCGATCCCCCTCCGCCCGCCCCGCGTGGCCGGGCCCCCCACGCCGCTGAAAGTCCCCGGTTCCCCCATGCGGAACCCACGGGACGGCCCGAAAAGGGATCCAGGGAGAATCCCGCGGCCCGGAGCCGCCCGACGGTTCTCACCTCCGGGGAGGCTCCGTGGGCTCCGCGTCCTCCGTTGTCCCGGTTCGCTCCGGGAGAGAAGCGGCGCATCCAGGGGGGACGGCGGCGGCCGGGATGGGGCGGGACGGGACGGGACGGCGCCCCCCGCGCTCCCCCGGCCCGCCCGCCCGCAGTGAGGTCCCGGAGCGCCGCGGGGGCGGCGGATCCCGGCGGGTCCCGCTCCGCCAAGTGCGGCGGATCCCGGCGGCGGCGGCGCCGATCGCGCTCGGGACGGAGACCCCGGCCGGGAGCGGCGGCGCCGAAAACCCGGGATGGATCCGGGACACGCACGGGTCCGGCCCGCGCTCGCTGCCGGCCGCCGGAACCCCACGCGTGTCCGTGGGGCAATCAGCGTGTCCTGCCCGTTCTCAGCCACGCGTGTCCGTGGGGAGAGCAGCGAGACCCACAGGCTCCCGGCCGGCAGAAGCCCACGCGTGACCGCGGGGAGGGAGAGCAGCGGGTCCCGCACGTTCTAACCCACGCGTGTCCGTGGGGCGATAAGCGTGTCCCGCAGGTTCTCACCCACGCGTGTCCGTGGGGCGAGGAGTGGGTCCTGCACGTTCTCACCCACACGTGTCCGTGGGGAGAGCAGCGGGTCCCGCACGCTCCCGGCTGGCAGAATCCCACGCGTGTCTGTGGGGCGAGCGAAGGGACCCGCAGGTTCTCACCCACGCGTGTCCGTGGGGAGAGCAGCGGGTCCCGCACGCTCCCGGCCGGCAGAACCCCACGCGTGTCAGTGGGGACGGAGAGCGGCGGGTCCTGCACGGCCACGGCCGGCAGAACGCCACGCGTGTCCGTGGGGGGAGCAGCGTGTTCCGCCCGTTCTCACCCGCCCGCACAGCCCCGGGTCCCGCCCACTCCTGGCCGCCAGAATCCCACGCGTGTCCGTGGGGCGATCAGAGTGTCCCGCACCTTCTCACCCACACGTGCCCTTGGGGAGAGCAGCGGGTCCCGCACGCTCCCACCCACGCGTGTCCCCCAGCACAGGGCGCCCCACAGGCACACAGAGGAGGGGACACGCGTGTCCGTGGGGCACACGCGGGGTTCAGGCAGCGGGGTCGCGCGCGGGGGACCCCTGTGAGCACAGAGCGGTGCCCACTCGCGTCAGGGATCATGCGTGGAAGTGTAAGCGTGAGCACACGCGTGTGCGAGCGTGGGCGCAGCTCACACGTGGCCACCCTCCCATCCCCTAACCCTGACCCTGACCCGGTTATAAAATAATTTATAATTTATAAAGATGATCAATATTTATATGAAATAAAACATCGCCCACTCTGTTCTGCACACGCGGGAAGCGGGGGAGGGGGTGTCACACCCTGCAGCCCACGCGCGTTTGTGGGACCCTTCCATCCCCTAACCCTATTAGGTTATAAAACAATTTTTAATTTATAAAAATGATAAATATTAATTTGGAATAAACATCGCCCGCTCTGTTCCGCACACGCACCGGCGGGGGGGTCCCACCCCACGCGCGCTCGTGGGACCCTCCCGCAGCCCCGGGGGTCGCGGCCGGGGCCGGGCCGGGGGAACCACGGGAGGGCGGCGCCCCCTGGTGGCGGCGGGAGGCGCTGCCCGAGCCGGGGCCGGCGGTGAGCGGGGAGAGACCCGGGGGTGGCGGGGCCGTGACAGGGGAGGGGCGGGCACTGGTGGGGGTGGGCACAGGTGGGGGTGGGCACAGGTGAGGGGTGGCACAGGTGAAGGTGTTGGGCACGGGTGAAGATGTTGGGCACAGATGAGAGCTAGGCACAGGTGAGCGGGTGGTGGGCACAGGTGAGGAGTGGGCACAGCTGAGGGGGTAGAGCAGGTGAGGGGTGGGGGGCACAGATGAGAGCTGGGCACAAGTGAGGGGGTGGAGCAGGTGAAAGGGTGGGGGGCACAGGTGAGGGGTGAGCACAGCTGAGGGGGTGGAGCAGGTGAGGGCTGGGCACAGGTGAGGGTGGGCACAGGTTTGGAATGGGCACAGGTGAGGGTGGGCACAGGTTTGGAGTGGGCACAGGTGAGGGCTGGGCACAGGTGAGGCCTGGGCACAGGTGAGGGGGTGAGGGCACAGGTGAGGGTGGGCACAGGTTTGGCCTGGGCACAGATGAGGGCTGGGCACAGGTGAGGGCTGGGCACAGGTGAGGGTGGGCACAGGTGAGGGTGGGCACAGGTTGGGGGTGGAGCAGCCGAGGCCCCGCCTCCACGGCCGTTCCGTGACCCCCATAATCCGCTCAGCACCTTCACCCTGCCGTGTCACCCCGGATAATCCGCTCGTTCCCCGTTCCCCTCACGGTGACACCGCCCCGGGTGCCCTCTGCCACCCGCTGCCACCCCTGGGTGTCACCGACACCTGGGCGGCCCTGCCGCGGTTATTCCACACCTGGAATAATCCCCTGCGCTGTGGGGAAAGTCAAATCAGCTCAGGGCGCCCCAGATCATCCCCAGGTGAGGGATTTGCCGCTGTCACCGCGGATTTGCTGCTGTCCCCGTGGATTTGCCGCTGTCACCGTGGATTTGCTGCTGTCCCCGTGGATTTGCTGCTGTCCCCGTGGATTTGCCGCTGTCCCCGTGGATTTGCTGCTGTCACCGTGGATTTGCCGCTGTCCCCGTGGATTTGCCGCTGTCCCCGTGGATTTGCCGCTGTCACCGTGGATTTGCCGCTGTCACCGAGGCCAGCTGGGCGTGGGGACAGCGTGTCAGTGTGTCAGTGAGTCAGCTGAATTGAATATTTCCGATCACAAACCACATTTTTACAATCACAAAGTGCATTTTTTTTTTTCCACGGTATAGTTTCTATCTGAACATTTTTTATAACCTAAAACCGTATTTAACACAGTACTTAAGAGAATGAATACAGCATAACTTTCTAACACAACACATACGATATTCATCTGAATATTTCCAATTATAAAATACCTGCATTTTTCACAGTATAGTTTCTATTTTAACATTTTTTATAACCTAAAACCCGCACACGCTCGTTTCCACGGGGAAAACCACGAAAATCTCCCTTTGCTGGCCACAAAAATCGCATTTCTGCCGTGTCCGTGCGGTGCTGAGAGAGGCTGGGGGAGTTTTGGGGTTTGGGAGGGGAGCAGGGTGGCTCTGCTGACACCCCATGAAAAACGCCGGTCACACTTTAAAAAAAATTAAAATTTTAAAAGTTTAATAGGAATAAAGTGGTTATAAAAAATAGGAATTCTATTAGAGTAATAATCATTTGGATAATTTGAATTAGGACAATATGAGGCAATAGAAACAAAGTCCGGGTACCTTTTTCTGGGCAAAATAAACCCAAAAAAAGGACACTGAATAACAAATTATTAACCATTAAATGCAACAGCCTGTTGCATATTCATGCTCTTCATACATGATGCGTGTAAAAAAAGCCAATCCCTCGTTTTTAAAATTTTAAAAGTTTAGTAGTAATAAAAAGGTTATAAAAATAATAATTCAATTAGAGTAATAATAATTTGAATAATTTGAATTAGGACAATGTAAGACAATAGAAACAAAGAGTTATGGATGGTCTGGGTGCCTTTTTCTGGGCAAAATAAACCCCAAAAAGGACCCACATTAACAGAGGATTAACCCTTAAAAACAATAACCTGTTGCATATTCATACACCTCATACATGATGCATGTGAAAAACGCCAATCGCTTGTTTTTAAAATTTTCAAAGCTTAATAGTAATAAAATGGTTATAAAAAATAGTAATACAGTTAGAGTAATAATCATAATAACTTGGATAATTTGAATTAGGACAATATGAGGCAATAAATACAAAGAGTTATGGATGGTCTTGTTTTTAAAATTTTAAAAGTTTAATAGTAATAAAATGATTATAAATATAGTAAGTCAATTAGAGTAATGATAATTTGGATAATTTGAATTAGGACAATATGAGACAATAAATACAAAGAGTGGTGGATGGTCTGGGTGCCTTTTTCTGGGCAAAATAAACCCTAAAAAGGACAATTATTAACAAAGTATTAACCATTAAATGCAATAACCTGTTGCATATTCATACACCTCATGCATGATGCATGTTATAAAATGCCCATCGCTCGTTTTTAAAATTTTCAAAGTTTAATAGTAATAAAATGGTTATAAAAATAGTAGTACAATTAGAGTAATAATAATAATTTGCAAAAAGCCAATCATAAAATACACATTTTTCACATCCTACATGGCATAGTTTCTATTTTAACATTTTTTATAACCTAAAACTATATGGTTTATGTTTATATCTAAACATATTATATATTTAACACACTATTTAAGAGAATAATACAGCATAACTTTCTAACACAACACATACAATATTCATCCGAATATTTCCGATCATAAAATACATGCATTTTTCACAGCATAGTTTCTATTTTAACATTTTTTATAACCTAAAACTATAGGGTTTATATTTGTATATATGAACATATTATATATTTAACACAGTACTTAAGAGAATGAATACAGCATCACTTTCCAACACAACACATATAATATTCATTTGAATATTTGTGAAAAGCCAATCATAAAATACGCATTTTTAACATTTTTATAACCTAAAACTCCATTTATCACACTACTTAAGAGAATTAATGCAGCATCACTTTCTAACACAACACATATAATATTTATTTGAATATTTGCAAAACCCCAATAATAAAATACACATTTTTCACATCCTACATATCATAGTTTCTATTTTAACATTTTTTAGAACCTAAACCTATAGGGTGTATATTTATATATAAACATATTATATATTTACCACACTACATAAGAGAATTAATACAGCATACGTTTCTAACACAACACATATGATATTAATCTGAATATTTGACAAAAGCCAATCATAAAATACACATTTTTCACAGCATAATTTCTATTTTAACATTTTTTATAACCTAAAAATATATTTACCACAGTACTTAAGAGAATTAATACAACATCACTTTCCAACACAACACATATAATATTCATTTGAATATTTGCAAAAAGCCAATCATAAATACACATTTTTCACATCCTACATAACATAGTTTCTATTTTAACATTTTTTATAACCTAAAACTCTATTTATCACACTACTTAAGAGAATTAATACAACATACGTTTCTAACACAATACATATATTTATTTGAATATTTGCAAAAAGCCAATCATAAATACTCATTTTTCACATCCTACATAGCATAGTTTCTATTTTAACATTTTTTATAACCTAAAACTCTACTGAAGAGAATTAATACAGCATAACTTTCTAACACAACACCTATAACACTCATTTGAATATTTCCAATCATAAAATACACGCATTTTTCACAGCATCATTTCTATTTTAACATTTTTCATAACCTAAAAATATATTTCCCACCCTCCTTAAGAGAATCAATGCAGCATCGCTTTCTAACACAACATACTTAATATTAATTTGAATATTTCCAATCATAAATTACGCATTTTCCCCACTCCCCACTGCTCCCAGGTGTGCAGGGCAGCACGTGCCCCCAGCACACGCACAGCAGGCTCGGCTGCTGTGGGGTTTTACCCTTTGCAGGGATATTTGTGGATATTTTGGGAGCTCGGGGGTGGCTGCGGTGACCCCGGTGTCAGAGGGATGCCCTGGCTGATGAAAGGCGCCCTTTGCTCGCTGGCAGGGCCAGGCTGGGAAATCGAGGAGGTTTGTCCCCAGATAAAAGAGCCCCAAAGTGAGCTTTGAGCGGGGCTTGCACAACAGGGACGTGGCTCAGGCTGTGGGATGGCAGAGGGGTGGGAAGGGGGCACTGCCTGCTGCTCCACAGCATCCCACCCCGAATCCTGCAGGAGATCCCCCCCATTACCCACCAGAGCTTCTGGCTGGGACTGGGGTCACTGGGAGATGTTCAGGGGGATTGGGGAGGTGGGACATGGTCAGGAGCATCCCACCCCAAATCCTGCAGGAGATCCCCCCATTACCCACCAGAGCTTCTGGCTGGGACTGGGGTCACTGGGAGATGTTTAAGGGAACATGGTCAAGAGCATCTCCTGCTCCTGAGCATCCCACCCCAAATCCTGCAGGAGATCCCCCCACTACCCACCAGAGCTTCTGGCTGAGTCTGGGGTCACTGGGAGATGTTCAGGGGAATTGGGGAGGTGGGACATGGTCACAGCATCCCACCCCAAATCCTGCAGGAGATCCCCCCCATTACCCACCAGAGCTTCTGGCTGGGACTGGGGTCACTGGGAGATGTTTAAGGGGACATGGTCAGGAGCATCTCCTGCTCCACAGCATCCCACCCCAAATCCTGCAGGAGATCCCCCCCATTACCCACCAGAGCTTCTGGCTGGGACTGGGGTCACTGAGAGGTGTTTATGGGGAGGTGGGACATGGTCAGGAGCATCCCACCCCAAATCCTGCAGGAGATCCCCCCCATTACCCACCAGAGCTTCTGGCTGGGACTGGGGTCACTGGGTGGTGTTTATGGGGAGGTGGGACCTGGTCGGGGGCATCCCACCCCAAATCCTGTAGGAGACTCCTCACCATGTACCAGAGCTTCTGGCTGAGTCTGGGGTCACTGGGAGATGTTCAGGGGGACTGGGGAGGTGGGACATGGTCAGGAGCATCTCCTGCTCCAGGAGCATCCCACCCCAAATCCTGCAGGAGACCCCCAGTCATCTGCCAGAGCTTCTGGCTGAGTCTGGGGTCTCTGGGTGGTGTTTAGGGGGATTGGGGAGGTGGGACATGGTCAGGAACATCTCCTGCTCCAAAACATCCCACCCCAAATCCTGCAGGAGATCCCCCCATTACCCACCAGAGCTTCTGGCTGAGTCTGGGGTCACTGGGAGGTGTTTATGGGGAGGTGGGACATGGTCAGGAGCATCCCACCCCAAATCCTGCAGGAGACTCCTCACCATGTACCAGAACTTCTGTCTGGGATGGGGTCACTGGGTGGTGTTATGGGGAGGTGGGACATGGTCAGGAACATCTCTTGCTCCAGAACATCCCACCCCAAATCCTGCAGGAGATTCCTCATCATCCACCAGAGCTTCTGGCTGAGACTCGGGTCTCTCTGATTGAGTCTGGGATCTCTGGGTGGTGTTTAGGGGGATTGGAGTGGTGGGACATGGTCGGGGGCATCCCACCCCAAATCCTGCAGGAGACTCCTCACCATGTACCAGAGCTTCTAGCTGAGTCTGGGGTCACTGGGAGATGTTCAGGGGGATTGGGGAGGTGGGACATGGTCAGGAGCATCTCCTGCTCCAGGAGCATCCCACCCCAAATCCTGCAGGAGACCCCCCAGTCATCTGCCAGAGCTTCTGGCTGAGTCTGGGGTCTCTGGGTGGTGTTTAGGGGGATTGGGGAGGTGGGACATGGTCAGGAGCATCTCCTGCTCCAAAACATCCCACCCCAAATCCTGCAGGAGATCCCCTCATTATCCACTAGAGCTTCTATCTGAGTCTGGGGTCCCTGGGTGGTGTTTATGGGGGAGGTGGCACATGGTCAGGAGCATCCCACCCCAAATCCTGCAGGAGACTCCTCACCACCCACCAGAGCTTCTGTCTGGGATGGGGTCTCTTTGTCTGTGATGGGGTCACTGGGACGTGTTTAGGTGGATTGAGGAGGTGGGACATGGTCAGGAGCATCTCCTGCTCCAGAACATCCCACCCCAAATCCTGCAGGAGACTCCTCACCACCCACCAGAGCTTCTGTCTGGGATGGGCTCTCTCTGTCTGTGACGGGGTCACCTCTGTTTGATTCCTGGGCATCAAATTCCTGCCCGTTTGCAGGCAGAACCTCGTGAGCACACCAGGAACCCCCCAAGCCCCACATGGCAGTGCCATGGCAGCTCCTGTGCCACCCCAGCCCCGGTGCCTGAGGGATCTGGGCCCTTCTGGCCTCTCCCTCACCCCATCCTCGCAGGTGGTGCCAGGAGAAAGTAGCCAGAGCCTGGATCTCGCATTTCCACCCGTTTATTTGGGAAGCTGCACCAAAATGTTGTGTAATAAATTAAAGCGGAGGCCAAGTGAGGAAGGGGAAGGCAGAGTGGGATCTTCAGCAGAGAGGATGGAGCACCAGGGAATCCCAACAGCTGCAGGAACTGGAAAAGAAGGGATAGCTGCAAAACCAGTGGCACAAACCAAATCTGTGCCTGGGGTGTGGTCTTGAAGGTCAAGTTTGAGCCACAAAGTTTGAACCTCCCTTGATGGAGGCACCAGAATGGAGGAGGGAGCAGGGGAGAGAAGCACAAACCCAGGGAAAGGGGAAGCATCCAGGGCCTGGAAGCTTGGTCCTCACGGCTCTGTGCCCTCCAGGGATCAGAGAACTTGGTCCTGTCACTGCTGCTTTGGGGTTCTTGATGAAGCCGTGCCCTTCATCCTCCTCTCCCAGGCCTGTTGTTTGTGCCTCGTTCTGTTTGTCCCCAAAGCCAGGCCTGAAGTGGGTGCAGGAAGGTTTGTTCCAGGAGGGAAACGAGCAGGACTGCCTGGTCCTGCCACCTGGAGGAAGCAGCTCCAGTTTCTGCCTCTCACCTCTGCCCCCAAGGCGGCCACGTCCCAACCCCTGGTGGGACACTGAACGTGGCCCAAGTGGGGAATGTGAGCACCAGGAATGTGGGATCAGCTTGGGAACAGTGCAGCAGGGATGTCCAGAGTCACCAACACCCACAGCCCAGCTTTGGGCACTCTGATGTGGCCTTGGCTCTGTCCCACATGTCCCCAAAGCCCCC
Source organism: Artemisiospiza belli (assembly GCA_021963965.1). Classification (NCBI taxonomy): domain Eukaryota; kingdom Metazoa; phylum Chordata; class Aves; order Passeriformes; family Passerellidae; genus Artemisiospiza; species Artemisiospiza belli. Next base: position 1,953,974 of record JAKDEW010000064.1, read on the forward strand.
TGCTCCCCCTGACGAGACCCTCACCCTCTCAAACCTCTCCAAAGGGATCCACCGTGGGCTCACGGAGCTCTCCAGCTCCCTCCCCACCACCAGCAGCACAATCCTGGAGAAAAGGGGGGTCCCACCACATCTCCCCCAGCCCTAACTACAACCACAAGCATCCACGATCATGTCGGGGATGTCGGTCTTGACGATGTTGCTGTTGCGGTCGAAGTAGAGCACGGAGAGCGGGCGGCGCCGCGTGGGCACGCAGCAGGAATGCCCCGAAGCTTGGACATTGTTGGCTTTGACCAGGTTGAAGACGGCTGTGTGGAAGGAGGAGGCCATGCCAGGGCTGCCAGCCACGTGCAGAGGGCACTGGCCCACGCAGTAATTGATCTGGTAGCCCTCGGGCTTGATGATCCAATCGTTCCAACCGATGTCGCGGAAATCCACGTAGAAATCCTTGCGGCAGCACAGGTTGGAATTCTGGCTGCAGCGGAGGCTGCGCTTGGCCACGCGGTGCCCGGGCTCCCTCACCTTCACCTTGGCCACCAGGAAGGGCTGGTGGGACCAGCTGGTGTTGAGCTGGGCCGTGCCATCGCTGCTGTCCAGCTCCAGCCGCAGGGTCCGGCCGTGCGCGGAGAAGAAGCTCTGGAGCCCCGGCAGGAGGGGGAAGGAGCTCCAGGCGCTGCCCGCCGTGCTCAGCCGCCTCTCCGCCAGCAGAGTGCGGTTGCCCCCAGCCCCAGCCGCGGTTTTGGAGGCCAGGAAGATCCTCAGGGTGAGGCCGGAGCGGGGAACTCGCAGGTAGAGCCAGAGCTGAGCCTGCAGGAGGAGAAGGTCCTGCTCCTGCGCTTGGCTGAACTGGAATTGCAGCCCCAAACTGGGGGGAGATGTGAGATCTGAGGGGAGGAAGGGAGGAGGAGGTGAGCGCTGAGGGATGCTCCCCGGCCATCCAGAGAGTCAAAACTTCCAGTTTCGTCTGTCCTCCACCCTTCCCTGCACCCCAGTCCCAGGCAGAAGGGGTGCACAGGGGGATCCTGCTCTCACCCGGCCCTTCTCCACACGGGGTGAGGCTGGAAAGGGCTTCCAGTCCCCCCAAATTAACCCTGCAGCTCCCAACCCAAGAGTCCCAGGCACCCCTCATGTTTTTGGGGGACAAAACAAATCCCGAGAAGCAGGAGCGGGAGAGGAACCACCCCCTTTCTCCCTCCCGGGATGTCACCTATGTGTGATGGGCGCGGGGTGTCCCGAGTCACGCACAGCCCGCGGGGCTCCGGGGTTCCCCGGGATCCCCAGGGTACGGACCCCACATCCCGGTGCCCACCGGGCTGTCGGGGGCTGCACACCCGCCTGTCTCCAACCAGCTCCCACCTCCCGGGATGTCACCGGGACTCCCGAGTCACGCACAGCCCGCGGGGCTCCGGGGTTCCCCGGGATCCCCAGGGTACGGACCCCACACCCCGGCGCCCACCGGGCTCTCGGGGGCCGCGCACCCACCTGTCTCCGCGAAGCTGATGATCTCGTAGCTCTGCTCCTCCTCCTCCTCCTCGCTCCCGGTAGCCCCGGGGCCCCGGCGGGCGCCTCCCGCCTGCAGCCGCCGCAGGGCGCGGGTCACGGCGGCGCGGGGCACGGCGTGGGCGAGCCGCGGGCGATCGCGGAGCCGCAGCTTCTCCAGCAGCTGCTTCTTGGCCACCTCCTCCAGCAGCCACCGATCCGGGCCCGCCGGGCACGACGGGCACCGGGGCTCGGGCACCGCCGCCGCCGCCGCCGCGCACAGAACCGCGGCCAGCAGCAGCCACGGGCCCGGCGGAGCCATCCGCGCCCACCGGACGGCACGGGAGGAGCAGCGGCAGCGGCACCGACGGGGCGGGACCGGCACCGGCACCCGAGGGAGCGGCACGGACCTCGCGGCTCCGGGATGGATGGGACGGGAACGGGAAGGGCACCGGGAGCGGCGCTCACGGGACGGGAGCGGCACCGGGAGCGGCACCGGCACCGGGAGCGGTGCGGCGGGCCCGGCTTTGGGCACCTGCGGCCGGGGGCGGTGCCGCCGCCCCCCCGCCCCCCGCCATTGGCCGCCGCACCTGCCCGTCCCGTCCCGAAGTCGGGGATTACCGGGATTAGCACCCCAACCCCGCCTCCCCGCCCGCTCCCGGGCCCAGCCGAGCGGCGGGAACGGCGGGAGGGGTCCCACGGGGGCACCGGTGGGTTGGACACGAGTGGGGTCGGACACGGGGGTGGGCACGCAGCGGGATGGGCAGAGCTGTGGGCGAGGGGAAGAGAAACCTTGACCAGCCCCACAACGGGCACCGGGATCCTCCAAACCCTTCAGGGAGTGAGGGCTGGGGAAAACCCTGGCCAGCAGAGGCAGCCGGAGGGATCCCAGCTCGGCTGCCCATCCGTGGGTGCCACAGGGCTGCCCCAGCCTGGGCACTGCCCCCTGGGCACCCTCGAGCCACCAGTGTCACACCAAGCTGAAGCTGTTCCTCACACCAAGCTGAAGACGTTCCTCACACCAAGCTGAAGATGTTCCTCACACCAAGCTGAAGATGTTCCTCAGACTCTTGGGAGCGGGATGTGCAGGGCAGGGGCTGGCAGAAACCTGACCAAAGTGACGCGAGGTGCCACCAGGGTGTTGGGGGATTGGCAGAGCCCCCCGATGGAGCAGGGAAGCCACAGAGCTGCCCCAGGCTGGGCACTGCCACCCGGGCACCCTGGAGGTGACAATCCCGTTATAGGACCCAGCAGGGATCAGGGCGCTGTCACATCTCTGGGCTTTTGTCACTCCCAGCAGGTTTTGGGGGTCTCAGCCCACCCCTGGGACCACCTGGTCCGTCCTCAGCCTGGGGCAGAGCTGGGAAGGGTCAGTGAATGTGTGCGGCGTGTTTCCTCGTCCTCCTCACAAAATAAAAAAGGGAATTTGTGTGTCCTGAGGACTCAGGAGGACCTGAGGACTCAGCCAGTGTCACATCACGCTGAAAATGTTTCTCACATCAAGCTGAAGGTGTTCCTCAGACTCTTTGGAGCAGGATGTGCAGGCTGAGGCAGGGCAGGGGCTGCATGAATCCTGACCAAAGTGATGCAAGATGCCACCAGGGTGGGATTGGCAGAGAAGCCAGGGAACTTGAAGTCAAATAAAATAAAATAAAATAAAATAAAATAAAATAAAATAAAATAAAATAAAATAAAATAAAATAAAATAAAATAAAATAAAATAAAATAAAATAAAATAAAATAAAATAAAATAATAAAATAGGGATTTCTGTGTCCTGAGGACTCAGCCGGTGTCACATCAAGCTGAAGATGCTCCTCACAACAAGCTGAAGCTGTTCCTCACACCAAGCTGAAGCTGTTCCTCCCACCAAGCTGAAGATGTTCCTCAGACTCTTTGGAGCGGGATGTGCAGGGCAGGGGCTGGCAGAAACCTGACCAAAGTGATGCGAGGTGCCACCAGGGTGTTGGGGGATTGGCACAGAAGCCAGGGAACTTGAAGCCCTGCCAGGCCAGGGCTCCAGCATGTCCTGTGCCCACTGCACCAGCTCCAAGGTCTTGACCACACGGAGCCCCTGGGATGGGTGAGCCAGAGGTGCCATGTAAACAGAGTCTGGGAAAAAGCACCCACAGGAGGTGATGCAAGCCCAGAGCAAGGGGCAAAGGGCTCAGCTGGCTGGCAGCTCCCAGAATAGCCCAGGAATGTCAACAGAGGGGAGCCAGGGGGCACAGGGTGGCCTGGAGCACAGATCCCACAGGGCCTGGGAGCTCTGGGTGATGGGGCAGGTGGCACCTCCAGGGCACACAGGTGCTGCCACATGCAGAGAGACCTCTTGAAGCAGATGGAGTGGCACGAGCAGGGGTGCTGGCTGCCCACTGACAGGGGATGGAGTTGGGATATGAGGGAGCAGTTCCCCATTGAGATGTTGGTGAGGGGGCTCAGAGAAGTTCCCCCACCCCTGAAGTGATCAAGGCCACGTTGGACAGGGCTTGGAGCAAGCTGGGATGGTGGAAAGTGTCCTTGTCCGTAGCAGGGGTGGAGCTGGATGAGCTTTGAGGTCCCTTCCAACCCAAACCATTCAGGATTCTGTAATGCACACTCACACATGTCCAGGCCCGCTCTCAGATGTCTGCACACCTGCTCCATGTTGGACCGGCTCCTTGTGCCCCACACACCCATCCCTGCTGTGCTGTGTTCCCTCATCCCTGCCAGCCCCCAGAGCCAGGGCGGGGGCCGTGGAACACACAGAAAACAGGACACAGAGCGTGAGAAATCAGAAGAGGCACTGTCCAGAATATTCACCCTGGCTTCGAGCTGGGTGTCCCCAAAGAGATTCACTCTGTTGGACCTGCCTGGATCCCTGTGCATGGGGCAGCACCCCATGAACCCCCACAGCACCTCCAGGTTGGTAAGAGAATCCATCCCCAGCTGTGCTGTGTTCCCCCATCCCTGCCAGCTCCCAGAACCATTTTTAGGGCTGTGGAACACAAAGAAAACAGGAGACAAAGTATGAAAAATCAGAAGAGGCACTGTCCAGAGCACCCACCCAGGCTTCAAGATGGGTCTCCCCAAAAGGATTAACCCTGTTGAGCCTGCCTGGATCCCTGTGCGCGGGGCAGCACCCCATGAACCCCACAGCACCTGCAACTCACTAAGAGCATCCCATCCCTGCTGTTCTGTATTCCCCCATCTCTGCCAGCTCCCAGAACCAGGACTGGGGCCGTGGAACAGACAGAAAACAGGAGACAAAGCGTGGAAAAATTGGTGAGAACTCTCTCATCTCTCAGATGAACACTCTCCAGAACACCCACCATGGCTGTGACATTAATCCCAATGGGATTAATCCTGTTGGACCTGCCTGGATCCCTGTGCGTGGGGCAGCACCCCATGAACCCCCACAGCACCTCCAGGTTGGTAAGAGAATCCATTCCCTGCTGTGCTGTGTTCCCCCATCCCTGCCAGCTCCCAGAACCAGTTTTGGGGCTGTGGAACAGACAGAAAACAGGAGACACAGCAGAAACAGGAGACAAAATGTGGCAAAATGGATGAGAACTCTCTCTTCTCTCAGATGAACACTGTCCAGAGCACCCACCCTGGCTTCGAGCTGGGTCTCCCCAAAAGGATTAACCCTGTTGAGCCTGCCTGGATCCCTGTGCGTGCGGCAGCACCCCATGAACCCCACAGCACCTGCAACTCACTAAGAGCATCCCATCCCTGCTGTTCTGTATTCCCCCATCTCTGCCAGCTCCCAGAACCAGTTTTGGGGCTGTGGAACAGACAGAAAACAGGAGACAAAGTGTGGAAAAATGAGTGAGAACTCTCTCATCTCTCAGATGAACACTCTCCAGAACACCCACCATGGCTGTGACATTAATCCCAATGGGATCAATCCTGTTGGACCTGCCTGGATCCCTGTGCGTGGGGCAGCACCCCATGAACCCCCAGAGCACCTCCAGCTTGGTAAGAGAATCCATTCCCTGCTGTGCTGTGTTCCCCCATCCCTGCCAGCTCCCAGAACCAGTTTTGGGGCTGTGGAACGGACAGAAAACAGGAGACACAGCAGAAACAGGAGACAAAATGTGGCAAAATGGATGAGAACTCTCTCTTCTCTCAGATGAATGCTCTCCAGAGCACCCACCCTCCATTCCAGGCTGTGAGCCAGGTGTCCCCAAAGGGATTCGCCCAATTGAACCTGCCTGGATCCCTGTGCATGGGGCAGCACCCCATGAACCCCAGAACACCTCCAGCTTGCTAAGAGCACCCAATCCTCAGCTGTGCTGTATTTCCCCAATCCTGCCAGCTCCCAGAACCACTTTTAGGGCTGTGGAGCAGCAGAAACAGGAGACAAAGTGTGGAAAAATGGATGAGAACTCTCCAGAACAGCCACCCTCCATTCCAGGCTGTGAGCTGGGTGTCCCCAATGGGATTAACCCTGTTGGACCTGCCTGGATCCCTGTGCATGGGGCAGCACCCCATGAACCCCCACAGCACCTCCAGGTTGGTAAGAGAATCCATCCCCAGCTGTGCTGTGTTCCCCCATCCCTGCCAGCTCCCAGAACCATTTTTAGGGCTGTGGAACACAAAGAAAACAGGAGACAAAGTATGAAAAATCAGAAGAGGCACTGTCCAAAGCACCCACCCAGGCTTTGAGATGGGTCTCCCCAAAAGGATTAACCCTGTTGAGCCTGCCTGGATCCCTGTGCGTGGGGCAGCACCCCATGAACCCCACAGCACCTGCAACTCACTAAGAGCATCCCATCCCTGCTGTTCTGTATTCCCCCATCTCTGTCAGCTCCCAGAACCAGGACTGGGGCCATGGAACAGACAGAAAACAGGAGACACAGCAGAAACAGGAGACAAAATGTGGCAAAATGGATGAGAACTCTCTCTTCTCTCAGATGAACACTGTCCAAAGCACCCACCCTGGCTTCGAGCTGGGTCTCCCTGAAAGGATTAACCCTGTTGAGCCTGCCTGGATCCCTGTGTGCGGGGCAGCACCCCATGAACCCCACAGCACCTGCAACTCACTAAGAGCATCCCGTCCCTGCTGTTCTGTATTCCCCCATCTCTGCCAGCTCTGGGGCCGTGGAACAGACAGAAAACAGGAGACAAAGCGTGAAAAAATGGAATAGAACTCTCCAGAGCACCCACCCTGGCTGGGAGCTGGGTGTCCCCAATGGGATCAATCCTGTTGAGCCTGCCTGGATCCCCGTGCACGGGGCAGCACCCCATGAACCCCAGAGCACCTCCAGCTCACCAAGAGCATCCCATCCCCTCCCCTCTCATCTCGTGCCCCCCGGCACGCCGCAGCCCCGATCTGGGGCAGGGGTGAGCGCGGAGCTCTTGCACCCGTTGCATAATTGTGTTGTTGATTAAGCGGTTCCCAGAAAGCAAAGCCCAGGCACTGACCTGACCAAAATACCGCCAAGGTCCCCCCGGGCCCAGCACCAGGTGCACACGCGGCTCCCGGGTTCTCTGACCCCATGGCCGCCAGGGCGAATGTGGCACCTGGTGACCTGACCTGGAGGTGACAACGGCCGGGCTGAGCCACCACCCCCACCAGGAGTGCGTGCAGCAGCACCGGGGCGGGGAAGCGTGGTGTTAGTCATGGGATTAATCATGGAATTAATAATGGAATTAGTCATGGAATTAATCATTGAATCATGGGATTAATCATGGAAATAATAATGGAATTAATCATGGAATCATGGGATTAATCATGGAATTAACAATGGAATTAATCATGGAATCATGGGATTAATAATGGAATTAGTCATGGAATCATGGAGTTAATCATGGTATTAATCATGGAATCATGGGATTAATCATGGAATCAATAATGGGATTAATCATGGAATCATGAGATTAATCATGGAATTAACAATGGGATTAATCATGGTATTAATCATGGAATTAATAATAGACTTAATAATGGAATTAATAATGGAATCATGGAGTTAATCATGGTATTAATCATGAAATCATGGGATTAATCATGGAATTAATCATGGGATTAATCATGGAATCATGGAATTAACAATGGGATTAATCATGGTATTAATAATGGAATTAATAATAGAATTAATAATGGAATTAATAATGGAATCATGGAGTTAATCATGGTATTAATCATGGAATCGTGGGATTAATCATGGAATCAATCATGGGATTAATCATGGAATCATGGAATTAATCATGGAATTAACAATGGGATTAATCATGGTATTAATCATGGAATTAATAATAGACTTAATAATGGAATTAATAATGGAATCATGGAGTTAATCATGGTATTAATCATGGAATCATGGGATTAATCATGGAATCAATCATGGGATTAATCATGGAATCATGGAATTAATAGTGGAATTAACAATGGGATTAATCATGGTATTAATCATGAAATCATGGGATTAATCATGGAATCAATCATGGGATTAATCATGGAATCATGAGATTAATCATGGAATTAACAATGGGATTAATCATGGTATTAATCATGGAATTAATAATAGACTTAATAATGGAATTAATAATGGAATCATGGAGTTAATCATGGGATTAATCATGGAATCATGGAATTAATAGTGGAATTAACAATGGGATTAATCATGGTATTAATCGTGGAATTAATCATGAAATCATGGGATTAATCATGGAATCAATAATGGGATTAATCATGGAATCATGAGATTAATCATGGAATTAACAATGGGATTAATCATGGTATTAATCATGGAATTAATAATAGACTTAATAATGGAATTAATAATGGAATCATGGAGTTAATAATGGTATTAATCATGAAATCATGGGATTAATCATGGAATCAATCATGGGATTAATCATGGAATTAACAATGGTATTAATCATGGTATTAATCATGGAATTAATAATAGAATTAATAATGGAATTAATAATGGAATCATGGAGTTAATCATGGTATTAATAATGGAATCATGGGATTAATCATGGAATCAATCATGGGATTAATCATGGAATCATGGAATTAATCATGGAATTAACAATGGGATTAATCATGGTATTAATCATGGAATTAATCATGGAGTCGTGGAATTAATCATGGAATCATGGAATCATGGAGTTAATAATGGAATTAATAATGAAATTAATAATGGAGTCGTGGGACTAATCATGGAATAGTGGAATTAATAATGTAATTAATAATGTAATTAATAATGGGATTAATAATGGAATTAATAATGGGATTAATAATGGAATTAATAATGGAATTAATCATGGAATCATGGTATTAATAATATAATTAATCATAGAATTAATAATGGAATTAATAATGGAATTAATAATGGAATTAATAATGGGATTAATAATGGAATTAATAATGGAATTAATAATGGAATCATGGAGTTAATCATGGAATTAATCATAGAATTAACCATGGAATTAATAATGGAATTAATCGTGGGATTAATAATGGAATTAATAATTGAATTAATCATGGAGTCATGGAGTTAATAATGGAAGTAATAATGGAATTAATCATGGAATCGTGGAATTAATCATGGAATTAATCATGGAGTCATGGAATTAATTGTGGAATAATGGAATTAACTGTGGAATTATGGAATAAATCAGAAAAACCTGCATCATTGAGCCCAACCATTACCCAGCACAGCCAAGGCCACCCCTAAATCACATCCCCGGATATTTTTGAACATTTCCAAGGGCGGTGACTCCACCACTGCCCTGGGCAGCCCATTCCAGGCTTGGCCACCCTTTCCATGGTGAGATTTTCCTTAACCTCCAACCCAAACCTCTCCTGAGCCAGCCTGAGGCCGTTTCCCCTTGCTGGGGAAGAGCAGCGGTGCCCAGGGCGGTGGGGCTGCCTGGGAACGGGCCGTGGCGCTGGGAATTAAACATTAACTCCCCTCAAGGCAAGGGAAGGCACTGGTAGAAATTCCCACCCCTCCCGGGAGCCCAGGGGACACTTGGCACAGCCGGCTCGGACCTTTGCTTCAGGGGCTGTTGGTTCTGCTTGCAGGGCCTCTGTCCCCTCCTGGGGTGGGGACCAAGGGGACAGCGTGTCTGTCCCCACCTCTGCCACATCTGGAGTGATTCCATGGATGTCACATCCCCGTGGCTGTGCTGGGGGCTGCAGGGTGGGCTCCCCACGGGCCTGACTGGTCCCAGCAGGACAAAATCCCACCTCTGGGCCTCAACCAACCCTTCCAAACCCTCCTGAGACATCAGGGGACGCCAGCAGAGCGGGGAGGAAGGATCACTCTGCCCTCCTGGAGCGGAGACCAAGGGGACATCGTGTCTGTCCCTGTCACATCTGGATTGATTCCATGGATGCCATGTCCCCATCTGTGTCATCTGGACATCCCCACCTGACATCTGGACTGATTCCATGTCCCCAAGGCATTGCTGGGGGCTGCAGGGTGGGCTCCCCACTGGCCAGACTGGTCCCAACAGGACAAGGGAGGGAGGAAGGATCATTCTTCATGAAGGATCACATGGCAAGGAGGAAGGATCATTCTTCCCTCCAGGAGTGGAGACCAAGGGGACAGCGTGTCTGTCCCCACCTGTGTCACATCTGGATTGATTCCATGTCCTCCTGGCATTGCTGGGCTGGGGTCCTGTCCATGTCCCCAAGGCATTGCTGGGGGCTGCAAGGTGGGCTCTCCACTGGCCTGACTGGTCCCAACAGGACAAAATCCCACCCCTTCCAAAGCCTCCAGAGAAATCAGGGGACACCAGCAGAGCAGGGAGGAAGGATCATTGTTCCCTCCTGGAGTGGAGACCAAGGGGACATCGTGTCTGTCCCCACCTGTGTCACATCTGGATTGGTTCCATAGATGTCACACCCCCATGGCATTGCTGACGTTGTGTCCATGTCCCCGTGGCATTGCTGGGGGCTGCAGGGTGGGCTCCCCACTGGCCTGACTGGTCCCAGCAGGACAATCTCCCACCCCTTCCAAAGCCTTCTGAGAAATCAGGGGACACCAGCAGAGCAGGGAGTCGTGGCAGGGAGGAAGGATCACTCTGCCCTGGCTGCACCCTCCTCATCCTCCATGGGAAGGGCCACTTTGGAATTGCTGAGCTGTGCTGGGGTGAGGAAGGGTTAGGGTTAAGATTAGAGTGAGGAAGGATCAGGGTTAAGATTAGGGTGAGGAAGGATTAGGGTTAAGATTAGGGTGAGGAAGGATTAGGGTTAAGATTAGGGTGAGGGTGCCTCTTTCCTTGGGAGTGGAAAAATGAAAAAACATCTCAGGGCTGTGCTGCTGGAGCTGAGGGGCCTGCAGGGCCACAGGAGCAGCCCAGGGCTCTGCTGTCCCTTCCCCGTGTCCCCACAGCTGCTGCATCCCAGGGAGCTTGGCACTGGCTCCAGGGCAGCTGTTTGTTCAATAAATATAGACAGTGAAACGAGGAGTTGGAAAAGGAAGGGATAAAACAAACACCAAACCTCCCCGGGTTTGCGCAAGCGGCCTTGGGTCCCAGACGGGATCGATCCCTGAGCCTTCCTCCCTTCCCTGGGGACACCTGGACCTGGGAGATGGGGGTCCCTGCTCCAGCTGGGAGGATGTGGGACAATCTGCCTCATGTTCGTGTCCCTTCCATCCCTTCCATTCCTTCTCCAGTGTCACCAGCCCTCCAGGACAACCCATCCCTGCTCCAGCTGGGAGGATGTGTGACAAACTGCCACATGTTTGTGTCCCTTCCATCCCTTCCATCCCTTCTATCCCTTCAGTCCTCCAGGACATCCCATCCCTGCTCCAGCATGGCAGGGGGAGGATGTGTGACAAACTGCCACATGTTCGTGTCCCTTCCATTCCTTCTCCAGTGTCACCAATCCTCCAGGACAGCCCGTCCCTGCTCCAGCTGGGAGGATGTGGGACAAACTGCCACATGTTCGTGTCCCTTCCATCCTTTCCATCCCTTCCATCCCTTCTCCAGATCTCCAGGACAACCCATCCCTGCTCCAGCTGGGCTGCTGGGAGGTTGTGTGACAAGCTGTCAAATTTGTGGCCCTTCCATCCCTGCTCCAGCTGGGAGGACGTGTGACAAACTGCCACATGTTTGTGTCCCTTCCATCCCTTCTCCAGTGTCACCAGCCCTCTAGGACAAACCATACCTGCTCCAGCTGGGAGGATGTGTGAGATGCTGCCACAGGTTTGTGTCCCTTCCATCCCTTCCATCCCTTCTCCAGCCCTCCAGGACAAACCATCCCTGCTCCAGGTGGGCTGCTGGAGGTTGTGTGACAAACTGCTTGTGGCCCCTCCATCCCTTCCCCAGTGTCACCAGTCCTCCAGAACAACCCATCCCTGCTCCAGCTGGGAGGATGTGTGACAAACTGCCACAAGTTTGTGGCCCTTCCATCCCTTCCATGCCTTCCATCCCTTCCATCCCTGCTCCAGTGTCACCAGCCCTCCAGGACAATCCAACCCTGCTCCAGCTGGGAGGATGTGTGACAAACTGCCACACGTTTGTGTCCCTTCCATCTCTTCCATCCCTTCCCCAGTGTCACCAGTCCTCCAGGACAGCCCATCCCTGCTCCAGCCAGGGCTTCTGGGAGGATGTGTGACAAGCTGCCACAGGTTTGTGTCCCTTCCATCCCTTCCATCCCTTCTCCAGCCCTCCAGGACAAACCATCCCTGCTCCAGGTGGGCTGCTGGAGGTTGTGTGACAAACTGCTTGTGTCACTTCCATCCTTTCTCCAGTGTCACCAGTCCTCCAGGACAGCCCATCCCTGCTCCAGCCAGGGCTTCTGGGAGGATGTGTGACAAACTGCCACAGGTTTGTGTCCCTTGCATGTCTTCTATCCCTTCTCCAGTGTCACCAGTCCTCCAGAATGACCCATCCCTGCTCCAGGTGGGCTGCTGCAGGATGTGTGACAAACTGCCACAGGTTTGTGTCCCTTGCATGTCTTCTATCCCTTCTCCAGTGTCACCAGTCCTCCAGGATGACCCATCCTTGCTCCAGCAGGGCTGCTCGTGGCTGGTGCCTCGCTGCTCCTGGAGCAGGGACAGGATGTGAAGCTGGATGGGGAGAAGGTCTCAGAGCATCTCCTCACTCTTCTGAGCCTCTCCCCACCTGGTGAAAAAATGGATTTTTGGGGGTTTTTAGAATGGGGGTTCAGGAGGCAAGATGGAGGAATCTGGGCATGTCCAGTCTTTCTCCTCCTTCTTGGTCTCCATTTTCTGCAGGGATTTTGGCACTTTGGGATTGGTTTAGAGTAGAAGTGCACTGTCTAACACAGGTGATGGGTATTGGGAATTAAGTGTAAATACGTTATACGTAGCCTGTAGTATAAAAAGTGAAAACGTAGATTTTTAGGATTTCTGGTATGGAGGTTATGGGGACAAGATGGAGGAATTTGGGCATGTCCAGCCTTTCTCCTCCTTCTTCTTGGCCTCCATCTTCTGCACCGGTGGTGGCACTTTTGGGTTGGTTTAGAGTAGAAGCTCACTGTCTGACACAGGTGATAGGTATTGAAAAATTATGGTAAATAAAGTACAGGTAGTTTTTAGTACAAAAAACTAACACCACCCCAAGGGCTGAAAACAATTGTCAGCTTTGTGTGAGGAGTTACAAACCACAAAAGTTTGAGTAGAATGATAGTGAATTAATCACTGAGTGAAAATGTAGAATTTTTGGGGTTTTTAGAATGGGGGTTCAGGAGGCAAGATGGAGGAATCTGGGCATGTCCAGCCTTTCTTGGCCTCCATCTTCTGCTGTGATGGTGGCACTTTTGGGTTGGTTTAGAACAGAAGCTCACTGTCTAACACAGGTGATAGGTATTGGGAAGTAATTGTAAATATTGTACAGGTAGTTCATATTATAAAAAACTAACAGCACTCCAAGGGCTGGAAATAATCACCAGCTTTGTGTGAAGAGTTACAAGTCTCAAGAGTTTGAGTAAAATGATAGTGAATTTGTCACAGGGTGAAAATGGAGAATTTTGGGGTTTTAGAATGGGGGTTATGGGGACAAGATGGAGGAATCTGGGCCTCTCCAGCCTTTCTCCTTCCTCTTCTTGGCCTCCATTTTCTACTGTGATGTTGGCACTTTGGGATTGGTTTAGAGTAGAAACTCACTGTCTAACATAGGTGATAGGTATTGGGAAGTAATTGTAAGTGTTGTACATGTAGTTTTTAGAATAAAAAATCAACACCCCCCTGGGGGCAGGCAGAGTGCCTCTGTCTGTCTCGCTGAGCGGACCTCAGCTGGACAAAAGAAAGAATTTTATAGATAAGAAACAATAAATAACCCTGAGAATGAGAATAGAAGAATTCTGCCTCCTTCTTCGACCACCAGGCTGGGAAAAGAGATTTTCTGACACATCTTGGGGTCACTCAGAGCAGCTAAAACCCCGAGATCTCCCCTTTTTGCCAGTCCTGGCACACGGGGGACAGGTGGGGAGCGGTGGAGAAACCCGAACCCGGTTACGTAACGGGGCAGAAGTGTCAGAGCCGCCCTTTGTCCCCTGCTCTCACGGCCCTGACGTGTCCCATGTCCCACTTCGGTGTCACCACGCTGGCGAGGGGCACAGGGCCAGGGATGGGCCCAGGGGATGCTCTGGGGGCTGAGGCTGCCCCTAAATCCGTCCGCTCCAAAAGGAAAAAATGAATTTCTCAGTTCTGTCCTGATTTGGGGCAGGGATGGCCAAATTCAGGTGGTTTTGGTGGAATGGGGGATTTGGTCCCAGCAAGGGAACTGCCCTTTCCTGGTGGGGATCACAGAGCACTGCGGTGGTGTTCACAGCATGAGGGAAGAGATGAGAATGTTGACTCCAAGTGTCAGAAGGCTTGGTTTATTATTTTATTACATATATTACATTATATTAAAACTGTACTAAAAGAATAGGAGAAAGGATTTCATCCGTTTCAGAAGGCTGGTTTATTATTTTATTATATATATTATATTATATATATTATATTATATTATATTATATTATATTATATTATATTATATTATATTATATTATATTATATTATATTATATTATATTATATTATATTATATTATATTATATATATTATATTATATTATATTATATTATATTATATTATATTATATTATATTATATTATATTATATTATATTATATTATATCATATTATATCATATTATATTATATTATATCATATTATATCATATCATATCATATCATATCATATCATATCATATCATATTATATTATATTATATTATATCTGTACTAAAAGAATAGGAGAAAGGATTTCATCAGTTTCAGAAGGCTGTTTTATTATTTTATTATAAATATTATATTATGTTATATTATATTATGTTATGTTATGTTATGTTATGTTATGTTATGTTATGTTATGTTATGTTATGTTATATTATATCTATACTAAAAGAATAGAAGAAAGGATTTCATCAGTTTCAGAAGGCTGTTTTATTATTTTATTATATATATGATATTAAAACTATACTAAAAGAATAGAAGAAATTATTTCATCAGAAGCCTGGCAAGGAAAGGAAAAAATGGAATGATAATAAAATCCTGTGACTGACCAGAGAATCTGAGCCAGCTGACTGTGATTGGCCATTAATTAAAAACAACCACATGAGACCAATCACAGATGCACCTGTTGCATTCCACAGCAGCAGATAATCAATGTTTCCATTTTGATCCTGAGGCCTCTCAGCTTCTCAGGATAAAAAATCCCAAGGAAAGGGATTTTTCAGAAAATACGTCTGGGACACAAATCCTAATGAAAGGATTTTCCATAAGACGTGGCTGTGACAGAGCACCTGTGTCCAGGGGGGTCCCTGGATGTGGCTGGGATGAATTTGGGGTTCTGCACCCCCTGGGAAAGGCAGCTGAGGGGCAGAGGGCAGGGAGGGGGGGCTTTGGAAGGGTCCAGCCCCACAGATTGGGGGGGCTGCACCATCCTGGGTCTGTCCTGTGCCACCCTGGGTCTGTCCTGTGCCATCCTGGGTTGGTCCTGTGCCATCCCGGGTCTGTCTTGTGCCATCCTGCAGCTGTCCTGTGCCATCCCGTGTCTGTCCTGTGTCATCCTGGGTCTGTCTGTGCCATCCTGGGTTGGTCCTGTGCCATCCTGGGTCTGTCCTGTGCCATCCTTGGTCTGTCTTGTGCCATCCTGGGTCTGTCCTGTGCCACCCTGAGTCTGTCCTGTGCCACCCTGGGTCTGTCCTGTGCCATCCCGGGTCTGTCCCGTGCCAGGAGCACTGAGGATGTGCCAGGGAATGACAGGGCACACACGTGCACCCACCACTGGGAGTCTCTATTGAACACTGGGGTGCCTGGAGAGGGAGACAATTCCTCCCCCGGGGTTGATTTCCCTTTTCTCTCCCTCCTCAGCCTCCTGTTGCCCGGGTGGGACCGTGGGGTGACCCCTGCCCTGTGTCCTCACCAGTCCCAGCAGCACTGGGTGGGACCGATGGAGCAGACAGACAGAGGGACTGTCCTGATAAGGGTTCTGCAGCATCCAGAAGAAGTCCATCAGTCCCTCAGTCCCTCAGTCTGCCAGTCTGTCAGGAGAAGTCCATCAGTCCCTCAGTCTATCAGGAGAAGTCCATCAGTCCATAAATCCATCAGTCATTCAGTCCGTCAGTCTGTTAGTCCCTCAGTCCATCAGTCCCTCAGTCTGTCCATCTGTCAGCTCCTCAGTCCGTCAGTCCGTCAGTCCCTCAGCCCCTCAGTCTGTCAGGAGAAGTCCCTCAGTCCATCAGTCCCTCAGTCCATCATTCCCTCAGCCCCTCAGTCTGTCAGTCCGTCCAGCCGGGAGGAGCCAGGAAGGCGCACCCCCATCCCATCCCATCCCATCCCATCCCATCCCATCCCATCCCATCCCATCCCATCCCATCCCATCCCATCCCATCCCATCCCACCCCATCCCATCCCATCCCATCCCATCCCATCCCATCCCATCCCATCCATCCCATCCCTCCATGCCCATCCCATCCCATCCCTCTCCATCCCCGCTCAGGTGCAGCCACAAGCATCCACGATCATGTCAGGGATGTCGGTCTTGACGATGTTTCCGTCACGGTCGTAGTAGAGCAGCGAGAGCGGGCGGCGCCGCGTGGGCACGCAGCAGGAATCCACGGCCGCCGCCGCGCTCGCCGCCTTGACGCGGTTCAGCACGGCCGTGTGGAAGGAGGCGGCCAGGCCGGGGACGCCGGCCATGTGCAGCGGGCACAGCCCCGAGCAGTAATTCATGTGGTACCTGAGGCACAGGAGAAATTTTACAGGGTGGAAATCTGTTTTGATTTGAGCGAAATGTACATTTTTTGAGTTGAGTCTCTGTGGTTGGAAAACATAGCTGGGAATCTACAAAAGTTGAGGGTTTTGGGAAAGCTGCAAGATGCAGGCCTCAGAGACAGCAGAGCTATGCAGCAGCCATGAGATAGGTCAGCAGAAAAAATATTTAAACTGTAGAAAAGCAAAGGCAAATAGAACAATGGCCTGTGTATTAACGCTCTCTAAGCTACAGAAAAGTTTATCTAGCAAGATATTAGGAAAGTTAAAGCTTAATAATGGAGCTCTGTGCGTTGTGTTTTAAGACTCACAAGCAGGTATTGTATTGGAAATAAGCAGCATTGTTTTAACCAAAGGTACATTGCTTATGGTGATTGGATAGAACTGCTGTCAATGTGCTTTTGCTTTGTGTGATTGGTCAAAAAAAGTTATAAAGTGAGTTGTAACATTAAGTTCTTTGTCTGCTGCCTGGAATGTGAGCTGGTGGCATCTTCCCA
The DNA here is from genome assembly GCA_021963965.1 of Artemisiospiza belli. Lineage (NCBI taxonomy): Eukaryota > Metazoa > Chordata > Aves > Passeriformes > Passerellidae > Artemisiospiza > Artemisiospiza belli. The sequence goes on from JAKDEW010000064.1 coordinate 1,971,177, forward strand.
TTGTCATAACCACGTAATGGGACTGATGCTGGAAAAAAAAAACGTGTATGTTTATTATTACAGCGCCGGACGCATGAAGAGATTGCTCTCCTTAAAAGGCATGTGTGCCTCTGGGAACTTCAGGTCCCTTTTTATCCCCCTCTCAAATACATATGCATACAGTTTCACAATAGGTTCTCACATATTCATTTTTATGAATTTCGCGTGACATTTGCCACTAGTTCTTCTTTATCAGAAAGAATTCCTAGGCCAGGCTGACCTGCTTCCACAGCATTCTCTGTCTCTCTCTATCACCCTCTGTCTCCCCCCCTTATCTCTGTCCTTCATTGAAGCAGTTTCCCCTGAGCCTAGGCCTTGCAGTCGGGCTACACAGACATAAAGATGCACATTTCACCCAAATCAAAATGGATTTCTGCTCTGGAGAATTTCTACTCAGTTTCCCTTGAGCCTAGGCCTTGCAGTCAGGCTACACAGACATAAAGATGCACATTTCACCCAAATCAAAATGGATTTCTGCTCTGGAGAATTTCTACTCAGTTTCCCTTGAGCCTAGGCCTTGCAGTCAGGCTACACAGACATAAAGATGCACATTTCACCCAAATCAAAATGGATTTCTGCTCTGGAGAATTTCTACTCAGTTTCCCTTGAGCCTAGGCCTTGCAGTCAGGCTACACAGACATAAAGATGCACATTTCACCCAAATCAAAATGGATTTCTGCTCTGGAGAATTTCTACTCAGTTTCCCTTGAGCCTAGGCCTTGCAGTCAGGCTACACAGACATAAAGATGCACATTTCACCCAAATCAAAATGGATTTCTGCTCTGGAGAATTTCTACTCAGTTTCCCTTGAGCCTAGGCCTTGCAGTCAGGCTACACAGACATAAAGATGCACATTTCACCCAAATCAAAATGGATTTCTGCTCTGGAGAATTTCTACTCAGTTTCCCTTGAGCCTAGGCCTTGCAGTCAGGCTACACAGACATAAAGATGCACATTTCACCCAAATCAAAATGGATTTCTGCTCTGGAGAATTTCTACTCTGTCTCAGCCTCACAAGCCTTTCAAGCTTGTGGCCACCAAAGCTTTTGTTTTCAGGTCTGCTCAGTGGATGGTCATTGGAGTGGGCCTACCAGAGGACTCACAGAACGTGACATAAGATCGCACAAGATTGGACAGTAAGAACTTTGTTATCGGGGACACTGCACACACACACCCACGGAGATTGAGGTGGCTCCCATGACCATCAAAGGGAACATACCCAACCTCATTCTCCTGGCGCGCTGTCCACGGCTGTCACAGACAACTTTTGTGAAAGAATTCTTTCTGATGAAGAAAAACTAGCAGCAAATGTCACGCAAAATTCGTAAAAATGAACATGTATGAACTATTGTGAAATTGTGTGCATACATATTTGAGATGGGGATAAAAAGGAACCTGAAGTCCCCAGAGGTAGGCATGTCATTTTAAAGGAATGATTCCCACATGCGTCCAGCGCTGTAATAAACACACCGACTTTACAACTTTCACCAAAATTGTGGAGTTTTGTTTGACTCCATAAAACACAGGTACCAGCACCGTGGTGCCCATCTTGTCCCTTTCACAACCTATTGTGAAATTTGAGAAGGAGATAAAAAGGGACCTGAAGTCCCCAGAGGTACACATGTAATTTTAAAAGAACGATTCCCACATGCGTCCAGCGCTGTAATAAACATATCGGCTTTACAACTTTCACAAAAAAGTTGTGGAGTTTTGTTTGACTCCACAAAACACAGGTACCAGCACCGTGGTGCCCATCTTGTCCCTTTCACAACCTATTGTGAAATTGTGTGCACATGTATTTGAGAAGGATAAAAAGGGACCTGAAGTCCCCAGAAGTACGAGTGTAATTTTAAAAGAATTATTCCCACATGCTGTAATGAACATACCGGCTTTACATCTTTCACAAAAGTTGTGGAGTTTTGTTGACTCCGCAAAACACGGGTCCCATGTATTTGAGAAGGGGATAAAAAGGGACCTGAAGTCCCCAGAAGTACGAGTGTAATTTTAAAAGAATGATTCCCACATGCTGTAATAAACACACCGGCTTTACAACTTTCACAAAAAAGTTGTGGAGTTTTGTTAATCTCCGCAAAACTTCACAGAAGTTGTGGAATTTTGTTTGACTCCACAAAACACAGGTACCATGTATTTGAGGAGGAGATAAAAAGGGACCTGAAGTCCCCAGAGGTACGCATGTCATTTTAAAAGAATGATTCCCACATGCATCCAGTGCTGTAATAAATATACCGGCTTTACAACTTTCACAAAAGTTGTGGAGTTTTGTTTATCTCCGCAAAACTTCACAAAAAAGATGTGGAATTTTGATTATCTCCGCAAAACACAGGTACCATGCATTTGAGAAGGGGATAAAAAAGGACCTGAAGTCTCCAGAAGTACACGTGTCATTTTAAAGGAACGATTCCCACATGCGTCCAGTGCTGTCATAAACACACCGGTTTTACAACTTCCACAAAAAATTGTGGAGTTTTATCTCCACAAAACTTCACAAAAGTTGTGAAATTTTGATTATCTCCTCAAGACCTACCCCTCAGGCTGGATGATCCAATCCTCCCAGCCGATCTCCTTGAAATCCACGAAGAACTCCCGGCGGCAGCACATCCGCGGCTCCGCGCCGCAGTCGACGCCGCGCCGCTGGACGCGGTGGGCAGTCCTGGAATGGGCTTTGGCCACCACGAACGGCCGGTGGGAATCGCCGTGGTGGGATGGGAGAGGGGATCCCCAGCCCTCCGGCAGCTCCAGGTGCACGGTGAGCCGCGGGGTGTCCTGGGTGAAGAGGTTCTGCATGGCTGCTCCAATATCCAACGTGGTCCAGCCGCGTCTCTGCACCTGCAGCCGGGTCTGGCTGGCCACGGTCAGGTTTGGAGCTGCTGGGTCCGGCTGGAGGAGCCTGATGGTGACACGGTGGGTGCCAGGGGATGGCCAGAACAGGTACAGCGTGGCCTGCTGGACCTCGGTGCTCCTGGACACCTCCGGGGAGAAGTGGAAATGGAGGTGGACGCTGCGCGAAGTGGAGGGTCCTGCGCAGAGGAGAAAGAGCGGGGTCAAGAGTGAAGGGAAATCCTGAGCCAGCCCTGTTGAGGTGTGGTGAGGGACCCCAAGGTGAGGTGGGAGATGAGAATTGACTCCAAGTTCTCAGAAGACAGATACGATATAATACGATATAATGCGATATAATACGATATAATACAATATAATACAATATAATATAATATAATATAATATAATATAATATAATATAATATAATATAATATAATATAAATATATTATATTATAGTATAGTATAATATAATATAATACAATATATATTACATTACATTATATTACATTATATTATATGAAATTATATTACAGTAAATTATATTATATTACAGTACATTATATTACATTACATTATATTATATTATATCGTATTATATACAATGTAATATAATACATACAATATAATGTAATGTAATGTAATGTAATACATACATTATGTCATATCATATCAATCATATTGTATTATATTATACATATTACATTACATTATAATTTATTTATCATATAACATCATATCATATCATATAATCATATAATGTCATATTATATTATAAGAAAATGATATATTAAAACTGTACTAAAGAAAGAGAAAGGAGCCATCAGAAGGCCAGACAAGAATCAGAATAAAAACTGGTGACAGAGAGTCTGACACAGCTGACTGTGATTGGCCATTAATTAAAAACAATCACAGGAGACCAATCACAGACACACCTGTTGCATTCCACAGCAGCAGATAATCATTATTTATATTTTTGTTTATATTTCATCTATTTCATCATATTGTTTATATTTCATTTCTGAGGCCTCTCAGCTTCTCAGGAGAAAAATCCTGGCAAAGGGATTTTTCAGAAAATTGTCTGTGACAGTTCAGGATGCGCTGTGAGATGGGGTCTCCAAGGAAAGTTGTCTGTGAGAAATTGAATACTTTTTTTCCCAGTGGTGATATTTATTTTTCTTTTCAGGAGCCCTGAGTGTGTTTTGGGGAGTTTTCTCCTTGCAGAAGCAGCAGATTCTGGAGTGAAATGAGGCACCCACTGCTCTGGGTGGGATGCGGAGGCACAGCGAGCTGTGCAGCTCCATCCACTCGCAATGAGCCGACAGAAAATTGAGGCTAAAAAATCCCATTTTAGGAAAACGTGGCCATGCCACCCCTTCACCTCCAGCTCAAGGGGGAGGCTTCAGCCCAAGTGGCCAACAGGTGACACGACGGAGCAGCACATGGGCCACCCTCCCATCCGGGCAGCTTCGGGAGGTGTCGCCCCTTCCAGCAGCGGCGTCCCCGCATCCCGGCCCTGCCCCGCACCTCCCACCTCCCACCTCCCTCCCCTCCCTCCCCTCGGTGCCCCAGACCCGCAGGATCCGCCCTCACCGGGCTCAGCAAAGCTCAGCAGCTCGTACTCCTGCAGCGCCGTCCCGCCGCCGTCCCGGGGCGTCCCGGGGATGCCGGTGACATCCCGGGGCGTCCCGGGGGTGCCGGTGACATCCTGGATCATCCCGGGGGTGCCGGTGACATCCTGGAGCATCCCGGGGATGCCGGTGACATCCTGGAGCATCCCGGGGGTGCCGGTGACATCCTGGAGCATCCCGGGGGTGGCATCGCGGAGCATCCCGGGGGTGCCGGATCCATCCCGGAGCATCCCGGGGATTCCGGATCCATCCCGGAGCATCCCGGGGGTGGCATCCTGGATCATCCCGAGGGTGGCGGATCCATCCCGGATCGTCTCGGGGGTGGCATCGCGGATCATCCTGGGGCTGGCATCCCCGTCCCGGAGCATCCTGGGGCTGGCGGCTCCATCCCGGATCATCCCGGGGGTGCCGGATCCATCCAGGGGCATCCTAGGGCTGGCATCCCGGATCATCCCGGGTGTGGCATCGCGGGGCATCCCGGGGGTGTCAGATCCATCCCGGAGCACTCCGGGGCTGTCATCCTGGATCATCCCGGGGGTGGCATCCCGGACCATCCCGGGGGTTGCAGCCCCGTCCCGGACTATCCCGGGGGTGCCGGATCCATCCCGGACCATCCCGGGGGTGTCAGATCCATCCTGGAGCACCCCGGGGGTGGCATCGCGGGGCATCCCGGGGGTGGCAGCCCCGTCCCGCAGCATGGCACGGAGCGCGGTGAGCAGCGAGCCCCGGGACGGCGGCCGAGGCACGCTGGGCCTGCCCGGTAACCGGAGCTTGGCCAGGATGCTCTGCTTGGCCAGAGCCAGGAGCGCGTCCCGCTGAGCCCCGGGGGCCAGCGAGGCCACCCCGCAGACCGGGCACCAGCCGCCCTTGGCACCGGCCACCCGCGGGAGGCTCAGCAGGAGGAGAACCACGGTCAGCGACATCCCCGGTGGCGGGAGGTGACAACGGGAGCGACTCCCGGCAGCGTCCGAGCAGCAGAACGGGAGCCCGGAGAGGAGCGGGGCTGAGCCGGGAGCACCGGGCTCGTTCTCCTGACGTGGCCGCAAACATTGGCTGATCCCGGGCGGGATCAACGCCCCCGAGCTCCGCCGGAGCCGCCCGGGCACAGCGGGGCCGCAGCTCCCGTTAAGGTGGAGCGGGGCCGGTGGGGCTGGGGCTGCTCGGGGGGGACACTGGGGACACCCCGGTGTCACCTCGGTGCCATCCCGGTGCCATCCTGGCCCGGTGCACCGGCAGAGACGCGGTGAGGACTCCCAGGGACACCGGGAGGATCCTGGAGGGACACGGAGTTGGGGGGTCCCCGAGGGTGGGGGGATCTTTGGAGGTCAGGGAAGGGGATTTTGGGGGGTCGAGGGGTCTTTGGGGATCTCTGGAGATGGGAAATGCCGATCAGTGGGAGATCCCCGAGGGTGGGAGGATCCCTGGAGGTCAGGGAAGGGGATTTTGGGGGGGTCGAGGGGTCGTTGGAGGTGGAGAAATCTGAAAATGGGAGATCCCCACCAATGGGGGATCCCCGAGGGTGGAGAAATCTCTGGAGGTCGGGGAAGAGGGATTTTGGGGCGTCAAGGGGTGGTTGGAGGTGGGAATACCTGAAAATGGGAGATCCCCACCAATGGGGGACCTCTGGAGGTCGGGGATCCTCAGAGAAGGGGATTTTGGGGGGTCGCGGGTTTGTTTGAGATGGGAGATCCCGATCAATGGAGGGTCCCCGAGGTTAGGAGGATCTCTGGAGATTGAGGATCCCCAGAGAAGGGGGATTTGGGGGTCGAGGGGTTCGTTGGAGGTGGAGAAATCTGAAAATGGGAGATCCTCACCAATGGGGGATCTCTGGAGGTCGGGGATCCTCAGAGAAGGGGATTTTGGGGGGTCGAGGGGTGGTTGGAGGTGGAGAAATCTGAAAATGGGAGATCCTCACCAATGGGGGAGTCCTTGAGGGTAGGGGGATCACTGGAGGTCAGGGAAGGGGGATTTTAGGGGGTCAGGGGGTCTTTGGGGATCTCTGGAGATCGGGGATCCCCAGAGAAGGGGATTTGGGGGGGTCAAGGGGTGGTTGGAGGTGGAGATGGGAGATCCCAACCAATGGGGGATCCTCAGAGAAAGGGAATCCCAGGTGGGTCGGGGTTCCCTGGGGGATGAGGGGTGTCCAGAGATGTGGGGTTCCCGGGGATGGAGGATCCCCGGGGAATTTGGGGTCCTGGGGATGTGGGACCCCCGGGGAAATGTGGGATCCCTGGAAAATTTGGGACCCCTGGGGAATTTGGGATCCTGGGGACAGAGGGTCCTAGGGGCTCTGGCATTCCTGGTGATGAGAGATCCTCGGGGAAATGTGGGATCCCGGCGGAATTTGGGGTCCCTGGTGATGTGGGATCTTACAGGATGTGGGATCTCTGGTGATGTGAGACCCCAGGAGAGGTGTGGGACCCCCGGGGAATTTGGGATTGCTGGAGAGAAGCGGGAGCCTTGGGGACATGTGGGATCCCTGGGGAATTTGGAATTTCGGGGGATGGAGGATCCGGAGGGATGTGGGACCCCTGGTGATGTGGGACCCCCGGAGAAACGTGGGACCCCTGGGGAATTTGGGACCCCCGGGGAGATGTGGGATCCCTGGAGAATTTGGGGTCCCTGGGCACATGTGGGACCCCTGGGGAATTTGGGATCCCTGGGGATGGAGGATCCTGGGAGCTGTGGGATCCCTGGGGAATTTGGGACCCCCGGGGAGATGTGGGACCCCTGGGGAATCTGGGATCCCAGGGGACGGAAATTTGGGGTCACTGGGTACATGTGAGACCCCTGGGGAATTTGGGATCCCTGGGGAATTCGGGACCCCCGCGCTCGGAGGACCCCGGCCCATGCGGGACCCCCGAGGGGGCGGAGCCACACTTGATGGGCGGAGCCACACTTGATGGGCGGAGCCTGGCGATAACCCCGCCCACAGCCCCGCCCCTTTCCATAAAAGGCGCCCCCGCTCCCTCCGCGCCGCCAGGGGGCGCCCCCCGCCCCTCCCGCGTAGCGTCCCTCCGGTTGCCACAGCAACGCGGGCGCAGCGGGCGCACGATGATGACGCAGCGCGCACGGCGCGTTGACGCAGCGCGCACGCCGCGGGGGAGGGGCCGCCTCCTCTTTCCCTTTTTTTTTTTTCCCGTTTCTTTCCCGTTTTTCCCCGTTCCGCTCACCCCCCCCCTCCCCCCCCCTCCCCATCCCCATCCCGCCCCACCCCGCAGGGCTGGCCCAGCCCCGGCCCGGCCCGGGGTGGCGGCGGCGGCCCCGCGGCGCAGGGCCCGGCGCGGCGCGGCCCGGTCCCGGTAAGTGCGGCGGGGGCGGGGGGGGAGCGGGGCTGGGGGCACCGGGGCGATCGCGGGGCAGCGGGCACGTGGGGGGGGGCGGTTCTCGGCCCGGGGCTGCTCCGGGGATGGTGCCCGGGGAAGGTTCCCGGCCCGGGGATGGTTCTCGGTTCGGGGATGGTTCCCGGGGCTGCTCCGGGGATGGTTCCGGGATGGTTCCCGCGATGGGTCCCGGGGCTGGTTCCTGGACGGGGTTCCCGGCCCGGGAATGGTTCCCGGGGATGGTTCCTGCCCCTCTCGGGGTCGCTCGGTGCGGGCTCCGTCCGGTCCCTCTCGATCTCCGGGTCCGGTTCCCGGTCTCCCCTCTTGGGCTCCGGTTCCCGTCCCGCTGCTCTCGGGGTCCGGCTCCGTCCCATCTCCGGCTTCCTTCCCTGCCTCTCTCCGGGTCTGGTTCCCGGTCTCCTCTTTCGGTACCCGGTTCCCGCCGTGCCCGTCTCGGGGTCCAGCCCCGGTTCCTGTCCCGCCGCTCTCGGGGTCCGGTTTCGTTCCATCTCCGGGTCCGGTTCCCGGTCTCCTCTCTCGGTACCGGTTCCCGCCGTGCCCCTCTCGGTGCCCGCTCTCCGCCGCTCCCGCCGCTGTCTCCGCTCGCTCCCGGCGGTTCCCGGGGGCTCTCACGGAGCCGCCGCCCCGGGCCCGTGAGCGGAGCACGTGGAGCCCGAGAGCCGCCGGTACCGGGGCCAGGGGCGATGCTGTGGTGTGCTCAGGGACAGCGTGGTTGCTCTGAAATGCTTTCCTGGGTGGTATTCCCCTTTTCCCAAATGTGACTCCATTTCCTGGAGGTGTTTCCCCTTTTCCCAAATGTGATTCCCCTTTTCCTGGAGATGTTTCCCCTTTTCCTTTCCTGGAGATGTTTCCTCTTTTCCCAAATGTGTTTCCCCTTTTCCTGGAGGTGTTTCCCCTTTTCCTGAATGTGATTTTCCTTCTCCTGGAGTTGTTTCCCCATTTCCATGAGGTGATTCCCCTTTTCCTATAGATGTTTCCCCTTTTCCTGTAGATGTTTCCCCTTTTCCTGAATGAGTTTCCCCTTTTCCTGGATGTGATTCCCCTTTTCCTGGAGATGTTTCCCCTTTTCCTAGAAGCATTTCCACTTTTCCTGAATGTTTTTCCCCTTTTCCTGGATGTGATTCCTCCTTTCCCAAATGTGTTTCCCCTTTTCCTGGAGTTATTTCCCCTTTTCCTGGGTGTGTTTCCCCTTTCCCAAATGTGATTCCCCTTTTCCCGGGTGTGATTCCCCTTTTCCTGAATGTGTTTCTCCTTTTCCTGGAGATATTTCCCCTTTCCTGCATGTGTTTCTCCTTTTTCTGGATGTGATTCCCCTTTTCCTGAAGAAGTTTCCCCTTTTCCCAAATGTGATTCCCCTTTTCCATGAGGCGATTCCCCTTTTCCTGGATGTGATTCCCCTATTCCCAGAGACATTTCCCCTTTTCCTGAATGTGATTTTCCTTTTCCTGGAGATGATTCCCCCTTCCCTGAATGTGATTCCCCTTTTCCATGAGGCGATTCCCCTTTTCCTGAATGTTTTTCCCCTTTTCCTGAATGTTTTTCCCCTTTTCCTGGAGGTGATTCCCCTTTTCCTCAATGTGATTCCCCTTTTCCCAGAAGCGTTTCCCCCTTTTTCTGGATTTGTTTCTCCTTTTTCTGGATTTGTTTCTCCTTTTTCTGGATTTGTTTCCCCTTTTCCATGAGGCGATTCCCCTTTTCCTGGATGTAATTCCCCTTTTCCCAGAGATGTTTCCCCTTTTCCATGAGGTGATTCCCCTTTTCCCGAATGTCATTCCCCTTTTCCTGAATGTGTTTCCCCTTTTCCATGAGGCAATTCCCCTTTTCCTGAATGTTTTTCCCCTTTTCCCTGAGACATTTCCCCTTTTCCATGAGGTGATTCCCCTTTTCCCTGAGACATTTCCCCTTTTCCTCAATGTGATTCCCCTTTTCCATGAGGCGATTCCCCTTTTCCTGGATGTAATTCCCCTTTTCCCAGAGATGTTTCCCCTTTTCCTGGATTTGTTTCCCCTTTTCCATGAGGCGATTCCCCTTTTCCATGAGGTGATTCCCCTTTTCCTGGAGATATTTTCCCTTTTCCAGGGAATTATTCCCAACCTGGGATCTCCCAGCAGCTGGGAAGTGCTGCTTTGGAGGGGTCTGTGCTGATGGGATCCATTAAAATGTGATTTTTTTGGGATTTTTTTTTTTGGGTTTAAATCTTTTAAATCCTCCCAGGGATTCTGCTTTTGGTACCTGCAAAATTTGGGCTGAGGGTCAGAGTTGTCCCCTGGTAATTAAAGTGGTAATTGAAGTGTTAATTAAAGCATCATTGGGTCTCTTTGAAATGTGCTGGTGGAAATTCCTGAGTGTTTTGTTTTGTTTTGGGTTTTATTTTGGTTGAAATCCTTGAAATCCTCACAGGAATTCTGATTTTGGCACCTGCAGGAGTCTGGGCTGAGGGTCAGAGTTGTCCCCTGGTAATTAAAGTGGTAATTAAAGTGTTAATTAAAACATCCTTGGGACTGTTTGAAATGTGCTGGTGGAAGTTTGTGCAGATTTTTTGGATTTTTTGGGGGTTTAAATCCTGTAAATCCTCACAGGAATTCTGGTTTTGGCACCTGCAAAATTTGGGCTGAGGGTCAGAGTTGTTTCTGTCCCTGGCAGGAACTGATGGTAAATAAAGTCTTAATTAAAGTGTTAATTAAAGTGTTAATTAAAGCATCCTTGGGTCAATTTGAAATGTGCTGGTAGAAATTTGTGTGAGTTTTTTGGGTTTTTTTTTGGTTTAAATCCTGTAAATCCTCACAGGAATTCTGGTTTTGGCACCTGCAAAATTTGGGCTGAGGGTCAGGGTTCTTTCTGTCCTTGGCAGGAACTGATGGTAATTAAAGTGGTAATTAAAGTGTTAATTAAAGTGTTAATTAAAGCATCATTGGGTCCATTTGAAATGTGCTGGTAGAAGTTTTTGAGCATTTTTTGGGGTTTTTTGGGTTTAAATCATGGAAATCCTCACAGGAATTCTGATTTTGGCACCTGCGAAATTTGGGCTGAGGGTCAGAGTTGTCCCCTGGTAATTAAAGTGGTAATTAAAGTGTTAATTAAAGAATCCCTGGGTCTGTTTGATATGTGCTCGTGGAAATTTGTGCTTTAGCTTCTGCTGAGAAGAAACATCACCAAAATCCTTGGTGCTCCTTCCTGAACAATTTAATTTAAATTAATTTAATTGGCTTTCCTGGCTCAAATCTGAGCTCCACCTCCCTCCCTCTTAATTTAAATTAATTTAAAATTTTTGCCTTCCATTTGGGTTCCCTGGCTCAAATCTGGACTCCACTTCCCTCCCTCTTAATTTAAATTAATTAAAAAATTAATTTAAAAAAATTAAAATTCCTGCCTTCCACTTGAGTTTCCTGGTTCAAACCTGACCTGGTTTCTACTTCCCTCTCTCTTAATTTAAATTAATTTAAAATTTTTGCCTTCCACTTGGATTTCCTGACTCAAATCTGAGCTCCATCTCCCTCTCTCTTAATTTAAATTAATTTAATTTTTTTGCCTTCCATTTGGCTTTCATGGCTCAAATCTAACCTGGGCTCTGCTTCCTTCTCTCCTAATTTAAATTAATTTAAAATTCCTGCCTTCCACTTGGATTTCCTCGCTCAAATTTGGACTCCACCTCTCTATCTTAATTTAAATTAATTTAAAATTTTTGCCTTCCATTTGGATTCCCTGGCTCAAATCTGAGCTCACTCTCTCTTAATTTAAATTAATTTAAAATTTTTATCTTCCACTTGAGTTCCTGGGCTCAAACCTAACATGGGCTCCACTTCCCTCTCTCTTAATTTAAATTAATTTAAAATTTTTGCCTTTTATTTGAGTTTGCTGGCTCAAATCTGGATTTCCAAGTGTGGGAAATGAATTTATATAGAGAATTCTCCAATTCTCCAAACCTGTGTACAAACCTTGAGATAAAAAATGCCAATTTAGAAATGCCATAAATAAAATATTGTAGAAAGAGGAATCAGAAGAGAAATTGGAAGGAATTTCAGATCCCTAGAAGTGTCCAGGGCCGGGTTGGAGCAGGGATGGTGGAACTTTAAACCTTTAAATTTTTGAGCTTTAAAAAGTTTTGAGCTTTAAAAAAATGAAATTTTGAAGTTTTGAGCATTAAAGTTTTGAATTTTAAAATTTTGAGCTTTAAAATCCCTCCCAATGTAACCAATTGCAGGATTCTCTGCTCAGAGGGACTCGCCTGGATGGGAATAAATTGGTTTTTCTTTTTCTGGATGAATTTCTGAATGTGAGAAATGAATTTGTAGAGAATTCTCCAAACCTTGAGATAAAAAAATGCCAATTTAGAAATGCCATAAATAAAATATTGTAGAAAGAGGAATCAGAAGAGAAATTGGAAGGAATTTCAGATCCCTAGAAGTGTCCAGGGCCGGGTTGGAGCAGGGATGGTGGAACTTTAAACCTTTAAATTTTTGAGCTTTAAAAAGTTTTGAGCTTTAAAAAAATGAAATTTTGAAGTTTTGAGCATTAAAGTTTTGAATTTTAAAATTTTGAGCTTTAAAATCCCTCCCAATGTAACCAATTGCAGGATTCTCTGCTCAGAGGGACTCGCCTGGATGGGAATAAATTGGTTTTTCTTTTTCTGGATGAATTTCTGAATGTGAGAAATGAATTTGTAGAGAATTCTCCAAACCTTGAGATAAAAAAATGCCAATTTAGAAATGCCATAAATAAAATATTGTAGAAAGAGGAATCAGAAGAGAAATTGGAAGGAATTTCAGATCCCTGCAAGTGTCCAGTGTTGGACAGACCTTGGGGCAGGGATGGTGGAACTTTAAACCTTTATATTTTTGAGCTTTAAAAAGTTTTGAGCTTTAAAAAATTTGAATTTTAAAGTTTTGAGCTTTAAATTTTTGAATTTTAAAATTTTGAGCTTTAAAATCCCTCCCAACCCAACCAATTGCAGGATTCCCTGCTCAGAGGGACTGACCTGGATGGGAATAAATTGATTTTTCTTTTTTTTGATTTTTCTTTTTTTTTTTGATTTTTCTTTTTTTTTTGATTTTTCTTTTTTTTGATTTTTTCTTTTTTTGATTTTTCTTTTTATTTTGGATGAATTCCTGAGGGAGGAGCAGTGGGGAGCACCCAGGGCCAGCCTGGGACACCGGATCCCCCCTGGGTTCCCCTTTTAGCACTGCTGCCATTTGTGCTGCTAAATTTAATTTGCTGCCATTCCAAACCCTGATTTTATGGGGAGAAGGTGCCTAAACCACCACTCCCAGCCTCGTTATCTCAATTAACATGAATTAAAAACCAGATTAATTGGAATAAATTGATTTTATTTGAATTATTTGCTGCCATTTGTGTTGCTAAATTTCATTTGCTGCCATTCCAAACCCTGATTTTATGTGGGGGAAAGGTGCCTAAATCACCCCTTGGAAGTGCCCAAATCACTGCTCCCATCCTTGCTATCTCATTTAATCTGAATTAAAAATCAAAATAAGTTGATTTTATTTGAATTATTTGCTGCCATTGTATTGCTAAATTTAATTTGCTGCAATTCCAAACTCTGATTTTATGTGGGGGAAAGTGCCTAAATCACCCCTTGGAGGTGCCTAAACCACTGCTCCCACCTTGTTATCTCATTTAATCTGAATTAAAAACCAGATTAATTGGAATAAATTGATTTTATTTGAATTATTTTCAAGGAGGAGGTGGCTGCCCCAGGGGCACCACAGAGGGATCAGTGGCCAAAATCCAAAATTTCCGAGCAGATTTAGGAGCTCTTCTCCCACCTCAGCCACTCACTGAGTTATTCCCAAATAATTTGGGGCACGGAGCAGAGTTTGGCACCTTGAAGACTTTTCAAAAGTTTGTTTTTTTTGGTTTTTTTTTTTGGCTAAAAAAATCCCGATTTTGCCAATATTTATGGCTGCTGCTGCTTCCCCTGCATTCCTGTGCCAAGGTGATTTTCTTGCTTTACATTTTTCCCAAATTTTCATTTCTGGCTGGATCCAAAGGCTTGAAAGCCAAATTTAAAATGTTTTAATATTTTTTGGGATGATGTTGAGCCTCTCACCGTGGCTGCAGGAGCAGAATTCCCAAGGGAATAAAAAATGGGAAATGGTGGGAAATGGTGGGAAAAGTGTGGGGGATCAGCATGGGGAAAAGGAAAGAGGGGAAGGAAAAGGGAAAAGGGGAAGGGGGAAAAGAAGGGGAAAGAAAAGGGAAAAAAGGGAAAGAGGAAGGGGCAGGAAAAAGGGAAAGGGGATGAGGAAGGGAAAGTAAAAAGGGGAAAGGGAAAAAGAAGAAGGAGAAGAGGAAGGAAAAGGGACAAGGGGAAGGAAAAGGAAAAAGAAGAAAAGGAAGGGGAAAATTAGGGGAAGAAAGAGGGAAAGGGGAAGGGGAAAAAGAAGGGGAAGAAAAAGGAAAAAAAGGGAAAGAGGAAGGGGCAGGAAAAAGGGAAAGGGATGAGGAAGGAAAAGTAAAAAGGGGAAAGGGAAAAAGAAGAAGGGGAAAGAGAAAGGGGAGAAGGAGGAGAAGGGAAAGAAGAAAAGCAAGAGGAAAGGAAAGAAGGGGAAGGGAAATAGGAAGGAGAAGTGGAAGGAAAAAGAAGAAGAGGAAGGGGGGAAAATAAGGGGAAGAAAAAGGGAAAGGAAAAAGGGGAAGGGGAAAAAGAAGGGGAAGGAAAAGGAAAAAAGGGAAAGAGGAAGGGGCAGGAAAAAGGGAAAGGGGATGAGGAAGGAAAAGGAAAAAGGGGAAAGGGAAAAAGGAGAAGGAGAAGAGGAAGGGGAAAGAGAAGGGAAAGAAGAAAAGCAAGAGGAAAGGGAAGAAGAAGGGGAAGGGAAATAGGAAGGAGAAGAGGAAGGAAAAGGAAAAAGAAGAAGAGGAAGGGGGAAAAGAAGGGGAAGAAAAAGGGAAAGGAAAGAAGGGAAGGAAAGGGGAAAAGGGGAAGGGGAAAAAGAAGGCGAAGGAAAAGGAAAAAAGGGAAAGAGGAAGGACCGGAAGAAGGGAAAGGGGATGAGGAAGGAAAGGGAAAAAGAAGAAGGAGAAGAGGAAGGAAAAGGGAAAAGGGGAAGGGGAAGGAAAAGGAAAAAGAAGAAGAGGAAGGGGAAAATAAGGGGAAGAAAAAGGGAAAGGAAAAAGGGGAAGGGTAAAAAGAAGGGGAAGGAAAAGGAAAAAAGGGAAAGACGAAGGGACAGGAAAAAGGGAAAGAGGATGAGGAAGGAAAAGGAAAAAGGGGAAGAAGGGGAAGGGGAAAGGAAATGGGGAAGCGGAAGAAGAAAAGGAAGAAGAAAGGGAAGAAGAAGGGGAAAGTAAAAGGGGAAGGGGAAGAGGAAGGAAAAAGAAGAGGAGGAAGGGGGAAAAGAAGGGGAAGGAAAAGGGAAGGGGAAGAAGAAGAAGGGGAAGAAGAAGGAGAAAAGGAAAGGGAAGAAGAAGGGAAGGGAAAGGAAATGGGGAAGGGGAAGAAAAAAGGGGAAGAAGAAGGGGTGGGGAAGGGAAGAAGAAGGGAAAGGGAATAGGGAAAGGAAAGGAAAAAGTAAAAGGGGAAAAGGAAGGAAAGGAAAAAGGGGAAGGGAGAGGGGAAGAAGAACGGGGAGGGGAAAAAGAAGGGGAAGGAAAAGGAAAGAAGAAGAAGGGGAAGAAAAGGAAAAATGAAGGGAAGAGGAAGGGAAAGGGAAGAAGAAGGGAGAGGAAGGGGAAGGAGAAGAGAAGGGGAGGAAGAAAAGGAAGAAGAAGGGGAAAGGGAATGGGGAAGAAGAAGGGAAAGGGGAAGAGGAAGAAGAAGAAGGGGCTCCATCCATCCCTGGGATGTGGGCACATCCCCGGTGCCCTGAGCACCAACATCCCCCGGGGCTGCGGATCCAGGAGCCCCAAATCCCACAGGAACAGGAGCCCCAATCCCGCAGGAGCCCCAAATCCCACAGGAACAGGAGCCCCAATCCCACAGGAACAGGAGCCCCAATCCCACAGGAGCAGGAGCCCCAAATCCCACAGGAACAGGAGCCCCAAATTCTGCAGGAGCCCCAGTCCCACATGAGCCCCAAATCCCACAGGAACAGGAGCCCCAAATCCCACAGGAACAGGACCCCAATCCCACAGGAGCAGGAGCCCCAAATCCCACAGGAGCCCCAATCCCACAGGAGCCCCAATCCCACAGGACCCCAATCCCACAGGAACAGGAGCCTCAAATTCTGCAGGAGCCCCAATCCCGCAGGAACAGGAGCCCCAATCCCACAGGAACAGGAGCCCCAAATTCTGCAGGAGCCCCAATCCCACAGGAGCCCCAATCCCACAGGAACAGGAGCCCAAATCCCACAGAAACAGGGGCCCCAAATCCCACAGGAGCCCCAGATCCCACAGGAACAGGAACCTCAATCCCACAGGAACAGGAGCCCCAAATCCCACAGGAGCCCCAAATCCCACAGGAGCCCCAATCCCACAGGAACAGGAGCCCCAAATCCCACAGGAGCAGGAGCCCCAAATCCCACAGGAGCCCCAATCCCACAGGAACAGGAGCAGGAGCTGCGTGTGCTGCAGGCTGAGTCACTGCTGCTCCTTTTTCCCAGAAAAATTCACAATTTTGGGTTTCATTGAGTGTGGGCAGGCCCATCCCACTCAGCACAGCAACTCCCTTAAATTTGTTTTTGTTTTTTTTTTTTTTGTTTTTTTGGGGTTTTTTTATGAGTTTTTTTCAATTTTTTTGCTCTGGCTTTGACATTTTTTTTTCTTTCAGGAATTAATTCTTCCTGAGCTGAGTTTAGACACAAAATTCACTTTGTTTGGGAAGGTGTTATCCTAAAATTGACCTTTCTTAGGCAGGAAAATCCTTGAGGAAATGGGATTTTGTTCAAAGGACCAGGAGCTTTGAGCCCAATCCTGTTGGGATTTGACCCAAAAATGGCAAAATTTTGGGGTTTTTTCTCCCCCAGCTTGGTTTCAGACATGAAATTTGTGGCAGGATTTGTTCTCCTTGGACCTGAACCCCTCTCTGAGCTTCCCAAAACGAGGAAAAACCCCAAATTCCCACTGGGGAGAAAGCAAAAATTCCCTTTTACCTGGGAATTTTGGAATCCCAGGATTCCAAAAAATCCCAATTTTGGTTTGGGAGGGACCTTAAAGCTCATCTCATTAGTGGCACTTTCCCCTCTCATAAATCCTTGGGAAACCAGGATTTATTTTAATGTTTTTTGGGAAAACTCAAAAATAATTCTGTAAAACCTCTAAGTCTGGAGTTAATAGGTTTTAAATTTTATTTTTCTTTGTTAAAACTCACTCTGTATTTTCTAATTAATGGCAATTTCCTCTCCCACAAGTCCCTGGGAAACCAGGATTTAATTTCATGTTTTTTGGAAAACCCAAAAATATTTGTGGAAAACCTCTAAATCCAGAGTTTGTAGATTTTTAATTTTATTTTTCCTTATTAAAACTCGCTGTGTATTTTCTATACTATTTTATTTCTCTTTATAAAAACTCACTCTGTATTTTCCCATTAATGGCAATTTCCTCTCTCACGGAATCCAGGATTTATTTGAATGTTTGTTGAAAAACTCAAAAATAATTCTGTAAAACCTTTAAGTCTGGAGTTAATAGATTTTAAATTTTATTTTTCTTTATTAAAACTCACTCTGTATTTTCTTATTAATGGCAATTTCCTCTCCCACAAGTCCCTGGGAAACCAGGATTTAATTTCATGTTTTTTGGGAAAACCCAAAAATATTTATGGAAAACCTCTAAATCCAGAGTTTGTAGATTTTTAATTTTATTTTTCCTTATTAAAACTCGCTGTGTATTTTCTATACAATTTTATTTCTCTTTATAAAAACTCACTCTGTATTTCCTTATGAATGGCAATTTCCTCTCTCAGGGAATCCAGGATTTATTTGAATGTTTGTTGGGAAAACTCAAAAATAATTCTGTAAAACCTTTAAGTCTGGAGTTAATAGATTTTAAATTTTATTTTTCTTTATTAAAACTCACTCTGTATTTCCTTATGAATGGCAATTTCCTCTCTGAGGGAATCCAGGATTTATTTGAATGTTTGTTGGGAAAACTCAGAAATAATTCTGTAAAACCTTCAAGTCTGGAGTTAATAGGTTTTAAATTTTATTTTTCTTTATTAAAACTCACTCTGTATTTTCTAATTAATGGCAATTTCCTCTCTCACAAGTCCCTGGGAAACCAGGATTTAATTTCATGTTTTTTTGGAAAACCCAAAAATATTTATGGAAAACCTCTAAATCCAGAGTTTGTAGATTTTTTAATTTTATTTTTTCCTTATTAAAACTCGCTGTGTATTTTCTATACAATTTTATTTCTCTTTATAAAAACTCACTCTGTATTTTCTTATTAATGGCAAGTTCCTCTCTCAGGGAATCCAGGATTTATTTGAATGTTTGTTGGGAAAACTCAGAAATAATTCTGTAAAACCTTCAAGTCTGGAGTTAATAGATTTTAAATTTTATTTTTCTTTATAAAAACTCACTCTGTATTTTCTTATTAATGGCAAGTTCCTCTCTCAGGGAATCCAGGATTTATTTTAATATTTGTTGGGAAAACTCAAAAATAATTCTGTAAAACCTCTAAGTCTGGAGTTAATAGATTTTAAATTTTATTTTTCTTTATTAAAACTCACTCTGTATTTCCTTATGAATGGCAATTTCCCCCCTCACAAGTCCCTGGGAAACCAGAATTGTTGCTCACGAGGAAGGAGGGAAAATCTGATTTTTCTGAGCTATTTTTGAAGCTGGGAGAGGAGGGGAGAACTCAACCATCTGCCAAAATCTTCCTGCAAAACCTGGAAATTCCATTTTTTCCTTCAGTGGCAAACTGGGATAAAGGGGCTGTGCCTCTGCCTGAGGCTAATTAATAATTAATAATTAATAATTAATAATTAATAATTAATAATTAAGGGAGTGGTTGGTGCAGGTGGAAGGAGGATGAGCTTCCCACGTGTTTTCTGTGTTGCAATTCCCAGCAGGAAAAATATATAATATATTCTGTGTATTCTATATATTTATTTAATTTTCATAATTTACTTTTTATTTTATATATTTATTATTATATTTACATACATTTAATATATTTATATAAATTTTCTATTTTAATTTTTATATTTATATTTTATGTATTTATAGTTCCATATTTAATACGTTTATTAAATACATTTAATGTTTATGCTATTTTTATATTTCAATATTAATTTCCATTTTATTTATATATTAATATTTTATAAATATAGACATTGCTATTATTTCAATATTTCATTTTTAATATTTACATCTATATTTTAATATATTTATATATATTCTATATATTTTTCTGTTTTAATTATATTTATATATTTCTTTTAATTGTTATATTTTTACTATATATATTCATATATTTTTCTATATTATATATTTTTAATATTTTTATTTATATATTTTTATTTATATATTTTATTTATATATTTTATTTATATATTTTATTTATATATTTAATATATTTATATATTTATAGATATAATATATATTATAATATATATAATATTTATATTGTTTTTATATTTTTATTTTATATATTTAGATAATTTTACATTTTTATATATATCTTATATATTGTATATTTCTATTATTTTATATTTTCATTTTTATATTTTTATTTATATATGTATATATGGCTTGTATATTTATATATATTTAAAATATATCTCATATTTATCTATATTTAGCTGGAATTTTAGGTAGAATATTGGGACAGTTCTGGGTGCTGAATGGAGGTGCCTGAATTTGGGGTCTCACCCACCTCCACCCCCTCCTCTGGGGCTGCTTTTCCTTTTCTGGGACTGATCCAGAGGGAGAAGGGCACCAGGACCCAGCCCGGGATTGTGCTGCTGCTTTTCCACAATTGTGTTAAATCCCAGTTCAGAGGGGTGGGCTGGGCTGGGGGTGCAGCTGGGACCCCCCGTGCTGCCCCCACCGTGCTGCCCCTTCCTTCTCCCTCCATCCCATCCCAGCTCCGGGTTTGTGTGCTGCCCCTCTCCTCCACCCCATGGAGCAGCTCCGGGTTTATGTGCTGCCCCCTCTCCTCCCTCTGCCCATAGAGCAGCTCCGGATTTACGTTCTGTCCCCCTTCTCCCTCCCCTCATCGCATGGAGCAGCTCCGGATTTACGTTCTGCCCCTCCCCTCATCCCATGGAGCAGCTCCGGGTTTGTGTGCTGCCCCTCTCCTCCATCCCATGGAGCAGCTCCGGGTTTGTGTGCTGCCCCTCTCCTCCATCCCATGGAGCAGCTCCGGGTTTGTGTGCTGCCCCCTCTCCTCCATCCCATGGAGCAGCTCCGGGTTTATGTGCTGCCCCTCTGCTCCCTCTCCTCCATCCCATGGAGCAGCTCCGGGTTTGTGTGCTGCCCCCTCCCCTCATCCCATGGAGCATCTCCGGGTTTATGTGCTGCCCCTCTGCTCCCTCCCCTCATCGCATGGAGCAGCTCCGGGTTTATGTGCTGCCCCCTCTCCTCCCTCTGCCCATGGAGCAGCTCCGGATTTACGTTCTGCCCCCCTTCTCCCTCCCCTCATCGCATGGAGCAGCTCCGGGTTTGTGTGCTGCCCCCTCTCCTCCATCCCATCCCGGCTCCGGGTTTGTGTGCTGCCCCCTCTCCTCCATCCCATAGAGCAGCTCCGGGTTTGTGTGCTGCCCCTCTCCTCCCTCCCTCATCCCATGGAGCAGCTCCGGGTTTGTGTGCTGCCCCTCTCCTCCATCCCATGGAGCAGCTCCGGGTTTATGTGCTGCCCCTCTCCTCCATCCCATGGAGCAGCTCCGGGTTTGTGTGCTGCCCCTCTCCTCCCTCCCTCATCCCATGGAGCAGCTCCGGGTTTGTGTGCTGCCCCTCTCCTCCCTCTCCTCCATCCCACGGAGCAGCTCCGGGTTTGTGTGCTGCCGCTCTCCTCCATCCCATGGAGCAGCTCCGGGTTTGTGTGCTGCCCCCTCTCCTCCATCCCATCCCAGCTCCGGGTTTGTGTGCTGCCTCTCTCCTCCCTCCCTCCGCCCCACGGAGCAGCTCCGGGTTTGTGTGCTGCCCCTCTCCTCCCTCCCTCATCGCATGGAGCAGCTCCGGGTTTATGTGCTGCCCCTCTCCTCCATCCCACGGAGCAGCTCCGGGTTTATGTGCTGCCCCCTCTCCTCCATCCCACGGAGCAGCTCCGGATTTACGTTCTCCCCCCTTCTCCCTCCCCTCATCGCATGGAGCAGCTCCGGGTTTGTGTTTGATGCTCGCCGGGCTCGCTCTGTACTGCGGCATTCCTGCTGCTGAATTATTCATTCAGCAGGGCTGGGGCTGAGTGGAGCCCGCCCTGCCCGCGCGGCTGTCCCGAGCCATTGGCGCTGCGGGTTCATGGGTGGCAGAGCTGTGGGGACACCCGGGACATTGCTGTGGCTGCCCTGGGTGGCTCCAGAGCCTGCCGGGGCTCAGAGACCAGCGCAGATTAAATATACTGTCAGAGAGCCTGTGATGTATTAAATGTACTGTCAGAGAGCCTGTGGTGTATTAAATATACTGCCATAGAGTCAGACTATCATATATTAAATACACTATCTGGTATGTTAAATATACATTCATTGAGTCAGACTATTATATATTAAATATACTAGCATAGAGTCAATCATATATTAAATATACTGTCCCAGAGTCTGTGATATATTAAATATACTACCATAGAGTCAATCATATATTAAATATACGGCCATAGAGTCAATCATGTATTAAATATACTGCCACAGAGTCTGTGATATATTAACTATACTGTCATAGAGTCTGTGATATATTAAATATACTACCATAGAGTCAATCATGTATTAAATATACTGTCATAGAGTCAATCATGTATTAAATATACTGTCCCAGAGTCTGTGATATATTAAATATACTGTCATGGAGTCAGACTATCATATATTAAATATACTATCTGATATATTAAATATACTGTCATAGAGTCTATGATATATTAAATATACTGCCATAGAGTCAATCATGTATTAAATATACTGTCATAAAGTCAGACTGTCATATATTAAATATACTGTCGTAGAGTAAATCATATATTAAATACACTATCATAGAGCCAGATTATCATATATTAAATATATACTATCTGATATATTAAATATACATTCATAGAGTCAGATTATCATATATTAAATATATACTATCTGATATATTAAATATACATTCATTGAGTCAGACTATCATATATTAAATATACTATCATAGAGTCAATCATGTATTAATTACACTATTATAGAGCCAGATTATCAAATATTAAATATACTGTCATAGAGTTTATGATATATTAAATATGGTATCATAGAGTCAGACTATCATATATTAAATACACTGACTCTATGATAGTGTATTTAATATATGATAGTGTATATTTAATATAAGATAGTCTGACTCTATGACTGTATATTTAATATATGATAGTCCATCACAGTCAGACTATAATATATTAAATACACTATCATAGAGTCTATGATATATTAAATATACTGTAATAGATTTATGATATATTAAATATGCTACCGTAGAGTCGGACTATAATATATTAAATATATACTATCATATATTAAATATATACTATCATATATTAAATATGTACTATCATATATTAAATATACTATCATAGAGTCAGTATATTTAATATATGATCGTCTGACTATGATTGTATATTTAATATATGATAGTCTGTCACAGTCAGACTATCATATATTAAATATACTATCATAGAGTCAGATTATCGTATATTAAATATACAGTCATAGAGTTTATATTAAATATGCTATCATAGAGGTAGACTATCATATATTAAATATATACTATCATATATTAAATATATACTATCATAGAGTCAAACTGTTAAATATACTGTCATAGAGTCAGAGTATCATATATTAAATATACTATCACAGAGTCGATGATATATTAAATATTCTGTCATAGAGTCAGATACTTGAGGGGCTGGCTGGTGTCTGATGTTCGTGTCCTGGACCCCTGTGGCAGGGAGGAATGATGGATCTGACTCCGTGTTTTTGAAAGGTTAATTTATAACTTTATAATGCTATCATATATTAAAAAATATATGGTACACAAATCTCTTAAATACTCATAGTATTATATCTCTGATAGTTTTGTATCTCTTAAATACAGCAAGGGGGTGGAATGAGATGGACCCAAACCATTCCATGATTCCATTTTCAGATCCTTTCTTCACTTTTCTCCCCTTTCAAGCCCTCACGTCCCACCTGGGCACACCTGAGCCGCAGCCCCAGCTGTCCTTCAGCACTTCTGAGTACACAAATCTCTTAAATACTCTGATAGTATTATCTCTCTGATATATCTCTGATAGTTTTATATCTTAAATACAGCAAGGGGGTGGAATGAGATGGGCTTCAAGGTCCATTTCCACCCAAACCATTCCATGATTCCACCTTCCTTCCCTTTCAAGCCCTCAAGTCTCACCTGGGCACACCTGAGCCCAGCCCTCCAGCACACAAATCTCTTAAATACTCTGATAGTTTTAGATCTCTGATATATTATATCTCTGATGGTTTTATATCTCTTAAATACAGCAAGGGGGTGGAATGAGATGGACCCAAACCATTCCATGATTCCATTTTCAGATCCTTTCTTCACTTTTCTCCCCTTTCAAGCCCTCACGTCTCACCTGGGCACACCTGAGCCGCAGCCCCAGCTGTCCTTCAGCACTTCTGAGTACACAAATCTCTTAAATACTCTGATACTCTTAAATACAGCAAGGGGGTGGAATGAGATGGACCCAAACCATTCCACAGCTCCATTTTCAGATCCTTTCTTTCACCTTCCTCCCCTTTCCAGCCTACATGTCCCACCTGGGCACACCTGAGCCCAGCCCTCCAGCACACAGATCTCTTAAATACTCATAGTATTATATCTCTGATAGTATTTTATGTCTGATAGTTTTATATCTCTTAAATACAGCAAGGGAGTGGAATGAGATGGACCCAAACCATTCCATGATTCCATTTTCAGATCCTTTCTTCACCTTCTTTCCTTTCAAGCCCTCATGTCCCACCTGGGCACACCTGAGCCACAGCCCCAGGTGTTCTCTGCTGCCCTCCAGCACACAAATCTCTTAAATACTCTGATAGTATTATATCTCTGATACATTATATCTCTGATAGTTTTATATCTTAAATACAGCAAGGGGGTGGAATGAGATGGGCTTCAAGGTCCATTTCCACCCAAACCATTCCATGATTCCATTTTCAGATCCTTTCTTCACTTTCCTCCCTTTCAAGCCCTCATGTCCCACCTGGGCACACCTGAGCCACAGCCCCAGCTGTCCTTCAGCACTTCTGAGTACACAAATCTCTTAAATACTCTGATACTCTTAAATGCAGCAAGGGGGTGGAATGAGATGGACCCAAACCATTCCACAGCTCCATTTTCAGATCCTTTCTTTCACCTTCCTCCCCTTTCCAGCCCTCATGTCCCACCTGGGCGCACCTGAGCCCAGCCCTCCAGCACACAGATCTCTTAAATACTCATAGTATTATATCTCTGATAGTATTTTATGTCTGGTAGTTTTATTTCTCTTAAATACAGCAAGGGGGTGGAATGAGATGGACCCAAACCATTCCACAGCTCCATTTTCAGATCCTTTCTTTCACCTTCCTCCCCTTTCCAGCCCACATGTCCCACCTGGGCGCACCTGAGCCCAGCCCTGCAGCACACAGATCTCCTGAACACTCTGACCTGGCTGGAGGAGCTCTGAGCACCCCTCAGGACCCCCAGATCCTCGCCGTGTTTCTCCAGGGCTGCTGGGGGACGGATGCTGCGTCTTTAACGCGGCTCCGGCTGCGCGGAGGCAGCAGCTCCATTGAAGATTTGCAGGAGAGCAGGAGGGGGCTGTGTGGATGTGGCTATTGGCAGAGCTGTGCTGACATCTCTAGGAGCTGCTGAGCTGCTTGTCAGAGCCCCCAGCAGCAGCAGAAATCAGGTTTTTGGGGGTTTTTTTGGGTATTTTTTATTCGGGAGAGCTGGCGGGGGCTCCCCGGGAGCCGGATTATCCTGGCAGAATTCCTCTTGAACTGCTCGTGGCCATGGAGTCTCCGCTGAAATCAGCAAACAGCTGACGTGCTCAGAGTGCAGAACCACCAGGGTGAGTTTATTTTTAGAATGAGGTTTTAATTATTTGAGAGAAAAAAAAAAAAAAAAAATTGGTCAGACTTTTCTTTTCCCCCTTTTCCCCGGCGCAAAACGCGGTGTAAATGTGGGTGAATGTTTCAGTGTGGCTCTCCCCTTGGTAAACGCCAGGATTTCTGCTGCTGTTAATTTAAAATGGAGCTGGACTAAATAAAAATGTGGCTCTGAGGGGGTTTGGGAGGGTGAGATGAGCTCTGCTCTTGTTCCTTTTGTGATTCTGCCGGGGATTCACCTCGGGAGAGAGGGAGAGAGGGAATCCCCTGTGCTCTGCCGTGTCATTAAGGAGTTCCCCTGACAGCATCATGGAATCTCCTTGTGCTCCGACGTCTGCAGCTGGGTACTTCCCCTCGTTCTGCACAGACAGAACCTTCCCTGCTCCTTTTCTGGGTTATTTTTTAGTGGATTTATGTGGTTGGAGGTTTTTAATTGATGGGGAATGTTGGTTACCAGCTTGGCATCATGCCCTGTGACGTTTTTGGGGTGGCTTATGCAATTTGGTGTTCTGTAGGATGGTGCTTGTGTTCACTGATCCATTAACCTCATTTTTAAGTTAATGTAAATTAATTTAAACCCCTCACTGAGCTGAGTTTAGAGGAAGGATGAACTTGGATTGATTTTCCCCCTCCTCGCCTCATGCAGTTTTGCCTAGAAGAAGTTTTGCTCTCCCCATCCCAGATTTAGTGCTGGGAGCTGGATGTTTTTAGGATTGAGGTGTGGTTATTGCACTTTGGGATCTCAGGATCTCTCTGCCTGCTCCTCACACTCCATCCCAACTTCTGCAGCTTGCAGGTTCTGCAGAGACAGAACCTTCCCTGATCCTTTTCTGGGTTAATTTTTAGTGGATTTATTTCTTTGGAGCTTTTTATTTGATGGGGGAATGTTGGTTACCGGCTTGGCACCGTGCCCTGTGACGTTTTTGGGGTGGCTTATGCAATTTAGTGTTCTGTAGGATGGTGCTTGTGTTCTCTGATCCATTAACCCCATTTTTAAATTAATGTAAATTTAATGTAAATTAAGTTCTGCTCTCCTCATCCCAGATTTGGTGCTGGGAGCTGGATTTTTTTAGCTGCATTTTTTTAGGGTTGAGGTGTGGTTATTGTACTTTGGGATCTCAGGATCTCTCTGCCTGCTCCTCACACTCCACACTCCATCCCAACTTCTGCAGCTTGCTCCTGGGTACTTCCCCTCGTTCTGCAGAGACAGAACCTTCCCTGATCCTTTTCTGGGTTAATTTTTAGTGGGTTTATTTCTTTGGAGCTTTTTATTTGATGGGGGAATGTTGGTTGCCGGCTTGGCACCGTGCCCTGTGACGTTTTTGGGGTGGCTTATGCAATTTGGTGTTCTTTAGGATGGTGCTTGTGTTCACTGATCCATTAACCTCATTTTTAAGTTAATGTAAATTAATTTAAACCCCTCACTGAGCTGAGTTTAGAGGAAGGATGAACTTGGATTGATTTTCCCCCTCCTCGCCTCATGCAGTTTTGCCTAGAAGAAGTTTTGCTCTCCCCATCCCAGATTTAGTGCTGGGAGCTGGATGTTTTTAGGATTGAGGTGTGGTTATTGCACTTTGGGATCTCAGGATCTCTCTGCCTGCTCCTCACACTCCATCCCAACTTCTGCAGCTTGCAGGTTCTGCAGAGACAGAACCTTCCCTGATCCTTTTCTGGGTTAATTTTTAGTGGATTTATTTCTTTGGAGCTTTTTATTTGATGGGGGAATGTTGGTTGCTGGCTTGGCACCGTGCCCTGTGACGTTTTTGGGGTGGCTTATGCAATTTAGTGTTCTGTAGGATGGTGCTTGTGTTCAGTGATCCATTAACCCCATTTTTAAATTAATGTAAATTTAATGTAAATTAAGTTCTGCTCTCCTCATCCCAGATTTGGTGCTGGGAGTTGGATTTTTTTAGCTGCATTTTTTTAGGATTGAGGTGTGGTTATTGTACTTTGGGATCTCAGGATCTCTCTACCTGCTCCTCACACTCCACACTCCATCCCAACTTCTGCAGCTTGCTCCTGGGTACTTCCCCTCGTTCTGCAGAGACAGAACCTTCCCTGATCCTTTTCTGGGTTAATTTTTAGTGGATTTATTTCTTTGGAGCTTTTTATTTGATGGGGGAATGTTGGTTACCGGCTTGGCACCGTGCCCTGTGACGTTTTTGGGGTGGCTTATGCAATTTGGTGTTCTGTAGGATGGTGCTTGTGTTCTCTGATCCATTAACCCCATTTTTAAATTAATGTAAATTTAATGTAAATTAAGTTCTGCTCTCCTCATCCCAGATTTGGTGCTGGGAGCTGGATTTTTTTAGCTGCATTTTTTTAGGATTGAGGTGTGGTTATTGTACTTTGGGATCTCAGGATCTCTCTGCCTGCTCCTCACACTCCATCCCAACTTCTGCAGCTTGCAGGTTCTGCAGAGACAGAACCTTCCCAGATCCTTTTCTGGGTTATTTTTTAGTGGGTTTATTTCTTTGGAGCTTTTTATTTGATGGGGGAATGTTGGTTACCGGCTTGGCACCGTGCCCTGTGACGTTTTTGGGGTGGCTTATGCAATTTAGTGTTCTGTAGGATGGTGCTTGTGTTCTCTGATCCATTAACCCCATTTTTAAATTAATGTAAATTTAATGTAAATTAAGTTCTGCTCTCCTCATCCCAGATTTGGTGCTGGGAGTTGGATTTTTTTAGCTGCATTTTTTTAGGGTTGAGGTGTGGTTATTGCACTTTGGGATCTCAGGATCTCTCTACCTGCTCCTCACACTCCACACTCCATCCCAACTTCTGCAGCTTGCTCCTGGGTACTTCCCCTCGTTCTGCAGAGACAGAACCTTCCCTGATCCTTTTCTGGGTTAATTTTTAGTGGATTTATTTCTTTGGAGCTTTTTATTTGATGGGGGAATGTTGGTTGCTGGCTTGGCACCGTGCCCTGTGACGTTTTTGGGGTGGCTTATGCAATTTGGTGTTCTGTAGGATGGTGCTTGTGTTCACTGATCCATTAACCTCATTTTTAAATTAATGTAAATTAATTTAAACCCCTCACTGAGCTGAGTTTAGTGGAATGTCCATCATCCAGTTTAGCCTAGAAGTTGTTCTGCTCTCCTCATCCCAGATTTAGTGCTGGGAGCTGGATTTTTTTAGGATTGAGGTGTGGTTATTGCACTTTGGGATCTCAGGATCTCTCTGCCTGCTCCTCACACTCCACACTCCATCCCAACTTCTGCTGGCAGCCAACAAATCAAATTAATTTTTTTCTTTGAATCATTATTTTCCCATTTTTTTTTTTTTCTCTGTTTAATCCATTTCTGGGTCTCACCTGGAGAACACCCAGAGTTGGCCATGGGATGAGTGTGGGGAAAAGCAGGAGGAGGGATCCCCACAACCTTCCTGCCTTTTCCTTTTCTCCTCTGGAGCTTTTCTGGGAGCTGCTGGACAAACTTTGTGTTTGCCAGCTGGGCAAGGGCAGGGAATTCCTTGTTCCCTCATCCAGATTTTCAGTGCTGCTGCTCCTGCCTGGCACAGGCTGGGCAGAGGAGCAGGTGCCAGCAGGAGGAGAGTTTTCCACGTTGTCCTGCTTGGTTTTCCACGTTGTCCTACTTGGTTTTCCATTTTTTCCTGCTTGGTTTTCCTGCTTGGATTTCCATTTTTTCCTGCTTGGATTTCCATTTTTTCCTGCTTGGTTTTCCTGGTTAGTTTTCCATGTTTTCCTGGTTGATTTTCCTGGTTAGTTTTCCAAGTTTCCGTGCTTGGTTTTCCAAGTTTCCGTGCTTGGTTTTCCTTGTTTTCCTGCTTGGTTTTCCTGCTTGATTTTCCAGGTTTTCCTGGTTAGTTTTCCGGGTTTCCCTGCTTGATTTTCCATGTTCTCCTGGTTGGTTTTCCTGGTTAGTTTTCCCATGTTTTCCTGGTTGGTTTTCCATGTTCTCCTCGTTGATTTTCCATTTTTTCCTGGTTGGTTTTCCAGGTTGTCTTTCCTTGTTTTTCCGGTTGGTTTTCCATGTTCTCCTCGTTGATTTTCCTTGTTTCCCTGATTGGTTTTCCTGGTTAGTTTCCCCTGTTTTCCTGGTTGATTTTCCATTTTTTCCTAGTTGGTTTTCCATGTTCTCCTGGTTTGTTTTCCATGTCTTCCTGCTTGGTTTTCCTGCTTGGTTTTCCATTTTTTTTCCTGGTTGGTTTCCCAGGCTTTCCTGGTTGGTTTTCCTGGTTAATTTTCCTTGTTTTCCTGGTTAGTTTTCCATGTTCTCCTGCTTGGTTTTCCTTGTTTTCCTGCTTGGTTTTCCACATTTTCCTGGTTAGTTTTCCATGTTCTCCTGGTTAGTTTTCCTGGTTGGTTTTCCTGGTTAGGTTTCCTTGCTGTCCTGGTTGATTTTCCTGGTTGGTTTTCCATTTTTTCCTGGTTGGTTTTCCGTGTTTCCCTGGTTGGTTGTCCTGGTTGGTACCTCTGGTGCAGGTAGAAGGAATTCTGCTCGAGTTTCTCTAAAAAATCAGTGGAGGGATTTCTACAGTTTTAAACAGGTTTCAGGAATAGTTCCCTGAGAAAAATGGGATTAAACTGTTTTAAACAGGTCTTAGGAACAGTTCCCTGAGAAAAATGGGATTAAACTGTTTTAAACAGGTCTCAGGAACACTTCCCTTAGAAAAATGGGATTTCTGCAGTTTTAATCAGGCCTAAGGAACACTTCCCTTAGAAAAATGGGATTAAACAGTTTTAAACAGGCCTAAGGAACCCTTCCCTAAGAAAAATGGGATTAAACAGTTTTAAACAGGCCTGAGGAACACTTCCCTAAGAAAAATGGGATTAAACAGTTTTAAATAGGTCTCAGGAACAGTTCCCTAAGAAAAATGGGATTAAATAGTTTTAAACAGGCCTAAGGATCACTTCCCTAAGAAAAATGGGATTTCTGCAGTTTTAAACAGGCCTAAGGAACCCTTCCCTAAGAAAAATGGGATTAAACAGTTTTAAACAGGCCTAAGGAACCCTTCCCTAAGAAAAATGGGATTTCTGCAGTTTTAATCAGGCCTAAGGAGCACTTCCCTAAGAAAAATGGGATTAAACAGTTTTAAACAGGCCTAAGGATCACTTCCCTAAGAAAAATGGGATTTCTGCAGTTTTAAACAGGCCTAAGGAACCCTTCCCTAAGAAAAATGGGATTAAACAGTTTTAAACAGGCCTAAGGAACACTTCCCTTAGAAAAATGGGATTTCTGCAGTTTTAAACAGGCCTGAGGAACACTTCCCGTAGAAAAATGGGATTTCTGCAGTTCTAAACAGGTCTCAGGAACACTTCCCTAAGAAAAATGGGATTAAACAGTTTTAAACAGGCCTGAGGAACCCTTCCCTAAGAAAAATGGGATTAAACAGTTCTAAACAGGCCTGAGGAACAGTTCCCTAAGAAAAATGGGATGAAACAGTTTCAGACAGGCCCTTCAGCATCCTGGCCCTGAGGGAAGCAGGTGGATAAATCCCTGGCTTTTCAGGAAACCCCTGTGGTGGACAGCCCTGGTTCATTCATCGTTGCTGGGAAACTGCTTTGACGTCAGGGCAGCGTTTCCCTGCTCTGGGGATGATGGAGACAGGAATAGCTCGGGCTGAGGACGTGGGAAATGCTGTGAAATGGAGCTGGGAGCTCTGACAGGGAATTCTCAGCCTGAATTCCTCCTCTCTGTGCCAGAAATTCTGCACAGGATCTGTCCACAAAGCTCTGGTGCTGCACTGGGAGCCTTTCCTTTATTCTCCAGGGCTGGGGCATTGATCATCCTGCGCTTTTTGGCTCTTTTGGGGTTGGATTTTTTGCTGTTGAATTTAGGATTTTTTCCTCACAGAGATTTTGGAAGGGAAGGGTGAGAAGGTTTTAAAGCACCACCCAAAAATAAAAGGAAAAAGGGAGCAGCAGGATCAAAATTTCCTTTCTTTTCAACATCAAATCAATAATTTCACTTTTCCTACATGAGGGATTAGCAGGACAGAGAATTTTTGTTCAGCAGCAGGACTGAGAGTGGCCCTTGCTGTGGAGAGCTCCAGGCTGGGAAAACTTGATATTAAAACAATTTAATCCCATTTTTCTTAGGGAAGGGTTCCTTAGTATTTAAAACTGTTTAATCCCATTTTTCTCAGGGAAAACTGTTTAATCCCATTTTTCTTAGGGAAGGGTTCCTCAGGCCTGTTTAAAACAGTTTAATCCCATTTTTCTCAGGGAATTTTTCCTCAGGCCTGTTCGATTCCTGGCCTGTTTGTGCAGTTGATTCTTTTCTCTCAGTGTCTGGGATCATCCTTCACTTTTTGTCTCTTTTGGGGTTGGATTTTTTTGCTGTTGAATTTAGGATTTTTTCCTCACAGAGATTTTAGAAAGGAAAGGTGAGAATGTTATTGCTCAGCCTAAAGCATCTCCCAAAAATGAAAGGAAAAAGGAGCAGCAGGATCCTTTATTTTTTCAACATCAAATCCATAATTTCACATTTTTTTCAGCTGCAGGACTGAGAGTGACCCTTGCTGCTGGGA
The DNA here is from genome assembly GCA_021963965.1 of Artemisiospiza belli. NCBI lineage: Eukaryota > Metazoa > Chordata > Aves > Passeriformes > Passerellidae > Artemisiospiza > Artemisiospiza belli. The sequence goes on from JAKDEW010000064.1 coordinate 2,002,717, forward strand.
GTTCTAAGCTTGGAAAACTTGAAATTAAAATTGTTTAATCCCATTTTTCCTAGGGAAGGCTTCCTTAGGCCTGTTTAAAACTGTTTAATCCCATAAAAATGTTCCTATGAAATATAAAATTACTACTATAAAATATAAAAATACTTCTATGAAATATAAAATTATTTCTATAAAATAGGAAAATATTTGTATAAAATAGAAAAAATATTTTTATAAAATAGAAAAATATTTCTAGAAAATAGAAAATATTTCTATACAATTATTTATATAAAATATAAAAATATTTGTATAAATTATAAAAATATTTGTATAAGATATAAAATTTCTATAAAAAAGAAAATATTTCTATAAAATAGAAAATATTTCTATAGAATTATTTATATAAAATATAAGCATTAAACTTTTATCCACCTCTATGTGATTCCTGGGTATCACATGGAAATTATTTTGACAGCCCAGGCCACACTTTTGGAATAAAGTGAGAACCAGTTTTCAGCTCTCTTGACTTTAATCTTGATGGAGGAAGGTAACAAAATATCAGAATATTTAATTCCCCATTAAATTATATTTACTTTGAGGTGTTTTCCACAAGGAAACCTCCTGATTCCCCAGCATTCCCTTGGACTCAGCTGCATTTCCTCTCTGCATGTTCATAAAAAGTTTTTAATTCTTTTTATTGGAGTCCAACCCTTCCATCCGCATCATTATTTCAGAATTTGATGTCATGAGGGGGTGGAAATGAGGATTTCAAGCAGTGACTCAGCACAGGCACTGCAGGCACCTCCAGCCTCTTGGGGGGAATTATTTTTTGCTGTTTTTTGGGGTTTTTTCCCATTGAATTTGGGTTTTTCCTCCTCCAGATTTTGGGAAATGAGGGGTGAGAAGGTTCTTGCTGAGCCTGAAATGAAATTAAAGGAGCTGTGAGGAATTAATAAATTAATTCCTTCTGTTGTTGACAATGAGGAGAGAATTCAGGAGAAGTGGCTTTGAGGTTGGAGTTGATGAATTTTGGGATTTTTGGGATTTTTGGGGTGTTTGTCCTGGTGCGAGCTGGGAGAGGAAGGAGCTCTAAAGTTTTTTTACCTGATGGAGCCATTTCAGGACATTTTTATCACACTAATTTTTAATTTGTTACACTTGCTGTGGAATTCCCTGGATGAGAATCTCAACTTCTTATTTTCTGATAGATATGATATTAAAAATGCAATACTAAAAGAAACAGAGAAATGATACAGACAGTAGGGCAGAATCTTGCTGTGTTTTTTTATTTTCCTGTTGAATTTGGGTTTTTCCATCCTCCAGATTTTGGGAAATGAGGGGTGAGAAGGTTCTTGCTGAGCCTGAAATGAAATTAAAGGAGCTGGGAGGGAGGGAGGAAGGAATGAAATAATTTTTTCTGTTGTTGATAATGAGGAGAGAATTCAGGAGAAGTGGCTTTGAGGTTGATGAATTTTGGGATTTTTGGGGTTTTTGTGGTGCTTGTCCTGGTGCGAGCTGGGAGAGGAAGGAGCTCTAAAGGTTTTTTACCTGATGGAGCCATTTCAGGACATTTTATCACACTGATTTTTAATTTATTACACTTGCTGTGGAATTCCCTGGATGAGAATCCCGACTCCATGTTTCAGAAAGTTGATTTATTATTTTCTGATAGATATGATATTAAAACTGCAATACTAAAAGAAACAGAGAAATGATACAGACAGTAGGGCAGAATCTTGCTGTGTTTTTTTATTTTCCTGTTGAATTTGGGTTTTTCCCTCCTCCAGATTTTGGGAAATGAGGGGTGAGAAGGTTCTTGCTGAGCCTGAAATGAAATTAAAGGAGCTGTGAGGAATTAATGAATTAATTCCTTCTATTGTTGATTATGAGGAGAGAATTCAGGAGAGGTGGCTTTGAGGTTGGAGTTGATGAATTTTGGGATTTTTGGGGTTTTTGGGGTGCTTGTCCTGGTGTGAGCTGGGAGGGGAAGGAGCTCTAAATGACATTTTGGATACAATAAATTCATTTCCTATACAATAAACTGCATTTTCTATAAGATAACTTATTGTATACAATAAAGGGCATTTTTATGCAATAAGTTGCATTTTGTATAGAATAAATTGCATTTTGCATACAATAAATTATTGTTTACAATAACCTGCATTTTGTATGCAATAAACTGCATTTTCTATACAATAAATGGCATTTTGAAGACAAGAAGTTATTATATGCAATAAATTGCATTTTCTAGACAATAAATTGCATTTCCTATACAATAAACTGCATTTCCTAAGCACTAAGTTATTGTATACAATAAACTGCATTTTGTATGCAATAAACTGCATTTTGTATACAATAAATGGCATTTTGTATACAATAAGTTATTGTATACAATAAATGGCATTTTGTATACAATAAGTTATTGTATACAATAAACTGCATTTTGTATGCAATAAATGACATTTACTATACAATTAATTGCACTGTGCATACAATAAGTGATTGTACACAATAAACTGCATTTTGTATGCAATAAATGGCATTTTGTATACAATAAATGGCATTTTATATACAATAAGTTATTGTATACAATAAATGGCATTTTGTATGCAATAAATGGCATTTTGTATACAATAATTTTATTGTATACAATAAATGGCATTTTGTATACAATAAGTTATTGTATACAATAACCTGCATTTTGTATGCAGTAAATGACATTTTCTGTACAATTAATTGCACTGTGCATACAATAAGTGATTGTACACAATAAACTGCATTTTGTATGCAATAAACTGCATTTTGTATACAATAAGTTATTGTATACAATAAATGGCATTTTGTATACAATTAGTTATTGTATACAATAACCTGCATTTTGTATACAATAAATGACATTTACTATACAATTAATTGCACTGTGCATACAATAAGTTATTGTATGCAATAAACTGCATTTTGTATGCAATAAATGGCATTTTGTATACAATAAGTTATTGTATACAATAAACTGCATTTTGTATGCAATAAATGGCATTTTGTATACAATAAGTTATTGTATACAATAAATGGCATTTTGTATACAATAAGTTATTGTATACAATAACCTGCATTTTGTATACTATAAATGACATTTACTGTACAATTAATTGCACTGTGCATACAATAAGTTATTGTACACAATAAACTGCATTTTGTATGCAATAAACTGCATTTTGTATACAATAAATGGCATTTTGTATACAATTAGTTTTTGTATACAATAAATGGCATTTTGTATACAATAAGTTATTGTATACAATAACCTGCATTTTGTCTACAATAAACGACATTTTCCATACATTGAGTTGCATTTTGCTTACAATAAGTTATTGCATACAAGAAATCCCATTTCCTATACAATAAATTACATTTTCCATACAATAAATTGAATTTTCAGAGCAGCCTGGAGCCCCCATCCCTCATTCCATCCCTTCCCCCCCCCAGCCCCACCGCCCCCATTTCCCTCTCCCTGAGTCACCCCCGCCCCGTTGCCCGTGGCAACACCGCCCCGTTGCCATGGAGCTCGGCCTCCCATTGGCTGCCGGGCAGCCAATCAGGGAATTGCTGGCCGGAGCGTCACTGGTACCCGGCGGGAGGATGGGAGGCGATGGGTGCTGGGTGATGCTGCCCCCAAACTGGGCAAAATGGGGAAATGATGGGATGGACTGGGCTTGGGTGAGGCCAGGGAGGGCAGCGAGGATGGTGAGGGTGTCACTGTCACAGTGTCTGAAAATCCCCTGGCCAGGCTTGTTCTCCTGGGGGGATGAGGAGCCTCAGAGGAAAATGAAAATGATTGAAAACAAATGAAAAAAAAAATTGAAAACAAATGAAAAATGAAAGCAGTAATTATCTGATTGCTTCTCCTGTGTTTTGCTGCTTTAGAATGTGTTTGGGGATTGTTCTCCTGGGGGGATGAGGAGCCTCAGAGGAAAAGGAAAATTATTGAAAAAAAAAGAAAAAAAATTGAAAAAAATGAAAAAAAACCCCCTGAAAACAAATGAAAAATGAAAGCAATAATTATCTGATTCTTCTCCTGTGTTTTGCTGCTTTAGAATGTGTTTGGAGATTGTTCTCCTGGGGGGATGAGGAGCCTCAGAGGAAAAGGAAAATTATTGAAAAAAAAAAGAAAAAAAATTGAAAAAAATGAAGAAAAAATTGAAAACAAATGAAAAATGAAAGCAGTAATTATCTGATTGCTTCTCCTGTGTTTTGCTGCTTTAGAATGTGTTTGGGGATTGTTCTCCTGGGGAGCTGAGGAGCCTCAGAGGAAAATGAAAATAACTGAAAAAAAAAAGAAAAAAAAATGAAAAAAATGAAAAAAAAAACCTGAAAACAAATGAAAAATGAAAGCAATAATTATCTCATTTGCTTCTCCTCTGTTTTGCTGCTTTAGAATGTGTTTGGAGATTGTTCTCCTGGGGGGATGAGGAGCCTCAGAGGAAAATGAAAATAACTGAAAATAAAAAGAAAAAAAATTGAAAAAAATGAAGAAAAAATTGAAAAAAAATGAAAAATGAAAACAGTAATTATCTGATTCTTCTCCTGTGTTTTGCTGCTTTGGAATGTGTTTGGAGATTGTTCTCCTGGGGGGATGAGGAGCCTCAGAGGAAAAGGAAAATTATTGAAAAAAAAAAAAGAAAAAAATTGAAAAAAATGAAGAAAAAAATTGAAAACAAATGAAAAATGAAAACAATAATTATCTGATTGCTTCTCCTGTGTTTTGCTGCTTTAGAATGTGTTTGGAGATTGTTCTCCTGGGGGGATGAGGAGCCTCAGAGGAAAATGAAAATAACTGAAAAAAAAAAAGAAAAAAATTGAAAAAAATGAAGGAAAAATTGAAAACAAATGAAAAATGAAAGCAGTAATTATCTGATTGCTTCTCCTGTGTTTTGCTGCTTTAGAATGTGTTTGGGGATTGTTCTCCTGGGGAGCTGAGGAGCCTCAAAGGAAAATGAAAATAACTGAAAAAAAAAAGAAAAAAAAATGAAAAAAATGAAAAAAAAAACCTGAAAACAAATGAAAAATGAAAGCAATAATTATCTCATTTGCTTCTCCTCTGTTTTGCTGCTTTAGAATGTGTTTGGAGATTGTTCTCCTGGGGGGATGAGGAGCCTCAGAGGAAAAGGAAAATTATTTAAAAAAAAAAAGAAAAAAAATTGAAAAAAATGAAGAAAAAATTGAAAACAAATGAAAAATGAAAGCAGTAATTATCTGTTTGCTTCTCCTGTGTTTTGCTGCTTTAGAATGTGTTTGGAGATTGTTTCATTGGATTCTGGTGTGAATTGTTTTGACTCTTTGACCAGTCAGGGCCAAACTGTGTTGGGATTCTGGAGAGAGTCACAAGTTTTCATTATTATCTTTTTAGCCTTCTGTAAATGTAATTTCTGTATTCTTTAGTTAGTTAGTCTGAGCTCCTGTCTGGAAGGGCAGGTGTCCTCAGGATGGTGTCACAAAATTCACATTGTCTGAAAAACCCCTTGGCCAGGATTGTTCTCCTGAGGAGCTGAGGAACCTCAGAGGAAAATGAAAATAACTGATAAAAAAAAAAGAAAAAAAAAAAGAAAAAAATGAAAAATGAAAACAACTGAAAAAAAAAAGAAAAAAAAATTGAAAACAAATGGAAAATGAAAACAATAATTATCTCATTTGCTGCTCCTCTGTTTTGCTGCTTTGGGATGGGTTTGGGGATTGTTCACCCACAGGCGATTGTTTCATTTGGTTTCTGGTGTGAGTTGTATTCTTTGGAATAGTTGAGTGTAGTATTCTGGGATATAATATAGTATTATAAAATAATACAGTACTATAAAATGATATAATACTGAATATAATGTAGTGTTATAAAATGGAGACTGAAATGTGACTCTGGAAAGAGTCGCGAGTTTTTGTTATTGCCCTCAATCCCCACCTCAAACCACTCAATTCCCATTTCTGACCCCTCAATGCCCCCCTCAAACCCCTCAATCCCATTTTAGACCCCTCAATCCCCACCTCAAACCCCTCCATCCCCATTTCAGACCCCTCCATCCCCATTTTTGACCCCTCCAGCCCTTCTCAAACCTCTCAATCCCCACCTCAAACCCCTCCATCTCCCCTCAGACCCCCTCAGACCCCTCAATCCCCATTTCCGATGCCTCAATCTGCCCTCAGACCCCTCCATATCCCCTTAAACCCCTCAATCCCATCTTCAAACCCCTCCATCCCCATCTCAGACCCCTCCATCCCCATTTCAGACCCCTCAATCTCCCTGTCAGACCCCTCCATCCTCACTTCAAACCCATCAATCCCCGCCTCAGACCCCTCCATCCCCATTTCAGGCCCCTCAACCCCCCCCTCAAACTCCTCAATCCCCCTTTCAGACCCCTCCATATCCCCTTAAACCCCTCAATCCCCACCTCAAACCCTTCAATCCCTATTTCTGACCCTTCAATGCCCATTTCAGACCCCTCCATCCCCATTTTTGACCCCTCCAGCCCTTCACAAACCTCTCAATTCCCACCTCAAACCCCTCCATCTCCCCTCAGACCCCCTCAGACCCCTCAATCCCCATTTCCGACCCCTCAATCCCCCCTCAGACCCCTCCATATCCCCTTAAACCCCTCAATCCCATCTTCAAACTCCTCAATCCGTATTTCTGACCCGTCAATCCCCATTTCAGAGCCCTCCATCCACCTCTCAGACCCCCTCAAACCCCTCCATCTCCCCTCAATCCCCATTTCAGACCCTTCCATCTGCTCTCGTCCCCCCTATCCCCCCCTCAGAGCCCTCCATCTCCCCTCAAACCCCTCAATCCCCATTTCAGACCCCTCAATCCCCATCTCAAACCCTTCAGTCCCCATTACTGACCCCTCCATCTCCCCTCAAACTCCTCCATCTCCCCCTCAGACCACTCAATCCCCACCTCAGACCCCTCAATCCCCTTTTCAGACCCCTCAATCCCCACCTCAGACCCCTCCATCCCACCTTAGACCCCTCAATCCCCATTTCAGACCCCTCCATCCTCACTTCAAACCCCTCCCTCCCCTCCTCAGACCCCTCCATCTCCCCTCAAACTCCTCAATCCCCATTTCTGACCCCTCCATCCCCCTCTCAGGCTCCTCCATATCCCCTCAGGCCCCTCCATCTCCACCTCAAACCCTTCAATCCCCACCTCAGACCCCCTCAAACCCCTCCATCCCCCCCTCAGACCCCCCCAATCCCCATTTCTGACCCCTCCATCCCCCCTCAGACCCCTCAATCCCCATTTTCAGCCCCCTCCATCCCCAGCTCTGTGTGTGGGCAGCTGCAGCCATGTGTCTCCTTTGCCACCCTCGTTTTTTGCTCTGTTCCCTGAGAAACAAGGCCAGGAACAGGAGTTTATTTAGCAGGAGCTTCCTGCCTTTCCCAGATCTGCTGCCAGATCCATCTGAGCTGGAAATTCAGAACTTTCCTTGCTTTAATTCCCTCACAGCTGCAAAGTGCAGGTGGCAAAAAGGCGGCAGAGGTGGAATTCCACGTTCATTTCTGCAGTGAGGAGGAGGATTTCAATGTGCCCTGACTCCCTGACCCTTTTAGGGCAGGAAATATCCCAGAAAATATTCCCATTTTCCTCAGTCCCTGCTGCCATTTTCCAATCTCCATCCTCCCCCATTCCTCCCTTCCACCTTTACTCATTTTTTTTATTCCTGACACACATTTTTTGCTGCATCTGGGTCATTTTTTTTTCCTCTCTCTCTCTCTCTCTGCCAAAGCCCAGCTCAGTCCCACCCACCCTCCTTGAGTGCTCTGAACTTGAAATTTCTCCACCAAACGCCGTCTGTCACCGTCACTCTGTGTCTGCCACCCCCTCACTGCATCCCACGGCTGCCCCAGGGAGCTGGGGCTGATTCATTCATCCTGCAAGGAACCCTCCTCTGGAAAACAAAAATTTCCCCTGATTTCTGCATGTCCTGCTGGGGATGGGAGCTGGAACAGGAGGGGGCAGCTGATAAAATGTCATTTTTGTGCCTCTCTGAGTTTGTCTTTTCTGGGAAATCTGATCAGCGTGATGCTGAAGTTACGTTGCCAGCACGACAGGAAAAAAAATCCTGTTATCATTCTTAAATTTGGCTGAGGTGTTTGGCTTGGGGGGAAAAACTTGTTAGAGGGTGGGTGGTGCAAAAGGGAATGAGCTGTACGAATTTATTTCAGTGCCATGTGTGCAGATCCGGTGCTGCCTCCTCCCTTCCCTTCCCTTCCCCAAAATCTGCTCCACATCCTCTTGGAATATTTACACCCCGAGCCTGGAGCAGTTTGGAATATTTTGGGGTGGGAGGAGGCAGAGTTTGCCACCTTCACCCCCTGCAAAAATCATCCCACAACTCAGGCAGAGTGTTCCCTTTTCCCTTCCTGACCCAATTCCTGTTGGAGCAGCGTGGGATTCCCTCATGAGGGGAATTTTCTGGGATATTTCTCTCTCCCTGCACCTTTATCCCTTGAATTTTCTGCGATATTTCATTTTCCCCATGAATTTTCCTGCATATTTCCCTCCCTGCACCTTATCCCTATGAATTTTCTGGGATATTTCCTTTTCTCTGTGAATATTCTGGGATATTTCCTTTTCCCTATGAATTTTTTGGGATATTTCCCTCCCTGCGCCTTATCCCTATGAATTTTCTGGAATATTTCCTTTTCCCCATGAATTTTCTGGGATATTTTCCCTCCTTGCACCTTTTCCCCATGAATTTTATGGGATATTTCCTTTCCCCATGAATTTTCAGGGATATTTCCTTTTCCCAATGAATTTTCTGGAAAATTTCTGCCTCCCCATGAATTTTCTGGGATATTTCCTTTTCCCCATGAATTTTCTGGGATATTTTCCCTCCCTGCAACTTTTTTACATGGATTTTCTGGGATATTTCCTTTTCCCCATGAATTTTCTGGGATATTTCCATTTCCCCATTAATTTTCTGGGATATTTCCCTCCCTGCACCTTTTCCCTATGAATTTTCTGGGGTATTTCCTTTTCCTCATGAATTTTCAGGGATATTTCCATTTCCCCATGAATTTTCTGGGATATTTCCCTCCCTGCACCTTTTCCCTATGAATTTTCTGGGATATTTCCATTTCCCTATGAATTTTTAGGGATATTTCCTTTTCCCAATGAATTTTCTGGAAAATTTCTGCCTCCCCATGAATTTTCTGGGATATTTTCCCTCCCTGCAACTTTTTAACATGGTTTTTCTGGGGTATTTCCTTTTCCCTATGAATTTTCTGGGATATTTCCATTTCCCCGTGAATTTTCTGGGGTATTTCCTTTTCCCCATGAATTTTCTGGGATATTTCCCTCCCTGTATCACTCCTGTCCCATTTTCCCTCTGGATCTGGCATTTTCCCTCCTCCCCTCCATGTCTTTAACACATTTATTAAAATTCCACGTAAGAACCCATGGAATGGAGGCAGCTCACTGCATTTTCCTGCTTTCTCTGCCTGGAACCAATTCCTGCAACTTCATAAATGTCAAATGCACATTTTGTGTTCAGCAGCTCCACAAATTAAAGGGGAATTCTCCAGGAATATCAGAGGCAGGGGTTGATAAATGTCTGCGAGTTCTGGCTCTGCTTCAGCCACATTTTTAATTCAAAGGAATTAAAAATCAGTTTTTCAACAGATGTTTTCTGCCACGAGGGGTTTTGTTTGAGCCTTGCTCTGATTTAGGCTCCTAAAAAATTCAAACCAGGACATCTCCCCTTTTATTTTTTGGAAATTTGTCTTTTCCAGAGGTGTTTGCTGGTGCCACATCCCTCCACAGCCACGTGGAGCTGGGTTAATCCTTGTTTAGACTCAGAATCATGAAATCCTGCACTGGTTTGGGTTGGGAACTTTAAATGCAACTTTATCAGGGATTTTTGTGTTAATGTGTAATTTGAGTCCCACTTGTGCTGCCCAGAAGGAGATATCAGGGTTGTCTTATCACACAGAGCCTGTTTGGAGCTCAAGGCTATTTTCTCACTCAAGATTTGAGTGATCACAAAAGATTTGAGTGATTACAAGAAGAACTGGGCTGGGATTTGGGGAAATTCAGAATTTTTGGTGCTGGTTTGGCCCTGGGGCAGAGCATAGCTGTGCTTGGTGGAATTTATTTCACCTGTGTGATGTTTATGGTTTAGAACTGCCCTCATGTCTCTGTCTCCATCCCTCACCTGCCTCAGCACCTCTGTTCTACCTCAGGGACTTTGTCCTCCAAAAATCCTGGTGAGAACCACCAGATTTACCTCCAAAATCCTTGGGGAGAACCAAATTTTGGTTTTACCTCCAAAATCCTTGGTGAGAACCACTGAGCTCCAGCCCTCGAGCTGGGGCTGCACCCAGGCTGGGCAGGTTTGATTTTGAGACATGAACTTGAAGGAATTTAGAGATTTTAAAGGATTTAAGATTTCAGTTAGAGATAAGCTTTATTGGAGTTAATTAAAATAAATGGGTAGGCCTTGATGAAGTTAGTAGTTAACTAATAATTGATTGCTTGTCAGCACAATGTTTGGTTAGCTGGGTTTATAATGAAGAATATAGAAACTGATAAATGGCTTTTAGGAAGATAAGACAATTGTTTTTAGGAAGATAAGACAATTGTTTTTAGGAACGTAAGACAATTGTTTTTAGGAACGTAAGACAATTGTTTTTAGGAAGATAAGACAATTGTTTTTAGGAACATAAGGCAATTGTAGGGCTCCTCTGCTCTGAAACCAATTGAAGATGAGGAATGGGAGTTCTACCAAAGGTTCATTTGTCACATTTGCATTGAAAAGGTAGAAAGGTCAGAAGGAGGAAGACTTCATTTACTTCCTCATTTTGGGTCCCCTCCCCGTGAAAGGGACCCCATTTCAAGGAACAAACCGTGCATGCCTAATGGCTTTTGGACTAATTACCATGGGAAACAGGGAATGGGATGTACCAAAGTTATTTGGGAGTTATCCCACAATAAACATCCACTTTCTAAATTTAAACTGTTAGAGAGTTTTTGGATATTGGTACCAGGTCAATATCCATATTGGGAATTTGATTTACCAAAATTATGAATATGTATTTGTATTTTGGGTATTCAATACTTTGTATTGAATTGATATCTCTGGATATCAAAAGCCATAGATCAATATCCGTATTGGGAATGGGATGCACCAAAGTTATCAATACATATTTTGTATTTTGGGTATTCAATACTTGTATAGATAAAAGATATAGATTATATATTATATAGATACAGATTTGTAATCACCTGTAAATTGCAGTGTGTGTTTGGGAGTTATCCCACAATAAAAATTCACTTTCTAACTCTAAACTATCAGAGAGTTTTTGGATATTGGTACTAGATCAATATCCATATTGGGAACGGGATGTACCAAAGTTATCAATATATTTTGTATTTTGGATATTCAGTACTTGTATAGATAAAGGATGTATATTATATATTATATAGATATAGAAAAGATATAGATATAGATATAGATTTGTAATCACCTGTAAATTGCAGGGCGTTTTTGGGAATTCTCCCACAATAAACATCCATTTCTAACTAAACTGTTAGAGAGTTTTTGGATATTGGTACCAGATCAATATCCGTATTGGGAATTTGATTTACCAAAATTATCAATATGGATTTGTATTTTGGGTATTCAATACTTGTATTGAATTGATATCTCTGGATATCAAAAGCCACAGATCAATATCCGTATTGGGAATGGGATGCACCAAAGTTTTCAATATATATTTTGTATTTTGGGTATTCAATACTTGTATAGATAAAAGATATAGATTATATATTATATAGATACAGATTTGTAATCACCTGTAAATTGCAGTGTGTGTTTGGGAATTATCCCACAATAAAAATTCACTTTCTAACTCTAAACCATCAGAGAGTTTTTGGATATTGGTGCTAGATCAATATCCATATTGGGAACGGGATGTACCAAAGTTATCAATATATTTTGTATTTTGGGTATTCAGTACTTGTATAGATAAAATATATATGTTATATATTACATAGATATAGAAAAGATATAGATATAGATATAGATTTGTAATCACCTGTAAATTGCAGGGCGTTTTTGGGAATTCTCCCACAATAAACATTCACTTTCTAACTAAACTGTTAGAGAGTTTTTGGATATTGGTACCAGATCAATATCCATATTGGGAATTTGATTTACCAAAATTATCAATATGTATTTGTATTCAGTACTTGTATTGAATAGATATCTATGGATATCAAAATCCATAGATTTTGGATATCAAAATCCAATGATCAATATTCATATTGGGAGTGGGATGTACCAAAGTTATCAATTTGTATTTTGGATATTCAATACTTGTAGAGATAAAAGGACTCTGTAATCACCTGTAAATTGCAGTGTGGTTTTGGGAATTATCCCACAATAAACATCCACTTTCTAATTTTAAACTGTTAGGGGATTTTTGGATATTGGCACTTGATCAATATCCGTATTGGGAATGGGATGTACCAAAATTACCAATTTGTATTTTGGGTATTCAATACTTGTGGAGATAAAAGGACTCTGTAATCACCTGTGAATTGCAGTGTGGTTTTGGGAACAATCCCACCATAACCGTCCTATTTCTGATTTTAAACCCTCAGGGAGTTTTTGTCCGTCACACTCTGAGGGTTTGATTTGGGATCTGTGCACGGGGTGGGCTCCAGGGAAATTCCAGCCTGGCTCTAGGAGGGATTTTGTGCAGAGCAAAGCCCCCGAGCTGTCCCCGAGCTGTCCCCGAGCTGTCCTGAGCTGTCCCTGGGCTGTCCCCGAGCTGTCCCTGAGCTGTCCCTGGGCTGTCCCTGGGCTGTCCCCGAGCTGTCCCCAAGCTGTCCCCGAGCTGTCCCGTGTCCCTGAGCTGTCCCCGAGCTGTCCTGAGCTGTCCCCTGTCCCTGCAGGTGCCCGTCGCTGCGTCGCAGGGCTCTGAAGATGTCCAACAGCAACACGGCACAGGAGTCCCTGGAAATTATGAAGGAATCGGAAAAGAAGGTGGTGGAGGAATCTGTGAACAAAACCAAATTCGTGTCCAGGTCACCCAGCAAGGAGGAGGTGGAGAAGGATGGGGGCGAGGAGGTCGGCGTGCGCCAGGAGTCTCAGGTGAGCGTGGGCAGGGGAGCTGGGCCTCACCTGGGCCTCACCTGCAGCCTCAACCTGGGCCTCAACCTGGGCCTCACCTGGGTCTCACCTGTCCCTTACCTGGGCCTCACCTGAGCCTCACCTGGGCCTCACCTGGCCCTCACCTGCAGCCTCACCTGTCCCTCACCTGGGCCTCACCTGCAGCCTCACCTGGGCCTCACCTGAGCCTCAACCTGGGCCTCAACCTGGGCCTCACCTGGGTCTCACCTGTCCCTCACCTGGGCCTCACCTGAGCCTCACCTGGGCCTCACCTGGGCCTCACCTGGGCCTCACCTGCAGCCTCACCTGGGCCTCACCTGGGCCTCACCTGGCCCTCACCTGCAGCCTCACCTGGCCCTCACCTGCAGCCTCACCTGGGCCTCACCTGTCCCTCACCTGCAGCCTCACCTGGGCCTCACCTGGGCCTCACCTGTCCCTCACCTGTCCCTCACCTGGGCCTCACCTGCAGCCTCACCTGTCCCTCACCTGTCCCTCACCTGCAGCCTCACCTGGGCCTCACCTGGGCCTCACCTGGGCCTCATCTGCAGCCTCACCTGGCCCTCACCTGCAGCCTCACCTGGCCCTCACCTGGGCCTCACCTGGGCCTCACCTGAGCCTCAACCTGGGCCTCAACCTGGGCCTCACCTGTCCCTCACCTGGGCCTCACCTGAGCCTCAACCTGGGCCTCACCTGGCCCTCACCTGGGCCTCACCTGGGCCTCACCTGCAGCCTCACCTGGGCCTCACCTGTCCCTCACCTGGGCCTCACCTGGGCCTCACCTGCAGCCTCACCTGGGCCTCACCTGTCCCTCACCTGGGCCTCACCTGGGCCTCACCTGCAGCTTCCCATCCCTTCCCAAAGCATCCAGAGCCCCTCAGCGACCCCAGGCTGGGCAGGCTGATCCCTTCCTCCTCACTCAGGCTCTCCTGGCCAGAGGGGTTGAAATATTTCAATTTCAGTATTATATTTCAATTTCAATATATTATTTCAATTTCAATATAAGATTTCAATATAATATTTCAATTTCAGTATTATATTTCAATTTCAATATAATATTTCAATATAATATTTCAATTTCAATATTATATTTCAATATAATGTTTCTATTTCAATATTATATTTTAATATTATATTTCAATACAATATTTCAATTTCAGTATTATATTTCAATTTCAATGTTATATTTCAATATAATATTTCTATTTCAATATAATATTTCAAAATAATAATTCAATTATTCCACTGCCCTGCCAGGCAGGAATGTTTGGAATCTCAGATCGTATCTGGGTAGGAATGTTTGAAATCTCAGATTGTACCCAGGTAGGAATGTTTGAAATCTCAGATTGTATCTGGGCAGGAATTATTGAAATCTCAGATTCTATCCAGGTAGGAATGTTTGAAATCTCAGATTGTATCCAGGTAGGAATGTTTGAAATCTCAGATTGTATCTGGGCAGGAATTATTGAAATCTCAGATTCTATCCAGGTAGGAATGTTTGAAATCTCAGATTGTACCCAGGCAGGAATGTTTGGCTCCTCCCTCTGGGCTCACATCTCCCAGTGGGATGATGGAATTTTATCAGCCATGCAGTGACCCTCACTGGCCCATGAGCAGTAGATAATTACTAATTAATGGCCCAGTAACAGAAGATAATTAATAATTAATGGCCAATTAACAGGAGATATCTCCTGGAGGGAGGATTTGTGGAAGAGATGAAGAAAACTGCAACTGCCCAACCTCTGACAAATAAAATGCACTTTGTCCTGCAGGCCAGGACACCTCCTCAAACACTTCTGAGCCAGCCCCAGCCCCAGCCCCATCTCTGTCCCGATCCCTTTTTGGGTCCCAGCAAGGGCAGGGAATTCCCAGATTGAGTTTTTGCCTTTTTCTCTCTCCACAGAAGCGAACGTCGAGTCACGGCCACGCCAGGAAAAGAGCCAAGGTAGGAGCTCTGCTGCCACCCCAGGGTTCCTCTTATTGGGCAGGTTAATTGGGAATTTTGTGCTTCAGTTAATAAAAGTAATATAATAACTGATTATTCAGGGATTCTAAATCATTCTATATCTGTATATTGAGGGGAATATTCCTTTATTAAAATAACAGATTATTCAGGGATTCCAAATAATTTTATATTTGCATATTGAGGGGAATATTCCACTTATTGCGCAGATTAATTGGGAATTTTGTGCTTCAATTAATAAAAGGAATAAAATAACTGGGATTAAAAATCATTCTCTATCTGTATATTGAGGGACATATTCCTTTGATTGGGCAGATTAATTGGGAATTTTATGCTTTAAAGGCTGAAGGAATAAAATAACTGATTTATTCAGGGATTCTAAATAATTCTATATCTGTATATTGAGGGAATAATTCCTCTTATTAAAATAACTGATTATTCAGGGATTCCAAATAATTTTATATCTGTATATTGAGGGGAATATTCCTTTATTAAAATAACTGATTATTCAGGGATTCCCAATAATTTTATATCTGTGTATTGAGGGGAATATTCCTCTTATTGGGCAGCTTAATTGGGAATTTTGTACTTCAATTAATAAAAGGAATAAAATAACTGGGATTCCAAGTCATTGTGTATCTGTATAGTGAGGGGAATATTCTTCTTATTAAAATAACTGATTATTCTGGGATTCCAAATAATCTTATATCTGTGGGGGAATATTCCTCTTATGGGCAGATTAATTGGGAATTTTATGCTTTAAAGGCTGAAGGAATAAAATAACTGATTTATTCAGGGATTCTAAATCATTCTATATCTGTATATTGAGGGGAATATTCCTCTTATTAAAATAACTGATTATTCAGGGATTCCCAATAATTTTATATCTGTGTATTGAGGGGAATGTTCCTCTTATTGGGCAGCTTAATTGGGAATTTTATGCTTCAATAAATAAAAGAAATAAAATAACTGGGATTAAAAATCATTCTCTATCTGTATATTGAGGGATATATTCCTCTGATTGGGCAGATTAATTGGGAATTTTGTGCTTCAGTTAATAAAAGTAATAAAATAACTGATTATTCAGGGATTCTAAATCATTCTCTATCTGTATATTGAGGGGAATATTCCTTTATTAAAATAACTGATTATTCAGGGATTCTTAATAATTTTATATCTGTATATTGAGGGGAATATTCCTTTATTAAAATAACAGATTATTCAGGGATTCCAAATAATTTTATATTTGCATATTGAGGGGAATATTCCACTTATTGCACAGATTAATTGGGAATTTTATGCTTCAATTAATAAAAGGAATAAAATAACTGGGATTAAAAATCATTCTCCATCTGTATATTGAGGGATATATTCCTCTGATTGGGCAGGTTAATTGGGAATTTTATGCTTTAAAGGCTAAAGGAATAAAATAACTGATTTATTCAGGGATTCTAAATAATTCTATATCTGTATATTGAGGGGAATATTCCTCTTATTAAAATAACTGATTATTCAGGGATTCCCAATAATTTTATATTTGTGTATTGAGTGGAATATTCCTCTTATTGGGGAGTTTAATTGGGAATTTTATGCTTTAATAAATAAAAGGAATAAAATAACTGATTTATTCAGGGATTCTAAATAATTTTGTATCTGTATATTGAGGGGAATATTCCTCTTATTGGGGAGTTTAATTGGGAATTTTATGCTTTAATAAATAAAAGGAATAAAATAACTGATTATTCATGGATTGCAAATAATTTTATATCTGTATATTGAGGGGAATATTTCTCTTATTGGGGAGTTTAATTGGGAATTTTATGCTTCAATAAATAAAAGGAATAAAAAAACTGGGATCCCAAGTCATTCTATATCTGCATATTGAGAGGAATATTTCTCTTATTGAGCAGATTAATTGGGAATTTCATGCTTTAATTAATTAAAGTAAAGGATTATTCAGGGATTCCAAGTCATTCTATATCTGTACATTGAGGGGAATATTCCTCTTATTAAAATACCTGATTATTCAGTGATTCCAAATAATTTTATATTTGTATATTGAGGGGAATATTCCACTTATTGCGCAGATTAATTGGGAATTTTATGCTCCAATTAATAAAAGGAATAAAATAGCTGATTATTCAGGGATTCTAAATCATTCTGTATCTGTATATTGAGGGGAATATTGGGCAGGTTAATTGGGAATTTTATGCTTTAAAGGCTGAAGGAATAAAATAACTGATTTATTCAGGGATTCCAAATAATTTTATATCTGTATATTAAGGGGAAATATTCCTCTTATTGGGCAGATTAATTGGGATTTAATTGGGATTTAATTGGGAATGGCTGCACAGGTGCCATGGGAATGCAGCTGCATCAGTTCAAGTATGAGTTTTACCTGAGGTGTTTTAATCATTCCCCTTTTTTTTAAATTTTTTTTTATTTTTTTTTTACCTTTTTCAGTCTAACTCAAAGCTGAAACTGGTCAGGAGCTTGGCTGTGTGTGAGGAATCCTCCGGCCCCTTCGTGGATGGGCTGCTGGAGTCTCAGGTACGCCTAAAAGAAGACAAATCTGGGAATTTGGAAGCCCAAAAAAATCAGAAATTATCCAGCTCTTGCTCTTGTGTGCCTTGAGGAGCCAAAAAATTCCTCCAAGAGCTTTTGGAGACCTTCCTGGGCTGCTTTTCTGCTCAGGAAATGTCTGAAACTCCTTTTTTTTTCCCACTTCAGGACATCATCCAGCTGCACGTGAGCTGCCCCTCGGACAAGGAAGAGGAAAAATCCACGAAAGATGGGGTGGAAAAAGAAGAAAAAGAGAAAAATAAAGAGAAAACACCAAGGAAGATGCTCTCTCGAGGTCAGGTGCTGCTCTTGGAACCTTCTGGAAGTTGGGCGGGTTTGGGTTTTTGGTGATTTTGGGAGAAAAAAATTTAAAAGGTTTTTTTTTTTATTTTAAGCAAAGGAAATTTAAGTGGGTTTTTTAAAATGGGTGTGGAGAAAATATTTTTTTTGGAGGGGGAAAAGTGGGGAAAAATTGTTTATTTAATAGGTAAAGTGTTTGTTAGTGTGAAAAATGAGGCACTGGAGAGGGCTCCAGGGTTTGCCTGGATTCTTCTCTTCTCCAGGTTCACCCACACTCTTCCCTTTTTTCTTTTCCCCTTTTTCCTTTCCCCTTTTTTTCTTTCCCCCCTTTTTTCCTTTTCCCTTTTTTCCTTTTTCCCCATTTTCCCACCCCCCTTTTTTCCTTTTCCCCTTTTTTCCTTTTCCCCCTTTTTTCCCATTCCTTTTTTTTTCCTTTTCCTCCTTTTTTCCTTCCCCCTTTTTTTTGCTTTTCCCCCTTTTTTCCTTTTCCCCTTTTTTCCTTTTTCCCTTTTTTCCTTTCCCTGTTTTTTTCCTTTTCCCCTTTTTTTCCTTTTCCCCCTTTTTTTTTCTTTCCCCTTTTTCCTTTTTCCCCTTTTTCCCCTTCCCCTTTTTTCCTTTTCCCCTTTTTTCCTTTTCCCCTTTTTTTCCTTTCCCCCCTTTTTTTTCTTTCCCCTTTTTTCCTTTTCCCCCTTTTTTCCCATTCCTTTTTTTTCCTTTCCCCCCTTTTTTCCTTCCCCCTTTTTTTGCTTTTCCCCCTTTTTTCCTTCCCCCCTTTTTTCCTTCCTCCTTTTTTCCTTTTCCCCCTTTTTCCCCTTTCCCCCTTTTTTCCTTCCCCCCTTTTTCCCTTTTCCCCCTTTTTTTCTTTTCTCCTCCTTTTTTTCCCCTTTTTCCCTTCCCCCCTTTTTTCCTTTTCCCCCTTTTTCCTTTTCCCCCATTTTTTCCTTCCCCCCTTTCTTCCTTTTCCCCCCTTTTTTTCCTTCCCTCTGTGCTCTCCCAATAAAATAAATTTATTAATTTTTTTTTTCCTGCCATTGTTATTTTTTTTTTTTTCAGATTCCAGCCAGGAATATACAGACTCCACTGGAATAGATTTGCATGAATTTTTAGTAAATACACTGAAAAAAAACCCAAGGTAGGTCATGGTCAATAAAACAACTCCCTGTAATTTTATATCCTGTTTAATTCCAAATGTGGAATTGTGTGTGATGTGGAGAGGGAAGGACAAATAATTTGTTTGAATGCAAAGAAATCATTTTAATTGCTTTAAAACCTTTTCTATAAATGGTTTTCAAGTGCCAGCCTGTGAAGGGAATAATCAGTGGGATTGAGGAAAGGGAATGGCAAAGTTGGAGCTTCCAGCAGAGATTCAGGCTTTCCAAAGCCAAGAATTATTAGCAAAACAACCTTAAACTGGAAAAAATCTGATGTTTAATTTAATGTATTTGAAAAATCTGGTGTTTAATTTGATATATTTGAAAAACAAGAAGTTTTTTAGCCCATTTCTGTGTAAAATCAGCTCTCACTTCCTCCTGTGAATTTTTCTTCTACAGGACAGGGCTGGCAGCAGGGGAGGCAGTTCCCTGTCCCTAAAGTGACTTTTTAATCTTTATTTTTATCCTGGCAGGGACAGAATGATGCTGCTCAAGTTGGAACAGGAGATTCTGGAGTTCATCAGTGATAACAAGTGAGTGACCCTCGGGGTTGTGCCCAGCAGAGGAAGTTTGGAATTGACATTTAGGAATTTGGGAATTTGAAAATGAGCAATTTGGGCTCTCAGGGGAGCAGGGTGAGGATGTTCTGCTGTGCATTCTGAACGGAGATTTGGGAATTTGGGAATTTGAAAATGAGCAATTTGGGCTGCCAGGGGAACAGGGTGAGGATGTTCTGCTGTGCATTCCCAATGGAGATTTGGGAATTTGGGAATTTGAAAATGAGCAATTTGGGCTGCCAGGGGAGCAGGGTGGGGATGTTCTCCTGTGCACCCTGACATGGCAGGGGTGGAACTGACTGGTCCCTGTCCCTGTCCTTGTCCCCTGTCCCTGTCCTTGTGCCCAGCAAAGGAAGTTTGGGAATTTGAAAATGAGCAATTTGGGCTGCCGGGGGAACAGGGTGAGGATGTTCTCCTGTGCATTCCCAACGGAGATTTGGGAATTTGGGAATTTGAAAATGAGCAATTTGGGCTGCCAGGGGAGCAGGGTGGGGATGTTCTCCTGTGCATTCCCAATGGAGATTTGGGAATTTGGGAATTTGAAAATTAGCAATTTGGGCTGCCAGGGGAACAGGGTGGGGATGTTCTCCTGTGCATCCTGACCTGGCAGGGGTGGAACTGACTGGTCCCTGTCCCTTGTCCCTGTCCCCTGTCCCTGTCCTTGTGCCCAGCAAAGGAAGTTCGGGAATTTGAAAATGAGCAATTTGGGCTCTCAGGGGAGCAGGGTCGGGATGTTCTCCTGTGCATTCCCAATGGAGATTTGGGAATTTGGGAATTTGAAAATTAGCAATTTGGGCTGCCAGAGGAACAGGGTGGGGATGTTCTCCTGTGCATCCTGACATTGCAGGGGTGGAACTGACTGGTCCCTGTCCCTGTCCTTGTGCCCAGCAAAGGAAGCTTGGAGTGGAGATTGAGGAATTTGGGAATTTGAAAATTAGCAATTTGGGCTCTCAGGGGAGCAGGGTGGGGATGTTCTTCTGTGCACCCTGACGTGGCAGGGGTGGAACTGACTGTCCCCTGTCCCTGTCCCTGTGCCCAGCAATCAGTTCAAGAAGTTCCCCCAGATGACCTCGTACCACCGCATGCTGCTGCACCGCGTGGCCGCGTACTTCGGGATGGATCACAACGTGGACCAGACTGGGAAGGCCGTGATCATCAACAAGACCAGTAACACACGGATGTAAGGCCCTTCCTCTTCTTTTTCCCCTTCGTCTTTCCCCTTTCCCCTGCCCCTTCCCCCTCTTCTTCCCCTTCTTCTTCCCATTTCCCATTAATTTTTTCCTTTCCCTTTCTCCCTTTCTTTCTCCTGTTTTCCCCTTTCCCTTCCCCTTTCCCCTTCCCCTTCTCTTCCCCTTCCCCTTTCCTTTTTTCCCTTTCCCCTTTTCCATTCCCTTTTCCTTCCCCTTTTCCCCTTCCCCTTTCCCCTTCTCTTCCCCTTTTTTTCCCCCTGTTTCTTCCCATTCCCCTTTCCCTTTCCCTTTTTTCCCTTTCCCCTTTTCCTTTCCCTTTTCCCCTTCCCCCTTCTCTTCCCCTTTTTCTTCCTTTTTCCCTTTCCTTTCTCTTTTCCTTTTCTCCTTTTCCTTTCCCTTTTTCCTTCCCCTTCCCCTTTATAATTTTCCTTCCCCTTTCCTTTTTTCCCTTTCCCCTTTTCCCTTCCCTTTTCCCTTTCTCTTTCCCTTCCCCTTTCCCCTTCTCATCCCCTTCTTTTCCCCCTTCTTCTTCCCATTCCCCTTTTCCTTTCCCCTTTTCCTTTCCCTTTTTTCCCTTCCCCTTTCCCCTTCTCTCCCCCTGCTTCTTCCATTTTCCCTTCCCTTTCCCTTCTTCCCCTTTTCCCTTTCTCCTTTTCCTTCCCCTTTCCCCTTTCCCCTTTCCTTTTTTCCCTTTCCCTTTCCTTTTTTCCCTTTCCCTTTTTCCTTCCCCCTTTGCCTTTTCCCCTTCCCCTTTCCCCTTCTCTTCCCATTCTTCTTCCTTTTTCCCTTTCCCTTCCCCTTCCCCTTTTCCTTTCCCCTTTTCCCTTTTTCCTTTCCCTTTTCCCCTTCTTCTTCCTTTTTCCCTTTCCCTTTTCCCTTTCCATTCTTCCCCTTCCCCCTTTCCTTTCTCTTTTTCCCTTCTATTCCCCTTCTTCTTCCCCTTCCTCTTTATCCTTTCCCTTTCCCTTCCCCTTTCCCTTCTCTTTCTACTTCCTCTTTCCATTTTTCCCTTTCCCTTCTTGTTCTTCCCCTTCCTCTTTCCCTTTCCCCTTCCCCTTTCCCCTTCTCTTCCCCTTCTTCTTCCTTTTTCCCTTTCCCTTTTTCCCTTCTTCCCCTTCCCCTTTTCCCTTTTCCCTTTGTCCTTTCCCTTTTCCCTTCTCTTCCCCTTCTTCTTCTCTTTCTTCTTCCCCTTCCCCTTTTCCCTTCCCCTTTTTCCTCGTCTTCCCCACAACCCAGCTCTGTAGCAGGATGATTTCCACACCACATTTCCATTATTTTTTGCCTCATGAGAGGTGAAGATCCCTCTCTAGAAGAACCAAAATCATGGAATGAAGGCAATAGGGAAAAAAAATCTTTTCCTTCTATCTCTCCCTGCCTCTCCACAACTCCTGGATTAGGAACAGGAGCTGAAATTCCGCCCAAAAATCATCCTGGGGCTGTTTTTCCCCTCCTAACAAGGTTTGGTTTCCTTGCAGCCCCGAGCAGAGATTCTCTGAGCACATCAAGGATGAGAAGAACGCAGAATTCCCTCAGAGGTTCATCCTGAAAAGGGACGACACCAGCATGGATCGGGATGACAACCAGGTGAGGAGGGCAGGGGGGCACTGCAGCCTTGGCAAAATCACATCTGGCTGCTCACAAACCAGGAACAACTCCCAAAATTCTCCTGGGTTTCATTTCATAGAAGCTCCCACCCCCCCCCCCCCCAAAGCAGCAACATCTGAATTTTATAAAAGATTTTTCCAAATATTATAAAAATGGATGAAGAATTGCTGTGGCTGTGCTTCTCCATTCCCCAAAATCAGCTGAGGGCCAGGCCAGGTTTTAAAGTGGAGCAAAACTCCAAAACAACAAAAACTCCAAAATCCTCCCAGGTTTCATTTCATAGAAGCTCCCACCCCAGATGTTCAGCAACATCTGAATTTTATGAAAGATTTTCCCAAGTATTATAAAAATGGATGAAGAATAGCTGTGGGATTTATGGCTGTGCTTCCCTATTCCCCAAAATCAGCTGAGGGCCAGGCCAGGTTTTAAAGTGGAGCAAAACTCCAAAACAACAAAAACTCCAAAATCCTCCCAGGTTTCATTTCATAGAAGCTCCCACCCCAGATGTTCAGCAACATCTGAATTTCATGAAAGATTTTCCCAAATATTATAAAAATGGATGAAGAATTGCTGTGGCTGTGCTTCCCCATTCCCCAAAATCAGCTGAGGGCCAGGCCAGGTTTTAAAGTGGAGCAAAACTCACAAAACAACAAAAACTCCAAAATTTTCCTGGGTTTCATTTCATAGAAGCTCCCACCCCCACCCCAAAGCAGCAACATCTGAATTTTATAAAAGATTTTCCCAAATATTATAAAAATGGATGAAGAATTGCTGTAGCTGTGCTTCCCCATTCCCCAAAATCAGCCAGAGGACAGGCCGGGTTTTAAAGTGGAGCCTTTTTCCAAAATCCACAATTCCCACCCAAAATTCCCAGCAGCTGGGTGATATTCCTGATATTTTCCCCATGGAACCAGGGTGATATTCCTGATTTTCCAGGGTGATATTCCTGATATTTTCCCCATGGAACCAGGGTGATATTCCTGATATTTTCCCCATGAAACCAGGGTGATATTCCTGATTTTCCCTCTGAATATTCCCGATTTTCCCCATGAAACCAGGGTGATATTCCTGACTGAAACCAGGGTGATATTCCTGATATTTTCCCCATGGAACCAGGGTGATATTCCTGATATTTTCCCCATGAAACCAGGGTGATATTCCTGATTTTCCCTCTGAATATTCCCGATTTTCCCCATGAAACCAGGGTGATATTCCTGACTGAAACCAGGGTGATATTCCTGATTTTCCCCATGGAACCAGGGTGATATTCCTGATTTCTGCCTCATGCAGAGCTCAGGCAGGCTGGTTTCTATTTGGGAATATCCAGAAATATCCACCCTGACACCTCTGGGAGCTTCATCCCCACACTCAGGTGTCTCCAAGGTAGGTCCAGGTGCAGAAAATCACCGAATCCACCAAAAATTCAGAATTCCCACCCAAAATTCCCAGCAGCTGGGTGATATTCTTGATTTTCGCCATGAAACCAGGGTGATATTCCTGATATTTTCCCCATGAAACCAGGTTGATATTCCTGATTTTCCCCCTCAAACCAGGTTGATATTCCTGATTTTCCAGGGTGATATTCCTGATTTTCCCCATGGAACCAGGGTGATATTCCTGATATTTTCCCCATGGAACCAGGGTGATACTCCTGATATTTTCCCCATGAAACCAGGGTGATATTCCTGATATTTTCCCTGTGACACCAGGGTGATATTCCTGATATTTTCCCCATGAAACCAGGGTGATATTCCTGATATTTTCCCTGTGACACCAGGGTGATATTCCTGATTTTCCCTCTGAATATTCCCGATTTTCCCCATTAAACCAGGGTGATATTCCTGACTGAAACCAGGGGGATATTCCTGATTTTCCCCATGGAACCAGGGTGATATTCCTGATATTTTCCCCATGAAACCAGGGTGATATTCCTGATATTTTCCCCATGGAACCAGGGTGATATTCCTGATTTCTGCCTCATGCAGAGCTCAGGCAGGCTGGTTTCTATTTGGGAATATCCAGAAATATCCACCCTGACACCTCTGGGAGCTTCGTCCCCACACTCAGGTGTCTCCAAGGTAGGTCCAGGTGCAGAAAATCCCCGAATCCACCAAAAATCCACAATTCCCACCCAAAATTCCCAGCAGCTGGGTGGTATTTCTGATTTTCCCCATGAAACCAGGGTGATATTCCTGATTTTCCAGGGTGATATTCCTGATTTTCCAGGGTGATATTCCTGATATTTTCCCCATGGGACCAGGGTGATATTCCTGATTTTCCCTCTGAATATTTCCGATTTTCCCCATGGAACCAGGGTGATATTCCTGACTGAAACCAGGGTGATATTCCTGATATTTTCCCCATGGAACCAGGGTGATATTCCTGATATTTTCCCTGTGACACCAGGGTGATATTCCTGATTTTCCCCATGAATATTTCCGATTTTCCCCATGAAACCAGGGTGATATTCCTGACTGAAACCAGGGTGATATTCCTGATATTTTCCCTGTGAAACCAGGGTGATATTCCTGATATTTTCCCCATGAAACCAGGGTGATATTCCTGATTTTCCCCCTCAAACCAGGTTGATATTCCTGATTTTCCAGGGTGATATTCCTGATTTTCCCCACAGAACCAGGGTGAAATTCCTGATATTTTCCCTGTGACACCAGGGTGATATTCCTGATTTTCCCTCTGAATATTCCTGATTTTCCCCATGAAACCAGGGTGATATTCCTGACTGAAACCAGGGTGATATTCCTGATATTTTCCCCATGGAACCAGGGTGATATTCCTGATTTTCCAGGGTGATATTCCTGATATTTTCCCCATGAAACCAGGGTGATATTCCTGATATTTTCCCCACAGAACCAGGGTGATATTCCTGATTTTCCCCATGGAACCAGGGTGATATTCCTGATTTCTGCCTCATGCAGAGCTCAGGCAGGCTGTTTCCCTTTGGGAATATCCAGGAATATCCACCCTGACACCTCTGGGAGCTTCATCCCCACACTCAGGTGTCTCCAAGGTAGGTCCAGGTGCAGAAAATCACCGAATCCACCAAAAATCCACAATTCCCACCCAAAATTCCCAGCAGCTGGGTGATATTCTTGATTTTCGCCATGAAACCAGGGTGATATTCCTGATATTTTCCCCATGAAACCAGGTTGATATTCCTGATTTTCCCCCTCAAACCAGGTTGATATTCCTGATTTTCCAGGGTGATATTCCTGATTTTCCCCATGGAACCAGGGTGATATTCCTGATATTTTCCCCATGGAACCAGGGTGATACTCCTGATATTTTCCCTGTGACACCAGGGTGATATTCCTGATATTTTCCCCATGAAACCAGGGTGATATTCCTGATATTTTCCCTGTGACACCAGGGTGATATTCCTGATATTTTCCCCATGAAACCAGGGTGATATTCCTGATATTTTCCCTGTGACACCAGGGTGATATTCCTGATTTTCCCTCTGAATATTCCCGATTTTCCCCATTAAACCAGGGTGATATTCCTGACTGAAACCAGGGGGATATTCCTGATTTTCCCCATGGAACCAGGGTGATATTCCTGATATTTTCCCCATGAAACCAGGCTGATATTCCTGATATTTTCCCTGTGAAACCAGGGTGATATTCCTGATATTTTCCCCATGAAACCAGGTTGATATTCCTGATATTTTCCCCATGGAACCAGGGTGATATTCCTGATTTCTGCCTCATGCAGAGCTCAGGCAGGCTGGTTTCTATTTGGGAATATCCAGAAATATCCACCCTGACACCTCTGGGAGCTTCATCCCCACACTCAGGTGTCTCCAAGGTAGGTCCAGGTGCAGAAAATCACCGAATCCACCAAAAATTCAGAATTCCCACCCAAAATTCCCAGCAGCTGGGTGATATTCCTGATTTTCCCCCTCAAACCAGGTTGATATTCCTGATTTTCCAGGGTGATATTCCTGATTTTCCCCATGGAACCAGGGTGATATTCCTGATTTTCCTCATGAAACCAGGGTGATATTCCTGATTTTCCCTCTGAATATTTCCGATTTTCGCCATGAAACCAGGGTGATATTCCTGACTGAAACCAGGCTGATATTCCTGATATTTTCCCCATGAAACCAGGGTGATATTCCTGATATTTTCCCCATTAAACCAGGGTGATATTCCTGATTTTCCAGGGTGATATTCCCGATTTTCCCCATGAAACCTGGGTGATATTCCTGATTTTCCAGGGTGATATTCCTGATTTTCCCCCTGAAACCAGGGTGATATTCCTGACAGAAACCAGGGTGATATTCCTGATATTTTCCCTATGACACCAGGCTGATATTCCTGATATTTTCCCTGTGACGCCAGGGTGATATTCCTGATTTTTCCCCATGAATATTTCCGATTTTCCCCATGAAACCAGGGTGATATTCCTGATATTTTCCCCATGAAACCAGGGTGATATTTCTGGTATTTTCCCCATGGAACCAGGGTGATATTCCTGATTTTCCCTCTGAATATTCCTGATTTTCCCCATGGAACCAGGGTGATATTCCTGATTTCTGCCTCATGCAGAGCTCAGGCAGGCTGGTTTCTCTTTGGGAATATCCAGGAATATCCACCCTGACACCTCTGGGAGCTTCATCCCCACACTCAGGTGTCTCCAAGGTAGGTCCAGGTGCAGAAAATCACCGAATCCACCAAAAATCCACAATTCCCACCCAAAACTCCCAGCAGCTGGCTGCTCCTGCTGACCCCTGAGCTGTGTTTGTCCCTTCAGATCAGACTCCCCTTGCAGGATGGGAGAAGGAGCAAATCCATCGAGGAGCGGGAGGAGGAATATCAGCGCGTCAGGGAGAGGATCTTTGCACGAGAGGTGAGCTTGGATTGTCCACCAAATTAATTAATTCTTCACCAAATTCATTATTTTTATTGTTATTATTAGTCCAGGACCCTCCTGGAGCTTTGGTTCCCCCTTGAATATTCCAAGATTCCAAGATGTTGTTGCATTTTATTTTTTTTTTACTGATTTTTCAGAATTTTGGGGGCGTCCCAGTGGATTCCAGATGCCAGCAAAGGTGGCTGAGGTTCTGGGCTGGAGGAGCTGCAGCCTCCAGTCTGCTCCTTCCATAACATTTCAGGGAATTTGGGCATTCCTAGGTTGAATTTGGATATTCCCAGGAGGAAATTTGGGTATTCTCAGGAGGAATTTGGGTATTCTCAGGAGGAATTTGGGTATTCTCAGGAGGAATTTGATACTCCCAGGAGGAATTTAGGCTTTCCTGGCTGGAATTTGGGCATTCCCAGGAGGAATTTGGGCATTTTTGGGAGGGATTTGAGCATTTCCAGGAGGAGTTGGGCATTCTTGGGAGGAATTTGGGCATTTCCAGGAGGAATTTGGGCATTCCTTGGTGGAATTTGATATTCCCAGGAGGAATTTAGTCCTTCCTAGGAGGGATTTGGGCCTTCCTAGGTGGAATTTGGATATTCCCAGGAGGAATTTTATATTCCCAGGTGGAATTGAGCATTCCCAGGAGGGATTTGAGCATTCCTGGTTGGAATTTGGGCTTTCCCAGGAGGAATTTAGGCCTTACTAGGTGGAATTTGATATTCCCAGGAGGAAACTGGGCATTCCTATGAGGAATTTAGTCCTTCCCAGGAGAAATTTGGGCATTTCCAAGAGGAATTTGGGCATTCCCATGAGGGATTTGGGCCTTCCTTGGTAGAATTTGATATTCCCAGGAGGAATTTGGGCATTCTCAGGAGGGATTTTGGCCTTCCCAGGAGGGATTTGAGCATTCCCAGGATGAGTTGGGCATTCCCAGGAGGAATTTAATACTTCCAAGGAGGATTTGGGCCTTCCCAGGAGGAATTTGGGCATTTCCAGGAGGGATTTGGGCATTCCCAGAAGGAATTTAGGCCTTACTAGGTGGAATTTGGCATTCCCAGGAGGGATTTAGTCCTTCCTAGGGAGGAGTTGGGGCACTCCCAGAAGGAATTTGGGCCTTCCTTGGTGGAATTGGGCATTTCCAGGAGGAATTTAATACTTCCAGGGAGGATTTGGGTATTCCCAGAAGGAGTTTAGGCCTTATGAGGTGGAATTTGGGCATTCCCAGGAGGAATTGGGCATTCTCTGAAGGAATCTGGGCATTCCTAGGAAGAATTTGGGCATTTCAAGTAGGAATTTGGGCATTCCTGGGTGGAATTTGATATTCCCGGGACGAAATTTGGCATTCCCAAGAGGAATTTAGGCCTTACTAGGTGGAATTTGATATTCCCAGGAGGAGCTGGGCATTCCTAGGAGGAACTTGGGCCTTCCCAAGAGGAATTTGGGCATTTTCAGGAAGAATTTGGGCCTTCCTATGTGGAATTTGGGCATTCCCATGAGGGATTTGGGCATTCCCATGAGGGATTTGGGCATTCCCATGAGGGATTTGGGCCTTCCTTGGTGGAATTTGATATTCCCAGGAGGAAATTGGGCATTCCCAGGAGGAGTTTGGGCATTTCCAAGGAGAAATTTGGTATTCACAGAAGAAATTTGGGCCTTCCCAAGAGGAATTTGGGCATTTCCATGAGGGATTTGAGCCTTCCTTGGTGGAATTTGATATTCCCATGAGGGATTTGGGCATTCCCATGTGGGATTTTGGCATTCCTAGGAGGAATTTTGGCATTCCCAAGAGGAATTTGGACCTTCCTTGGTAGAATTTGATATTCCCAGGAGGAATTTAGGCTTTCCTGGGGGGAATTTGACCATTCCCAGGAGGAATTTGGGCATTTCCAGGAGGAATTTAATACTTCCAAGGAGGAATTTAGGCCTTCAGAGGAGGAACTTGGGCATTCCCAGGAGGAATTTGGGCATTCTTGGGAGGAATTTGGGCATTCCCAGGAGGAATTTGGGCCTTCCTTGGTGGAATTTGATATTCCCAGAAGGAATTTAATACTTCCAAGGAGGAATTTGGGCATTCCCAGGAGGAATTTAGTCCTCCTCAGGAACAATTTGGTAATTACAGAAGAAATTTGGGCATTCCCAGGAGGAATTTGAGCATTTCCAGGAGAAGTTTGGACATTCCCAGGAGGAATTTGATATTCCCAGGAGGAAACTGGGCATTCTCAGGAGGGATTTGAGCATTCCCAGGAGGAATTTAATACTTCCAAGGAGGAATTTGGGCATTCCCAAGAGAAATTTAGTCCTTCCTAGGAGAGATTTGGGCCTTCCTAGGTGGAATTTAATATTGCCAGGAGGAATTTTATATTCCCAGGTGGAACTGAGCATTTCCAGGAGGAATTTGGGCATTCCCAGGAGGGATTTGGGCATTCCTGGGTGGATTTTGGCCATTCCCAGGAGGAATTTAGGCCTTACTAGGTGGAATTTGATATTCCCAGGAGGAATTTGGGCACTCCCAGATGAAATTTGACCATTCCTAGAAGGAATTTAGTCCTTCCCAGGAGGAGCTGGGAGATCTCAGGGATCAGGAGAGGATCTGGATGGAGCTCCACAGGGATCTGCTGTGCAGGGGGCTCAGCACCACCCTCAGCACCCTCTGTGTGCCATCCCCACCCTCTGGAATTCATGAATTTTTTTTTTTGGGGGGTTTTTTAAGTCTCTTTTTTCTTTCCTCCCCATCTGCACGTTCCTGCTCCCAGTCTGGCCAGAACGGATTCCTCACAGACAGCAGGTGAGTGCTGCCCTGGCATGGTTTAAATGCCCTGGCGTGGTTTAAAATGCCCTTTCATGATTTAAAATGCCCTTTCATGATTTAAAATGCCCCTTCATGATTTAAAATGTTGCCCTTTCATGATTTAAAATGCCCTTTCATGATTTAAAATGTTGCTTTTCCCCTCACCACACTCCCCACAGAATGCTTTTCTTGTAGCTCTCACAGACAGAGGCAGATTTGCAGGGATTTCCCTGTGATTTCTTTGTGCCATGTTGAATCCCCCAGTGGAGTTTTCTTTTGATTTTTATCCCTTTTATTGGCTGATTAAAATGAAAAAGGAAGGTGGGAATGGCAGGGAGGAATTCCAGCAGTTTTCAATCCTCTTTTTCCCCAAAAAGACAGGAAATCCCCGTCCCTGCCTTTCTGCCTGCTGGGTTTTGGCAGGATCACAGAATCACAGGATCAATCACAAAATCACAGAATTACAGAATCAATCACAGAATTACAGAATCAATCACAGAATCAATCACAGGATCACAGAATTAGACAATCACAGAGAATCCCAGAACTGGAGAATCCCAGAATTAGAGAATCACAGAATCACAGAATCAATCACAGAATCACAGAATCAATTACAAAATCACAGAATCACAAAATCAATCACAGAATCACATAATCACAGAATTACAGGATCACAGGATCAATCACAGGATCAATCACAGAATCACAGAATACAGAATCAATCACAGAATCAGTCACAGAATTACAGAATGACAGAATTACAGAATCACAGAATCAATCACAGAATCAATAACAGAATCCCAGAATCAATCACAGAATCACAGAATCAATCACAGAATCAATCACAGAATCAATCACAGAATCAATCACAGAATTACAGAATCAATCACAGAATCAATCACAGAATCACAGAATCAATAACAGAATCACAGAATCAATCACAGAATCAATCCCGGAATCAATCACAGAATCAATTACAGAATCAATCCCAGAATCAATCACAGAATCACAGAATTACAGAATCAATCCCAGAATCAATCCCAGAATCAATCACAGAATTACAGAATCAATCACACAATCAATCACAGAATCCCAGAATCAATCACAGAACCAATCACGGAATCCCAGAATCACAGAATCAATCCCAGAATCAATCCCAGAATTACAGAATCCCAGAATCAATCACAGAATTACAGAATTACAGAATCAATCACAGAATTACAGAATCAATCCCAGAATCAATCACAGAATCAATCCCAGAATCAATCACAGAATCACAGAATCAATCACAGAATCAATCACAGAATCACAGAACCAATCACAGAATCAATCACAGAATCAATCACAGAATCCCAGAATCAATCACAGAATCAATCACAGAATTACAGAATTACAGAATCAATCACAGAATCAATCCCAGAATCAATCACAGAATCACAGAATTACAGAATCAATCACAGAATCCCAGAATCAGTCACAGAATCACAGAATCAATCCCAGAATCAATCCCAGAATCAATCACAGAATCAATCACAGAATCAATCCCAGAGTCAATCACAGAATCAATCCCAGAATCAATCCCAGAATTACAGAATCACAGAATCAATCACAGAATTACAGAATTACAGAATCAATCACAGAATCAATCACAGAATCACAGAATCAATCACAGAATCAATCCCAGAATCCCAGAATCAATCACAGAATCAATCCCAGAATCAATCACAGAATCAATCACAGAATCACAGAATCACAGAATCAATCACGGAATCCCAGAATCACAGAATCAATCACAGAATCAATCACAGAATCACAGAATCAATCACAGAATCCCAGAATCAATCACAGGATCAATCCCAGAATCAATCCCAGAATCAATCCCAGAATCAATCACAGAATCACAGAATCATGAGGTTGGAAGAAACCTCCAAGATATAAAATATCTCTATAAATAGAAATATTTTATAAAGATAGATGTTATATTTTTACATTATATATAAATATTTGTATTTATTTATATGTATCTCTCAAATAATCTTATTCTGTTTACACTAAAGAATAAGTTTTGCACCTTTAAAACTTATTCAAAAAAATTTAAAAACAAAAAAAAATAAGCACAGGTTGATTTCAAACACTACACTCACTCCTCCACATTCCTACTCCTAAACTATATTATCTATTTTATAAAAATATTTTATATTTTATGAAGATATATAATATCTTTTTTATATAAAAATATAAAATACCAATATAAATAGAAATCTTTTATAATAATACATATTATATTTTTACATTATCTATAAATATTTATATTTATTTTTATATATATCTCTCAAATAATCTTATTCTGTTTACACTAAAGAATAAGTTTTGCACCTTTAAAACTTATTCAAAAAAAAAAGAAGAAAAAGCACAGTTTGTTTTCAAACCCCTATATTATCTATTTTAAAAAATATTTTCTATTTTATAAAAATATAAAATGTATAGAGATATTTTTATAAAATATCTATAGATACTTTTATAAAAATATAAAATATCTGTATAAATAGAAATATTTTATAAAGATAGATTTTATATTTTTATATTATATATAAAATTATATATAATATATATAATATATAATATATATAATATATATAATATTTATAATATATATAATATATGTATTATATATATAATATTTATATTATATATATATATTCATATTTATATCCCAAATCATCTTATTTTGTTTAGACTAAATAATAAGTTTTGCACCTTTAAAACTTATTAAACAAATTTTAAAAAAGAAAAGCACAGTTTGTTTTCAAACACTGCACTCACTCCTTCACATCCCTACTCCTAAACTACAACTAAATTTTTTTTTTAATCTAAATTTTTACACCACATTTTTACACAAATATTTTCTAAATTTTGACACTCCCCGGAGCCCAATAAACTCCCAAATAAACACCCAAAAATCACCTAAAACCCATCAAACCTTACCTAAACCACAGCATTTCCAATACAAAAAAAAAAAAAAAATTAAATAAACTGAACTACAATTAAAAAAAAAATCTAAATTTTTACACCACATTTTTACACAAATATTTTCTAAATTTTGACTCCCTGGAGCCCAGTTTGACTCCCAAATAAACACCCAAAAATCACCTATAACCCACCAAACCTAACCTAAACCACAGCATTTCCAATACCAAAAAAATGAATAAAAAATTAACTAAACTGAACTACAATTAAAAAAAAATCTAAATTTTTACACCACATTTTTACACAAATATTTTCTAAATTTTGACACTCCCTGGTGCCCAGTTTGACTCCCAAATAAATACCCAAAAATCACCTAAAACCCATCAAACCTAGCCTAAACCACAGCATTTCCCACACCAAAAAAATGAATAAAAAATTAAATAAACTGAACTACAATTAAAAAAAAAATCTAAATTTTTACACCACATTTTTACACCAATATTTTCTAAATTTTGACACTCCTTGGAGTCCAGTTTGACTCCCAACTAAACAGCCAAAAATCACCTCTAACCCACCAAACCTAACCTAAACCACAGCATTTCCAATACCAAAAAAATGAATAAAAAATTAAATAAACTGAACTACAATTAAAAAAAAAATCTAAATTTTTACACCACATTTTTACACAAATATTTTCTAAATTTTGACACTCCCTGGAGCACAGTTTGACTCCCAAATAAACAGCCAAAAATCACCTAAAACCCATCAAACCAAACCTGAACCACAACATTTCCAACACCAAAAAAAAATTATTAAAAACTAAATAAATAAACTAAATAAACCAAACTAAAACCCCCAAAAAAATCTAAATTTTTACACCACATTTTTACACCAATATTTTCTAAATTTTGACGCTCTGGTGCCCAGTTTGACTCCCAACTAAACACCCAAAAATCACCTATAACCCATCAAACCAAACCTAAACCACAGCATTTCCAACACAGAAAAAACAAATAAAAAAACAAAATAAACTAAACTATGACCCAAGAAAATTTGTTTTTCTTAAATTTCTACACCAATATTGTCTAAATTTTTACACCAATATTGTCTAAATTTTTACACCAATATTTTCTATGTTTTTCCACTCCTTGGAGCCCAGTTTGACTCCCAACTAAACAGCCAAAAATCACCCCAAAACCCACCAAACCTAACCTAAACCACAGCATTTCCAATACAAAAAAAATAATAAAAAAATTAAATAAACTGAACTACAATTAAAAAAGAAATCTAAATTTTTACACCACATTTTTACACAAATATTTTCTAAATTTTGACGCTCTGGTGCCCAGTTTGACTCCCAAATAAACACCCAAAAATCACCTAAAACCCATCAAACCAAACCTAAACCACAACATTTCCAACACCAAAAAAAAATTATTAAAAACTAAATAAATAAACTAAATAAACCAAACTAAAACCCCCCAAAAAATCTAAATTTTTACACCACATTTTTACACCAATATTGTCTAAATTTTGACACTCTGGTGCCCAGTTTGACTCCCAACTAAACACCCAAAAAACCACCAACATCTCACACCTATAACCCACCCAACCAAACCTGAACCACAGCATTTCCAACACCCAAAAAACAAATAAAAAAATGAAATAAACTAAACTATGACCCAAGAAAATTTGTTTTTGTTAAATTTCTACACCAATATTGTCTAAATTTTTACACCAATATTTTCTATGTTTTCCCACTCCTTGGAGCCCAGTTTGACTCCCAATTGAACAGCCAAAAACCACCTATAACCCACCAAACCTAACCTAAACCACAGCATTTCCAACACCAAAAAAATGAATAAAATATTAAATAAACTGAACTACAATTAAAAAAAAAATAAATTTTTACACCACATTTTTACACCAATATTTTTTAAATTTTGACACTTCCTGGAGCCCAGTTTGACTCCCAAATAAACACCCAAAAATCACCTAAAACCCACCAAACCAAACCTAAACCACAACATTTCCAACACCAAAAAAAAATTATTAAAAACTAAATAAATGAACTAAATAAACCAAACTAAAACCCCCCAAAAAATCTAAATTTTTACACCACATTTTTACACCAATATTGTCTAAATTTTGACACTCCCTGGAGCCCTGTTTGACTCCCAACTAAACACCCAAAAAACCACCAACATCTCACACCTATAACCCACCCAACCAAACCTGAACCCCAGCATTTCCAACACCGAAAAAACAAATAAAAAACGAAATAAACTAAACTACGAGCCAAGAAAATTTGTTTTTGTTAAATTTCTACACCAATATTGTCTAAATTTTTACACAATATTTTCTATGTTTTTCCACTCCCTGGAGCCCAGTTTGACTCCCAATTGAACACCCAAAAAACCACCTCTAACCCACCAAACCAAACCTAAACCACAGCATTTCCAACACCAAAAAACCTAATAAAAACCTAAATAAATGAAACATTTTTACACCACACTGTCCCTGGCACTTTGACTGCCAATTAAACACCACCAACAACTCGCACCTCTAACCCACCAAACCAAACCTAAACCGCATTTCCCACACCAAAAAATAAATAATAAAAACCTAAATAAACTAAACTACAACCCAAAAGAATTTTTCTAAATTTTTACACCACACTGGGTGGCAGCAGCAGCAGCTCTACCACCTATAACCCACCAAGCCAAACTGAAACCACAGCATTTCCCACACCAAAAAAAAACTTAATAAAACCAAACTACAACCCCAAAATTTTATTTTTTTTTCTAAATTTTTACACCACATTTTTACATCAATATTGGGTAAATTTTTCCACTCCCTGGCACAGAGTTTGACCCTTTGTTCTCTGCAGGGGCGGCCGGGAGGGGCTGGGCAGGAGCCCCGGCAGCCGCCAGAGCAGCACCGAGAGCGAGATCAAATCCCTGGAGCCCAGTTTGGCTGCCAAATAAACCCCCAAAAATCACCTCTAACCCACCAAACCAAACCTAAACCACAGCATTTCCAACACCAAAAAAACAAATAAAAACCTAAATAAATGAAACATTTTTACACCACACTGTGCCTGCCCTGGAGCCCACTGTGACTGCCAACTAAACACCAGCAACAACTCGCACCTATAACCCACCAAACCAAACCTAAACCGCATGTCCAACACCAAAAAATAAATAATAAAAACCTAAATAAACTAAACTACAACCCAAAAGAATTTTTCTAAATTTTTACACTACACTGGGTGGCAGCAGCAGCAGCTCCACCACCTATAACCCACCAAACCAAACCGAAACCACAGCATTTCCAACACCAAAAAAAAACTTAATAAAACCAAACTACAACCCCAAAAAATTTTTTTTTTTTCTAAATTTTTACACCACATTTTTACATCAATATTGTGGAAATTTTTCCACTCTCTGGAGCGGAGTTTGACCCTTTGCTCTGTGCAGGGGTGCCCGGGAGGGGCTGGGCAGGAGCCCCGGCAGCCGCCAGAGCAGCACCGAGAGCGAGATCAAATCCCTGGAGCCCAGTTTGGCTCCCAAATAAACACCCAAAAATCACCTCTAACCCACCAAACCTAACCTAAACCACAGCATTTCCAACACCAAAAAATAAATAATAAAAACCTAAATAAATGAAACATTTTTACACCACACTGTGCCTGTCCTGGAGCCCACTGTGACTGCCAACTAAACACCAGCAACAACTCGCACCTATAACTCACGAAACCAAACCTAAACCGCATTTCCAACACCAAAAAATAAAAAATAAAAACCTAAATAAACTAAAGTACAACCCAAAAAATTTTTTCTAAATTTTTACACCACACTGGGTGGCAGCAGCAGCAGCTCTACCACCTCTAACCCACCAAACCAAACTGAAACCACAGCATTTCCCACACCAAAAAAAAAACCTAAATAAACCAAACTACAACCCCCCAAAAAAATTTTTTTTCTAAATTTTTACACCACATTTTTACATCAATATTGTGTAAATTTTTCCACTCCCTGGCACAGAGTTTGACCCTTTGTTCTCTGCAGGGGCGCCCGGGAGGGGCTGGGCAGGAGCCCCGGCAGCCGCCAGAGCAGCACCGAGAGCGAGATCAAATCCCTGGAGCCGCGGCCCTGGAGCAGCACGGACTCGGACGGCTCCATGCGCAGCCTGAGGCCACCTGTCACCAAGGCCAGCAGCTTCAGTGGCATCTCCATCCTCACCCGAGGGGACAGCGTGGGCAGCAGCAAGGGCAGCGCTGGCAGCCGGAGCTCGCGGGCAGGTACGGGGGGAACTGGGGTGGGGAATGGGGGTGTTGGACTGGGAAAGGGAACCTGGGGTGGGGATCTTCATGGAGATCTTCGTGGAGATCTTCATCTGCCAGAGGGCACCTGGGATGGGGAATGGAGATCTTGAACTGACTAAGGCGACCTGGGGTGGGGAATGGAGATGTTGGACTGGGAAAGGGAACCTGGGGTGGAGATCTTAATGGAGAGCTTCACCTGCCAGAGGACACCTGGGGTGGGGAATGGGGATGTTGAGCTGACCAAGGGGAACTGGAGTGGGAAATGGAGATCTTGAACTGACCAAGGGGACCTGGGGTGGGGAATGGAGATGTTGGACTGGGAAAGGGAACCTGGGGTGGAGATCTTCATGGAGATCTTCATGGAGAGCTTCACCTGCCAGAGGGCACCTGGGGTGGGGAATGGGGATGTTGAGCTGAAAAAGGGCACCTGGGGTGGGGAATGGAGATCTTCATCTGCCAGAGGGCACCTGGGGTGGGGAATGGAGATCTTGACCTGAGAAAGGGTACCTAGGATGGGGAATGGAGATCTTCATCTGAAAAGATGAGATCTTCATCTTCATCATTCCCACCTGGGGTGGGAAATGGAGATCTTCATCTGCCAAAGGGCACCTGGGGTGGGGAATGGAGATCTTGAACTGACCAAGGGGACCTGGGGTGGGGAATGGAGATGTTGGACTGGGAAAGGGAACCTGGGGTGGAGATCTTCATGGAGATCTTCATGGAGAGCTTCACCTGCCAGAGGACACCTGGGGTGGGGAATGGGGATGTTGAGCTGAAAAAGGGCACCTGGGGTGGGGAATGGAGATCTTCATCTGCCAGAGGGCACCTGGGGTGGGGAATGGAGATCTTGACCTGAGAAAGGGTACCTAGGATGGGGAATGGAGATCTTCATCTGAAAAGATGAGATCTTCATCATTCCCACCTGGGGTGGGAAATGGAGATCTTCATCTGCCAAAGGGCACCTGGGATGGGGAATGGAGATCTTGAACTGACCAAGGCGACCTGGGGTGAGGAATGGAGATCTTGAACTGACCAAGGGGACCTGGGCTGGGGAATGGAGATGTTGGACTGGAAAAGAGCGCCTGGGGTGGAGATCTTCATGGAGATCTTCATGGAGAGCTTCACCTGCCAGAGGGCACCTGGGGTGGGGAATGGGGATCTTGAACTGACCAAGGGGACCTGGGGTGGGGAATGGAGATGTTGGACTGACCAAGGGGACCTGGGCTGGGGAATGGAGATGTTGGACTGGAAAAGGGAACCTGGGGTGGGGATCTTCATGGAGATCTTTGTGGAGATCGTTATTACAGCGTCCTGAGTGGGTCGCTGGAGGTGAGAGAGAGACGGTGAATCTTGTTTCTCGATCAGAAGGCTGGATTTATTGATATATGATATATAATACATTATGACTATACTAAATAGAATAGGGAGAGAGGTTTGCAGAGCTGCTAAGCTAAGCTAAGAATAGATAGAAAGAATCCATAACAAAGTTGTGTCCAGGGACTCAGTCCCCTAGCTTGCACTGGTGATTGGTCCTTAATTATAAACATAGAAAATGAGCCAATCAGGGTGAACCCCATTACATTCCAGAGCAGCTGATAATAATTGTTTACCTTCCCTTCTGAGGCCTCTGCCTTCCAGAAGACACAGAAATCTGAAAGAAAGGATTTCTGTAGAAAAATGTCTGCGACAGATCTTCATGGAGATCTTCATGGAGATCTTTATTACAGCGTCCTGAGTGGGTCGCTGGAGGTGACAGAGAGATGGTGAATCTTGTTTCTTGATCAGAAGGCTGGATTTATTGATATATGATATATAATACATTATAACTATACTAATAAGAATAAAGAGAGAGAAGTTTGCAGATGCTTGCTAAGCTAAGAATAGAAAGAAAGAAATCTATAACAAAGTTGTGTCCAGGGACTCTGTCCCTAGCTTGCACTTGTGATTGGCCCTTAATTATAAACAAGGGAACATGAACCAATCAGCAATCAAAATAGGTGCATCCTGTTGCATTCCACAGCAGCTGATAACAATTGTTTACATTCTCTTCTGAGGCCTCTGCCTTCCAGAAGACGCAGAAATCTGAAAGAAAGGATTTCTGTGAAAAAATGTCTGCGACAAATCTTCATCTGCCAGAGGGCACCTGGGGTGGGGAATGGAGATCTTGAACTGACCAAGGGGACCTGGGGTGGGGAATGGAGATCTTGAACTGACCAAGGCGACCTGGGCTGGGGAATGGAGATGTTGGACTGGAAAAGAGCGCCTGGGGTGGAGATCTTCATGGAGATCTTCATGGAGAGCTTCACCTGCCAGAGGGCACCTGGGGTGGGGAATGGGGATGTTGAGCTGAAAAAGGGCACCTGGGGTGGGAAATGGAGATCTTCATCTGCCAGAGGGCACCTGGAGTGGGGAATGGAGATCTTCATCTGCCAGAGGGCACCTGGAGTGGGGAATGGAGATTTTGACCTGAGAAAGGGTACCTAGGATTGGGAATGGAGATCTTCATCTGCCAGAGAGACTGATTTTGGGTTGGGAAACTGGAGTTCTTTCTCTCCTAAAGGACACCTGGCGGACTGATTTTGGGGCTGGGGAACATGGAGATCTTGACCTGAAAAAGGGCACCTGGGGTGGAGATCTTCATGGAGATCTTCATGGAGATCTTCAT
The DNA here is from genome assembly GCA_021963965.1 of Artemisiospiza belli. NCBI lineage: Eukaryota > Metazoa > Chordata > Aves > Passeriformes > Passerellidae > Artemisiospiza > Artemisiospiza belli. The sequence continues at coordinate 2,042,812 of JAKDEW010000064.1, forward strand.
CTGTCAGAGGGCACCTAGGGGGGGAAAAGGGCTGCAAAAGGGCACCTGGGGTGGGGAATGGAGATCTTGACGTGCCAAAGGACACCTGACTGTCTCCATGGTCTCCAGTCTGTCACCAAGACTGACAGGTTTAGGGTTTCAGAACTGGAGCTCTTTACCTGCCAAAGGACACCTGGCAGACTGAATTTGGGTTGGGGAAGTGGAGCAGTCTGCCTGCCAAAGGACACCTGATTGTCTCCATGGTCTCCAGTCTGTCACCAAGACTGACAGCTTTAGGGTTTTGGAACTGGAGCACTTTACCTGCCAAAGGACACCTGGGGTGGGAAATGGAGATCTTGACCTGAAAAAGGGCACCTGGGGTTGAGATCTTCATGGAGATCTTCATCTGCCAAAGGGCACCTGGAGGGGGGGAATGGAGATCTTGACCTGCCAAAGGACACCTGACTGTCTCCATGGCCTCCAGTCTGTCACCAGGACTGACAGATTTTGGGTTTCAGAACTGGAGCTCTTTACCTGCCAGAGGACACCTGGCAGACTGAATTTGGGTTGGGGGAAATGGAGCACTTTACCTGACAATGGGCCCCTGGGGTGGGGATGGAGATCTTGAACTGAAAAAAGGCACCTGGGGTGGGGATGGAGATCTTGGACTGACAATGGGCCCCTGGGGTGGGGATGGAGATCTTGAACTGAAAAAGGGCACCTGGGGGTGGGGATGGAGATCTTGGACTGACAAAGTGTACCTAGGATGGGGAATGGAGATCTTCATCTGAAAAGATGAGGTCTTCATCTTCATCATTCCCACCTGGGGTGGGAAATGGAGATCTTCATCTGCCAAAGGGCACCTGGGGGTGGGGAAATGGAGATCTTGAACTGAAAAAGGGCAGCTGGGAAGGGGAACGGAGATGTTCATCTGCCAGAGGGCACCTGGGGTGGGAAATTGAGATGTTGAACTGGCAGAGGGCAAATGGGGTGGGGATGGAGCTCTTGACCTGACAAAGTGTACCTGGGATGGGGAAATGGAGATCCTGACCTGCCAAAGGACACCCGGGGTGGGGAATGGAGATCTTGAACTGACAGAGGGCACCTGGGAGATTGGTTTTGGGTTGGGGAACTGGAGCTCTTTTCCTGCCAAAGGGCACCTGGGGTTTGGGGAGGCACATCCAGGACACCTCTCTGTGCCTCTTGGTTCTGTTCCAGGTGTGGTGCTGGGTGCCCCTGAAACCTTTATATAATATGGTATTAGTGGAATATAATATAGTACTAGTCCAATATAATACAGTTTAATAAAGCAATTGTTCAGCATTCTGAAGCAGAACAGAGTCAGATGCATCCTATCCATGCCCTCCCCTTTCCTGCTGGCTCCCAGCCCTCTGTGCCTCTGTTTCTGTTCCAGGTTTGGTGCTGGGTGCCCCTGAAGCCTTGATATAATATCATACTAGTGTAATGTAATACAGTTTAATAAAGCAATTGTTCAGCATTCTGAATCAGTGGAGTCAGATACATCCTATTGGTGCCCCCTCTCTTTTCTGCTGGCTCCCATCCCTCTGTGCTCTCTCTCTGTTGCAGGTTTGGTGCTGGGTGCCCCTGAAGCCTTGATATAATATCATATTAGTGTAATGTAATACATTTTAATAAAGCAATTGTTCAGCATTCTGAATCAATGGAGTCAGATACATCCTATAAGGTGCCCCTCTCTTTTCTGCTGGCTCCCAGCCCTCTGTGCTCTCTGTGTTCCAGTTTGGTGCTGGGTGCCCCTGAAGCCTTGATATGATATGATATGATATGATATGATAGAATAGAAGTGTAATACAATATAGTATTAGTATAATATAATATTAGTGGAATATTATACAGTTTAATAAAGCAAATGTTCAGCATTCTGCATCAGTGGAGTCAGATACATCCTATAGGTGCCCCTCTCTTTCCTGCTGGCTCCCCAGCCCTCTGTGCTCTCTGTGTTCCAGGTTTGGTGCTGGGTGCCCCTGAAGCCTTGATATAATATCATACTAGTGTAATGTAATACATTTTAATAAAGCAAATGTTCAGCATTCTGAATCAGTGGAGTCAGATACATCCTGTAGGTGCCCTCCCCTTTCCTGCTGGCTCCCCAGCCCTCTGTGCTCTCTCTCTGTTGCAGGTTTGGTGCTGGGTGCCCCTGAAACCTTTATATAATATCATACTAGTGTAATGTAATACATTTTAATAAAGCAATTGTTCAGCATTCTGAATCAGTGGAGTCAGATACATCCTATTGGTGCCCTTCTCTTTTCTGCTGGCTCCCAGCCCTCTGTGCTCTCTGTGTTCCAGTTTGGTGCTGGGTGCCCCTGAAGCCTTGATATGATATGATATGATATGATATGATATGATATGATATGATAGAATAGAAGTGTAATACAATATAGTATTAGTATAATATAATATTAGTGGAATATTATACAGTTTAATAAAGTAATTGTTCAGCATTCTGAATTAATGGAGTCAAATGAATGCTATAGGTGCATTTCCTGCTGGCTCCCAGCCCTCTGTGCTCTCTGTGTTCCAGTTTGGTGCTGGGTGCCCCTGAAACCTTTATATAATATCACATTAGTGTGATATAATACAGTTTAATAAAGCAATTGTTCAGCATTCTGAAATTAATGGAGTCAAATGAATGCTATAGGTGCATTTCCTGCTGGCTCCATCCCCCTGTGCTCTCTGTTGCAGGTTTGGTGCTGGGTGCCCCTGAAGCCTTTATATAATCCTAGTCCAATATCATGCAGTTTAATAAAGCAGTTGTTCAGCATTCTGAATCAGAACAGAGCCAGGTACATCCTGTGGGTGCATTTCCTGCTGGCTCCATCCCCCTGTGCTCTCTGTGTTGCAGGTTTGGCGCTGGGTGCCCCCGAGGGCTGCAGCCCCTCGCCCTCATCCCAGGCCAGCCGGGCCCTCCTGCCCTGCTCGGCCCCGCAGCCCCCCGGGCTCCCCCCAGCCCAGCAGCAGCAGCAGCAGCCGCCCATCAGCAGCCCCATCATGTCCCAGGTGAGTCCCACAGGGCACAAAATGTGTTTCATAACTTTACTACAATAGATCTGCTTCTTTTATATTTCTTCCTTTATTGGTTTGCTTAACGTGGTCCAGAAATTCTCAGGAAACGCCTTTAATTCAAGCGGGAGAGATTTAGATCATGACTCAAAGTTTGCCTAATTTTTGAGTTATTTTCAGCCAAAATAAAGCTGGAAAAATAATTTAAAAATTAGAGAAAATGAAAGTAATTCAGCTTTTTTTGCTGGCATGAAGCGTTGCTATGTGCAAAAAACCCCAGTCGCTTGTGTTGAAATTTTAGAAGTTTAACAGTAATAAAATAGTTATAAAAATAGTAATAAGAATTTGGACAATCAGAGTTAGGACAATAAAAGCAAAGAATTACACAAGTCCAGATGATTCCTGGGCACTAACAAAGGATTAACCCTTTAAAGCAACAGCCTGTTGCATATTCGTAAATCTCATACATGATGCAAACATTCTTTTCAAACAAATTAAATCTTCTGCCTCATTTCTGCCCCCTCCTCCCATCTTGTCAATCAATTTCTTTGGCTCCTAGAAATCTGCTTCTTGGGGGAAGCAGAGCCAGAGGAATCCCTTGTGTTTCATAACTTCACTAGAATATATCTGCTTCTTCTATATTTCTTCCTTTATTGGTTTGCTTAACGTGATCCAGAAATTCTCCGGAAATGCCTTTAATTCAAGCAGGAGAGATTTAGATTTCAGTTTGTATCTTCTGCTGTCTCACCCAAGGGTTTAGGGCCTGGAAAAACTGATTTCAGGTTGTTGGAGTGTTTTGAAGGGTCTGGAAATGCACCATGCCCATGGTCCATCCAAAGGTTAAATCAAAGCATCAAACCCCATCCATCCAGCACTGACCGTTGGTGCCCAAAGCTCAGGGTGGAGATTTTAGGAGTTTTACTGTCCCATCCAAGGGTTTAGAGCCTGGAAAAACTGATTTCAGGTTGTTTGACTATTTTGAAGGGTGTGGAAATGCACCATGCCCATGTCCATCCAAAGGTTAAATCAAAGCATCAAACCCCATCCATTCAGCACTGACCATTGGTGCCCAAAACATGGGGGTGGGGATTTTAGGGTTTTACTGTCTCATGCAAGGGGTTTAGGTCTTAGAAAAACTGATTTCAGGTTGTTTGACTATTTTCAAGGGTGTGGAAATGCCCCATGCCCATGTCCCTGTCCCTTCTATGTCACCAGAGGTCAAATCAAAGCATCAAACCCCATCCATTCAGCACTGACCATTGGTGCCCAAAGCACAAAGCGAGGTTTTACTGTCTCATCCAGGGGCTTAGAGCCTGGAAAAACTGATTTTAGGCTGTTTGGCTGTTTTGAAGGGTCTGGAAATGCACCATGCCCATGTCCCTGTCCCTTCTATGTCGCCAAAGGTAAAATCAAAGGATCAACCCCTCCCATCCAGTGCTGACCATGGATGCTCAAAGCACAGGCTGTCTCATCCACGGGTTTAGGGCCTGGAAAAAAGTTGATTTCAGGCTGTTTGATTGTTTTGAAGGGTCTGGAAATGCACCGATGCCCATGTCCCTGTCCCTTCTATGTCACCAGAGGTCACATTAAAGGATCAACTTCCCCCCCATCCAGCACTGACCATTGGTGCCCAAAACATGGGGTGGGGATTTTAGGGTTTTACTGTCTCATGCAAGGGTTTAGGTCTTAGAAAAAGTGATTTGAAGCTGTTTGACTATTTTGAAGGGTCTGGAAATGCACCATGCCCAAGTCCCTGTCCCTTCTGTGTCACCAATCAATTCCCCCCATCCAGCAGTGACCATTGGCGCCCAAAGCACAGGGTGGGGGTTCCACTGAGGGGTTTTAGTGCCATGAAGGGCTCCAGGTGACAAAGAGGCTCCCTGTGGAAGGTGAGTGTGCAGGGATGGCCAAGGAGCACCGTGGGGAACAGCAGAGACCCCTGAGATGGCTGGGCTGTGCCTGATGGGATGGATGGATGGATGATGGATGATGGATGATGGATGCTGGCCTGGAATGGTTCCTGTGCTCCCCAACTCCCTGCAAAGCCCCTCTGTGTTTGCAGTTGGCTCACTTGACTTGACTAACCTTGTTGTTCCTCTTTCTCTCCTTCCTTCCTTCCTTCCTTCCTTCCTTCCTTCCTTCCTTCCTTCCTTCCTTCCTTCCTTCCTTCCTTCCTTCCTTCCTTCCTTCCTTCCTTCCTTCCTTCCTTCCTTCCTTCCTTCCTTCCTTCCTTCCTTCCTTCCTTCTTCCTTCCTTCCTTCCTTCCTTCCTTCCTTCCTTCCTTCCTTCCTTCCTTCCTTCCTTCCTTCCTTCCTTCCTTCCTTCCTTCCTTCCTTCCTTCCTTCCTTCCTTCCTTCCTTCCTTCCTTCCTTCCTTCTTCCTTCCTTCCTTCCTTCCTTCCTTCCTTCCTTCCTTCCTTCCTTCCTTCCTTCCTTCCTTCCTTCCTTCCTTCCTTCCCTTCCTTCCTTCCTTCCTTCCTTCCTTCCTTCCTTCCTTCCTTCCTTCCTTCCTTCCCTTCCTTCCTTCCTTCCTTCCTTCCTTCCTTCCTTCCTTCCTTCCTTCCTTCCTTCCTTCCTTCCTTCCTTCCTTCCTTCCTTCCTTCCTTCCTTCCTTCCTTCCTTCCTTCCTTCCTTCCTTCCTTCCTTCCTTCCTTCCTTCCTTCCTTCCTTCCTTCCTTCCTTCCTTCCTTCCTTCTTTTCCCTCATTTTCCTCCCCCCTCTTCCTCCTTTTCCTTCATTTTCCTCCTCCCCTTTCCTTCTTCCTTTTCCTCCCTTTTCCACCCTCCTTTTCCATAATTTTCCTTCCTTCCTCTCTCCCTTTTCCTCCCTCTTCCTCCCTACTTTTCCTCCCTTTTCCTTCCTTTTTCCTCCCTCCTTTTCCTTCATTCTCCTTCATTTTCCTCCTCCCTTTTCCGTCATTTCTTCCCCCCTTTCCTTCCTCCCTCCTCCTCCTCCCTCTCCTTCCTCCCTTTTCCTTCCTCCTTTCCTTTCCTTTTCCTCCCCCCTTTTCCCTCATTTTCCTCCTACTTTTTCCTCCCTTTTCCTTCCTTCTTTTCCTCCCTTTTCCTCCTCCTTTTTCCTCCCTCCTTTTCCTTCATTCTCCCTCATTTTCCTCCTCCCTTTTCCTTAATTTTCCTTCTCCCTTTCCTTCTCCCTTTCCTTCCTCCCTTTTCCTCCATTTTCCTCCTCCCTTTTCCTCCTTTTTCCTCTGTCCTTTTCCTTCCTTTTCCTCCCATTTCCTTCTTCCTTTCCTCCTCCCCATTCCTCCTGTTTCCTTTCTCCTTTTCCTCCCTTTCCCTTCCTTTTCCTCCCATTTCCTTCTTCTTTTCCTCCCTTTTCCTTCCTCATTTTCCTCCCTACTTTTCCTCCCTTTTCCTTCCTTTTCCCTCCTTCTTTTCGTCCCTTTTCCTCTGTCCTTTTCCTTCCTTTTCCTCCATTTTCCTTCCCCTTTTCCCCTAATTTTCTTCCCCCTTTTCCCTCATTTTCCTCCCTTTTCCTTCTTTCTCCTCCTCCCCATTCTTCCCTTTTCCTTTCTCCTTTTCCTCCCTTTTCCCTCATTTTCCTCCCTCCTTTCCCTCCCGTCCCTCTCTGCTGGTGTAGCCGGTGCCGGCGCTGCAGCCCGTTCCGTACTCTCCAAGCTCCTGCCCCCAAGTCCTCCTGCCAGTGTCTCCACCCCAGCAGTACAGCCTGGTACAAACCCCAGTTCCTCTCTGCTCTGTGTCTCTTGGTGCTCTGTGCTGTGTTTGTGGTGTGGGAGCTTGTGCTGATCAGCTGTGTCCCAAACACACCCACCCAAGCCCTGGGGCTGGGGTCCAGCCAGCTCTGGCATCCCTGAGGCCATGGGACCACCAGTGATGGGTGGAAAGAGCCTGGGAAGAGAAAATTCAGAGCTCCCAGAGCTCTCCAGCAATGCCTGAGGCCATGGGACCACCATTGAAGGGTGGAAAGAGCCTGGGAAGAGCAAATTCAGAGTTCCCAGAGCTCTCCAGCAATGCCTGAGGCCATGGGACCACCAGTGATGGGTGGAAAGAGCCTGGGAAGAGAAAATTCAGAGCTCCCAGAGCTCTCCAGCAATGCCTGAGGCCATGGGACCACCAGTGATGGGTGGAAAGAGCCTGGGAGGAGCAAATTCAGAGTTCCCAGAGCTCTCCAGCAATGCCTGAGGCCATGGGACCACCACTGAAGGGTGGAAAGAGCCTGGGAAGAGCAAATTCAGAGCTCCCAGAGCTTCCAAAAAGATGTCTGAGGCCATGGGACCTCCACTGCTGGTTGGAAAGAGCCTGGGAAGAGAAAATTCAGAGCTCCCAGAGCTTCCAAAAAGATGTCTGAGGCCATGGGACCTCCACTGCTGGTTGGAAAGAGCCTGGGAAGACCAAATTCAGAGCTCCCAGAGCTTCCAAAAAGATGTCTGAGACCATGAGACCTCTGCTGCTGGTTGGAAAGGGCTTGGGAAGAGAAAATTCAAATCTCCCAGAGCTCCCAGCAGATGCTTGAGGCCACAGGACTGTCACTGTTGGGTTGGTGGCCTTGGAAAGAGCAAATTCCAAGCCCAGAGCTCCCCAGCAGATGCCTGAGGCCACCAGTGCTGGTTGGAAAGAGCCTGGGAGGAGCAAATTCAGAGCTCCCAGAGCTCCCCAGCAGATCCCTGAGGCCACCAGTGCTGGAGTTGTGGCCATTGAAAGAGCAAATTCCAAGCCCAGAGTCCCCCAGCAATGCCTGAGGCCATCACTGCTGGTTGGAAAGAGCCTGGGAAGAGAAAATTCAGAGCTCCCAGCAGATGCTTGAGGCCATGGGACTGCCACTGTTGGGTTGGTGGCCTTGGAAGGAGCAAATCCCAAGCCCAGAGCTCCCCAGAAGATGCTTGAGGCCATGGAACCACCACTGCTTCAGTGGTGGGTTTGGAAAGATCCTGGGAAGTGCAAATTCAGAGCTCCCAGAGCTCCCCAGCAATGCCTGAGGCCATGGGACCCCCATTGAAGGGTGGAAAGAGCCTGGGAAGAGAAAATTCAGAGCTCCCAGAGCTCCCAAAAAGACGCCTGAGGCCACCACTGCTGGACTGGTGGCCTTGGGAAGAGCAAATCCCAAACCCAGAGCTCCCCAGAAGATACTTGAGGCCACCAGTGCTGGAGCGGTGGGTTTGGAAAGAGCTTGGGAAGAGCAAATTCAGAGCTCCAGAGCTCCCAGAGCCACCTTGCAGATGCTTGAAGCCACCACTGCTGGTTGGAAAGGGCCTGGGGAGAGAAAATTCAGAGATCCCAAAAAAGATGTCTGAGGCCACCACTGCTGGAGTGGTGACCTTGGAAAGAGCCTGGGAAGAGCAAAATCAGAGATCCCAGAGCTCCCCAGAAGATGCCTGAGGCCATGGGACCGTCACTGCTGGCGTGGTGGCCGTGGAAAGAGCAAATTCGAAGCCCAGAGCTCCCCAGCAGATGCCTGAGGCCACAGGACCATCACTGCTGGCGTGGTGGCCTTGGAAAGAGCCTGGGAAGAACAAAATCAAGCCCAGAGCTCCCCAAAAGAGGCCTTGGAAGGAGCCTGGGAGGAGCAAATTCAGAGCTCCCAGAGCTCCCCAGAAGATGCCTGAGGCCACAGGACTGCCACTGCTGGAGTGGTGGCCTTGCAAAGAGCTTGGGAAGAGCAAATCCCAAGCCCAGAGCTCCCCAGCAGATGCTTGAGGCCACCAGTGCTGGAGTGGTGGCCTTGGGAAGAGCAAATCCAATCCCAAGGCCAGAGCTCCCAGCAGTTCTTGTGCTCGCTGTGGGGTCTGGGGGCCGTGGCAGCCCCCTGGGCTCAGCCCAGCCCCTGTGGGGTCTCCATGTGGATCTTTTGGGAATGGTGTCCCCCATGGGACGTGGCAGCTGGACTGGTGTCACCCCTCGTGTCCCCAATGTCTGCGGAGCTCAGCTGGCACGTCCCCCTGTCCTGCTCTGGGTCTGTGGCTCGTGTTTGGGGGGCTTTTGGGGGGGCTTCTCTGGGAGAAGGGGTGTGCATTACCCGGCAGAGCTGTGTCCTGCTGGTCTTGGCTCTTTTTGTTCCACCTCCTCCATCCTTGCCACGTTCCAGGCTGCTGAGCTCAGCTGGCATGTCCCATGTCCCCCTGTCTGCTCTGGGTCTGTGGTTCATGTTTGGGGGGCTTTTCTGGGAGAAAGGGTGTGAATTACCAGCAGAGCTGTGTCCTGCTGCTCTTTTTGTCCCACCTCCTCCATCCTTACCCCACTCCGGGCCAACAAGCTCAGCTGGCGTGTCCCATGTCCTGCTCTGGGTCTGTGGCTCATGTCTGGGGGGTTTCTCTGGGAGAAGGGCTCTGTATTACCAGCAGAGCTGTGTCCTAGTGCTCCTTTTGTCCCACCTCCTCCTTGCTTGCCCCGTTCCAAGCCAACAAGCTCAGCTGGCACGTCCCCCTTTCCTGCTCTGTGTTTGGGGGCTTTTTGGGGGGCTCCTCTGGGAGAGGGGGTGTGTATTACCAGCAGAGCTGTGTCCTGCTGCTCTTGGCTCTTTTTGTCCCACCTGCTCCATCCTTGCTTGCCCCACTCCAGACCAACAAGCTCAGCTGGCATGTCCCATGTCCCCTGTCCTGCTCTAGGTCTGTGGTTCATGTTTGGGGGCTTTTGGGGGTGCTCCTCTGGAAGAAGGGGTCTGTATTACCAGCAGAGCTGTGTCCCTGCTGCTCCTTTTGTCCCACCTCCTCCATCCTTGCCCCGTTCCAGGCTGACGAGCTCAGCTGGCATGTCCCATGTCCCCCTGTCCTGCTGAGCTCAGCTGGCATGTCCCCCTGTCCTGCTCTGGGTCTGTGGTTCATGTTTGGGGGGCTTTCGGGGGCTTCTCTGGGAAGAGAAGCTGTGTCCCTGCTGCTCCTTTTGTCCCACCTCCTCCATCCTTGCCCCACTCCAGACCAACAAGCTCAGCTGGCCTGTCCCATGTCCTGCTGATCTCAGCTGGCATGTCACCCTGTCCTGCTCTGTACCTCATGTTTGGGGGGCTTTTGGGGCGCTTTTGGGGGCTTCTCTGGGAAAAGGGGTCTGTATTACCAGCAGAGCTGTGTCCTAGTGCTCCTTTTGTCCCACCTGCTCCATGCCTGCCCCGTTGCAGGCCGACGAGCTCAGCTGGCATGTCCCCTGTCCCCCTGTCCCTGCTCTGTGTTTGGGGGGCTTCTGTAGGAGAAAGGGTGTGCATTAACCAGCAGAGCTGTGTCCCACTGCTCTTGGCTCCTTTTGTCCCATCTCCTCCATCCTTGCCCCGCTCCAGGCCGACGAGCTCAGCAGCCCCTTCGGGCAGATCAGCCTGAGCCGCCAGGGCTCCACAGAAGCTCCGGACCCCTCGTCGGGGATGTTCCAGCCGTCGCTGCTGTCCCAGCACCCGCAGCAGCCGGGGTTCATCATGGCAGCCCCCCCTGGGCAGCCCATCCCCACCTCCAGCTACTCTGCCTCGGGGCACACGGCCCCCAGCCAGCCGTGCTGCAGCCCCAGGGCTACATCCAGCCCCCTCAGCAGGTAACGGGGCAGGAGGGGGGCCTGGGGAGGGGTCCCTGCGGAATTGAGTCTGACTCCGTGCTCTTAGAAGGGTGATTTAGTATTTTATGACATTACATTACATTATATCACGTTACATTACATTATCTCATATCATACTATATGATATTATATTATACAATATTATATTCTATTATACAATATGTTGTTATACTATATGATATAATTCTACTATATTGTATTATATTACATTGCATTATATTTTATTATATTATATTACATGATATGATATTATATTACATTACATTACATTATCTCATATCATACTATATGATATTATATTATATTATACAATATTATATTCTATTATACAATATCTTATTATACAATATGATATTATATTATACAATATGTTATTATACAATATGATATAATATATGATATTATATTACATACATTACCTTACCTCATCTCATATCATACTTTATGATATTATATTATATTATACAATATGAAATTATATTATACAATATTATATTATATTATATTATATTATATTATATTATATTATATTATATTATATTATATTATATTATATTATATTATATTATATTATATTATATTATATTATATTATATTATATTATATTATATTATATTATATTATATTATATTATATTATATTATATTATATATTATATTATATTATATTGACATATATATGTCTGGGGATATCCCAGAGCTGGCAGGCCTGAGGTTGCTGAGGAGGGGGTTTGAGAGTCTGACTTCTTAGAAGGCTAATTTATTATTATATTACATTATATTACATTACATTACATTATACAAAACAATATTATATTATATGATACGATATTATATGATATTATGTTTTATATTACATTGCATTACATTGCATGGTGTGGTATGAGATATGATATGATGTGATGTGATGTGATATGATATATTATATTATGTTATATTATGTTATGTTATGTTATATTACATTACATTACATTACATTACATTACATTACATTATATTATATTATATTATATTATATTATATTATATTATATTATATTATATTATATTATATTATATTATATTATATTATATTATATTATATTATATTATATTATATTATATTATATTATATTCTAAAATACACTAAAATAAGAATAGAGATAGGATACAGACAGAAGGCTACAAAGAATTGATAATGAAAAGCTCTTGACCCCTTCCTGAGTCTGACACAGCCTGACCATGACTGGTCATGAAGTCCAAATAAAAAAATCTCCAACCACATTCCAGAGCAGCAAAACACAGGAGAAACAAACCAGAAAAATCATTATTTACACACCATTTACATTATTTACATTTACATTTCATTTCTGAGGCCTCTCAGCTTCTCAAGAGAAAAAAAAAAAATTACCAAAAGGAATTTTCATAAAAAATATATATAAATTATATTTTCCATAAAACATATATAAATTATATTTTCCATAAAATATATTAAAAAAATCAGTTTTCTTGCTCCTGATCCCTGCTGTGCTCTCACCACTGGGATTTTTTTGCAGATTCAGGTTTCTTACTACCCCCCTGGGCAGTAACCCAGCTCCAGCCAGCAATACCGACCCCTCAGTCACCCAGTGGCTCTACAGCTCCCAGCGCCCCCAGCAGCTCCCCCAGCAGTCCCAGCAGCCAGGTAAGGGCTAAAAACGGGTTTAAAAAGGGTTTAAGGGGTTCATTTTCCCATTCCTGCTGGTTTTATTTGCTCCAGGGATCTCCCCTGTGCTGCCTGCGGTTGGCTTGTTGGTGCTCATGGGTGTCTGTCTGTCTGTCCTTCCCTCCCTCTCCTCTGAGCTTGCTAGGGGAGGGGATGAGGTGGATTTAAACCCCACTGAGCGAATTTAGAGCCAGGAGCTTCCCTTGGGTGTGTTTACATCTGCTCCTGCTTTCCTTTCTCTTCAGCAGGAGGTGGGGGGGCAAAGGCAGGATTTGATTCCTAAATCTTAAATTTGGGTTATTTTTTTCCCTAAATCTTTAATTTGGGTTATTAATTCCCTAAATCTTAAATTTGGGGATATTTAGTCCCTAAATCTTAAATCTGGAGTTATTTAGTCCCTAAATCTTAAATTTGGGGTTATTTATTCCCCAAATCTTGAATCTGGGGTTATTTATTCCCTAAATCTTAAATTTGGGGATATTTTCCCCCTAAATCTTAAATTTGGGGTTATTTTTTTCCTAAATCTTAAATCTGGGGTTATTTAGTCCCTAAATCTTAAATTTGGGGATATTTCCCCCCTAAATCTTAAATTTGGGGTTATTTTTTCCCTAATCTTAAATCTGGGGTTATTTAGTCCCCTAAATCTTAAAATTTGGGGTTATTTATTCCCCAAATCTTGAATCTGGGGTTATTTATTCCCTAAATCTTAAATTTGGGGGTATTTTCCCCCTAAAACGTAAATTTGGGGTTATTTTTTCCTAAATCTTAAATCTGGGGGTTATTTAGTCCCTAAATCTTAAATTTGGGGTTATTTATTCCCCAAATCTTGAATCTGGGGTTATTTATTCCCCACATGCTTGAATTTGGGGTTATTTCCCATGTCCAACTGGGAATTTACTCCATTAAAACCCTATTCTGGCACTGAGGGGCTGCCAGGAGGATTTAAAAGCCAGGAGTTCCCTTGAGTGTGTTTAAATCTGCTCCAAGGGAAGCCCTTTCCTCCCCATTCTTCAACAGAAACAAGATTTGATTCCTTAAGTCTTAAATTTGGAGTTATTTATTCCCCTAAATCCTAAATCTGGGGTTATTTAGTCCCTAAATCTTAAATTTGGGGTTATTTGTTCCCCAAATCTTGAATCTGGGGTTATTTATTCCCTAAATCTTAAATTTGGGGATATTTTCCCCCCTAAAACGTAAATTTGGGGTTATTTTTTCCCTAAATCCTAAATCTGGGGTTATTTAGTCCCTAAATCTTAAATTTGGGGTTATTTATATCCCTAAATCTTTAATTTGGGGTTATTAATTCCCTAAATCTTAAATTTGGGGATATTTTCCCCCTAAAATGTAAATTTGGGGTTATTTTTTCCCTAAATCCTAAATCTGGGGTTATTTAGTCCCCTAAATCTTAAATTTGGGGTTATTTGTTCCCCAAATCTTGAATTTGGGGTTATTTATTCCCTAAATCTTAAATCTGGGGTTATTTTTTCCCTAAATCTTAAATCTGAGGTTATTTATTCCTTAAATTTGGAGTTATTTATTCCCTAAATCTTAAATCTGAGGCTATTTATTCCCTACATCTGGGGTTATTTATTCCCTAGATTTTAAATCTGAGGTTATTTATTCCCCAAATCCGGGGTTATTTATTCCCTAAATTTTAAATCTGAGGCTATTTATTCCCTAAATCTGGGGTTATTTTTTTCCTAAATCTGTGGGTTATTTATTCCCCTAAATCTTAAATCTGCAGTTATTTATTCCCTAAACCTGGGGTTATTTTTTCCCTAAATCTGGGGTTATTTATTCCCCAAAATTTTAAATCTGAGGTTATTTATTCCCTAAATCTTGAATTTGGAGTTATTTATTCCCTAGATTTTAAATCTGAGGTTATTTATTCCCTAAATCTTGAATTTGGAGTTATTTATTCCCTAGATTTTAAATCTGAGGTTATTTATTCCCTAAATCCAGGGTTATTTATTCCCTAAATCTTAAATCTGAGGTTATTTATTCTCCAAATCCGGGGTTATTTGTTCCCTAAATTTTAAATCTGAGGTTATTTATTCCCTAAATCTGGGGTTATTTATTCCCTAAATTTTAAATCTGAGGTTATTTATTCTCCAAATCCGGGGTTATTTATTCCCCAAATTTTAAATCTGAGGTTATTTATTCCCTAAATCTTGAATTTGGAGTTATTTATTCCCTACATCTTAAATCTGCAGTTATTTATTCCCCAAATCTGGGGTTATTTATTCCCTAAATTTTAAATCTGAGGTTATTTATTCCCTAAATCCGGGATTATTTATTCCCCAAATTTTAAATCTGAGGCTATTTATTCCCTAAATCTGGGGTTATTTATTCCCTAAATCTTAAATCTGAGGTTATTTATTCCCTAAATCCGGGGTTATTTATTCCCCAAATTTTAAATCTGAGGTTATTTATTCCCTAAATATGGGATTATTTATTCCCTAGATTTTAAATCTGAGGTTATTTATTCCCTAAATCTGGGGTTATTTATTCCCTAAATTTTAAGTCTGAGGTTATTTATTCCCTAAATCTGGGGTTATTTATTCCCTAGATTTTAAATCTGAGGTTATTTATTCCCTAAATCTGGGGTAATTTTTTTCCTAAATCTGGGGTTATTTATTCCCCAAATCTTAAATCTGAGGTTATTTATTCCTTAAATTTGGAGTTATTTATTCCCTAAATCTTAAATCTGAGGTTATTTATTCCCTAAATCTGGGGTTATTTATTCCCCAAATTTTAAATCTGAGGTTATTTATTCCCTCAATCCGTGGTTATTCATTCCCCAAATCTCAGATTTGTTGTCCTTTCCCCTGTCCCCCTGTGACGTGACTCCATTCCAACCCTGTCGTGGCAGGTTTACAGCCCATGATGTCCAACCAGCAGCAGAGCTACCAAGGCGTGGTGGGGGTGCAGCAGGCTCAGCCCCCCGGGCTCCTCAGCAGCCAGAGGAACAATTTGGGGGGCCAGATGCAGAACGTGCTGGGGGTGCAGCAGGCGCAGCCCCCCGGGCTGCTCAGCACCCAGAGGAGCAGCATGGGCAGCCAGATGCAAGGGCTGATGGTGCAGTACACAGCCCTGCCTTCCTACCAGGTGGGCACTGGGGGGCTGGGCAGGGGGCTCTGGCTGGGCAGGATGTGCCCAAGGGATCCCCAGATGTGGGGATTTGCTCCCAGGGATGAGGAGGGCCCATGCATGTGGGGCACATCTGGGGCAGGAGGGCTGGGGAGGGGGTCCTGGTTGGCCAGGATGTGCCCAAGGGATCCTCTAAAGGTGGGGATTTGCTCCCAGGGATGAGGAGGCCACGTCCATGTGGGGATTTGTGGGGCACATCTGGAGCTGGAGGGCTGGGAGGGGGCTCTGGTTGGGCAGGATGTGCCCAAGGGATGCCCCAAAGGTGGGGATTTGCTCATAGGGCATCTGTGGGGCACATCTGTGGCAGGAGGGCTGGGCAGAATGTGCCCAAGTGATGCCCCAAAGGTGCGGATTTGCTCACAGGGATGAGGAGGGCACATCCATGTGGGGATCTGTGGGGCACATCTGGAGCAGGAGAGCTGGGGAGGGGGCTCAGGCTGGGCAGGATGTGCCCAAGGGATGCCCCAAAGGTGTGGATTTGCTCACAGGGATGAGGAGGGCACATCCATGTGGGGATCTGTGGGGCACATCTGGAGCTGGAGGGCTGGGAGGGGGCTCAGGCTGGGCAGGATGTGCCCAAGGGATGCCCCAAAGGTGTGGATTTGCTCACAGGGATGAGGAGGGCACATCCATGTGGGGATCTGTGGGGCACATCTGGAGCTGGAGGGCTGGGAGGGGGCTCAGGCTGGGCAGGATGTGCCCAAGGGATCCCCCTAAATTGAGGATTTGCTCACAGGGCATCTGTGGGGCACATCTGGAGCTGGGAGAATCTCTGGGAGGGAGCTCTGGCTGGGCAGGATGTGCCCAAGGGATCCCCCAAAGTTGGGGGTTTCTTCATAGGGATGAGGAGGGCACATCCATGGGGAGTTCTGTGGGGCACATCTGGAGCAGGAGGGCTGGGGAGGGGGTCCTGGCTGGGCAGGATGTGCCCAAGGGATGCCCCAAAGGTGGGGATTTGCTCATAGGGCATCTGTGGGGCACATGTGTGGCAGGAGGGCTGGGCAGGATGTGCCCAAGTGATGCCCCAAGGGTGGGGATTTGCTCACAGGGATGAGGAGGGCACATCCATGTGGGGATCTGTGGGGCACATCTGGAGCTGGAGGGCTGGGAGGGGGCTGTGGGGTGTCAGAAAAACCCACCCAAAGTCTCCTCACCCTGCTGGTGTGTCCAGTACACACCACTGCCTTGGTACCAGCTGGGCACTGGGGTGATGGGCAGGGGGCTCTGGCTGAGCAGGATGGGCCCAAGGGATCCCCCAAAGGTGGGGATTTGCTCACAGGGATGGGGAGGGGGCTCTGGCTGGGCAGGATATGCCCCAAGGATCCCCCAAAAGTGGGGATTTGCTCACAGGGCATCTGTGGGGCACATCTGGAGCTGGGAGAACCTCTGGGACGGGCTCTGCCAGGGCGAGGTTGCTGTGGGCTGTCAGAAAAACCCACCTGGAGTCTCCTCACCCTGCTGGGTGTCTTTGGGCCGTTTTCCCTGCTCCGTTTCTGTAACCTGCTGCTCTCCTCCCTGCCCAGGTGCCCATGGCCAGTGAGTCCCAGAACGTGGTCCAGCAGCCCTTCCAGCAGCCCGTGCTGGTGCCAGCCAGCCAGTCTGTGCAGGGCGGGCTCCAGGCTGGAGGGGTGCCCATCTACTACAGTGTCATCCCCAGTGCCCAGCAGAATGGCACCAGGTAAAGCTCTGGCAGCTGCCAGGGGGTGAAAAGGGAGCTGTGCCCACAGTTTTGGGGGGTTTGGGGTGTTCTGTCAAGGGCAGGAGCCTTGGGAAAAGCTGGGATTGATGTAAAAATACAATACGCAGAGATTGAGGAGAAAAATCATAAATTTAGGTTTCTATAGTTGTAAGTAAGAGTTGTAAGTGAGTTGTGAGTGAGGAACTGCCTTGATAAGATGGTGAGGGGTTTATAATGTAGGAAACTGCATTGATAAAATGGTCAGGGGTTTATAATGTAGAAAAATGCATTGATAAGATGGTGAGGGGTTTATAATGTAGAAAAATGCATTGATAAGATGGTGAGGGGTTTATAATGTAGGAAACTTCATTGATAAGATGGTGAGGGGTTTATAATGTAGAAAAATGCATTGATAAGATGGTGAGGGGTTTATAATGTAGAAAAATGCATTGATAAGATGGTGAGGGGTTTATAATGTAGGAAACTTCATTGATAAGGTGGTGAGGGGTTTATAATATAGGAAACAACTCAGCAGAATGGCACCAGGTAAAGCTCTGGCAGCTGCCAGGGGGTGAAAAGGGAGCTGTGCCCACAGTTTTGGGGGGTTTGGGGTGTTCTGTCAAGGGCAGGAGCCTTGGGAAAAGCTGGGATTGATGTAAAAACACAATACGCAGAGATTGAGGAGAAAAATCATAAATTTAGGTTTCTATAGTTGTAAGTAAGAGTTGTGAGTTATAAGTGAGGAACTGCCTTGATAAGGTGGTGAAGGGTTTATAATGTAGGAAACTGTATTGATAAAATGGTGAGGGGTTTATAATATAGAAAAATGCATTGATAAGATGGTGAGGGGTTTATAATGTAGAAAAATGCATTGGTAAGATGGTGAGAGGTTTATAATGTAGAAAAATGCATTGATAAGATGGTGAGGGGTTTATAATGTAGGAAACTTCATTGATAAGATGGTGAGGGGTTTATAATGTAGAAAAATGCATTGATAAGGTGGTGAGGGGTTTATAATATAGGAAACAACTCAGCAGAATGGCACCAAGTAAAGCTCTGGCAGCTGCCAGGGGGTGAAAAGGGAGCTGTGCCCACAGTTTTGGGGGGTTTGGGGTGTTCTGTCAAGGGCAGGAGTCAGGGATCCTTGTGGGTCTCTTTCATCTTGGGATTTCTGTGATTCTGTTTTCTCCTGTGGCTGGAGGTGAGTGGGTGCCACAAGTTCTGCTCCTCCCTGAGCTTGTCCATCCTGGATCCCTTCCTGAGCACCAGGGGGTGAAGCTCCTGTGTGCCCACCCATCCCAGAGAAGAGGGAGCTGGGTGTGTATTACCGCGCCTGAGTGGGTCGCTGGTGGTGAGAGAGAGACGGGAATCTTGTTTCTTGATCAGAAGGCTGGATTTATTGATATATAATATATGATACATTATGACTATACTAAATAGAATAAGGAGAGAGGTTTGAAGAGCTGCTAAGCTAGGCTAAGAATAGATAGAAAGAACCCATAACAAAGTTGTGTCCAGGGACTCAGTCCCCTAACTTGCACTGGTGATTGGTCCTTAATTATAAACATAGAAAATGAGCCAATCAAGGTGAATTCCTATTGCATTCCAGAGCAGCTGATAATAATTGTTTACCTTCCCTTCTGAGGCCTCTGCCTTCCAGAAGACACAGAAATCTGAAAGAAAGGATTTCTGTAGAAAAATGTCTGCGACATCTCACCTTTTTAAATTGTATAAAATAAAAGAAAAATGCTGATGTGGAATGAACAGGAAATTTCTTCACCTGTAAAATATAGAATACTAACAAATCACTAAAACAATCCTACAATCTAAGAAAATGCAAAAAACAATGCAAAGAAAATTCAAGTCCATGCAGCTGAGTTTCAGGAACAGTCCAAGAACCGAAGTTGTTTCCCTTGGAATATCTGAGAGTCCTTTTGGTCCTGAAACAGACTTCTGCAAAAGAGTTCCATCAATAGTTATCAAAAACCATTGACAGTATTACAACAATTTCAAACAATTTTGGAATGTCCTTTTCTGGCCCTTCAATGCTTCAGTGCTTCATAGCTGCTGCTCGCTATTTTCAATCTTTTTTATTTAATTTTTTTTTTTTTTTTTTTTTTTTTTTTTTTTTTTTTTTGATCGAAAAGCAAAAGAGTAGCAGCCAAGCAGAGCAGTGCCAGAGAAGGAAAGGCCCTGGCCCATGCTGGACCAGGAACCCCAAAACTGGCTCACAAAGGGGGACCAGGACCGGTAGGAGAAACCAGAATCCCTAAAAACATAAGGAGGCCACGCAGTGGGCCCAGCTCAGGAGCTTCCTGAGCCAAACAGCCCAGGCCAAACCCATGAGGCAGGCTCTGCATTCCCACAGGCCTGCACCCTGCTGCCAGTACAGTGGCAGCACGGGCAGTGAGATGCTTCCTTTCCCCAAAACCACTGAGGCATGCCAGCAGCAGGGAAATAGAAGCCTTCCCCAGAAATCCCATCTGGGGTCTGGAGATGTTTGTTTCCCACAGCAAACCAGCTATGGTCTCCTCCAACTGTGCCCTCTTCCCCTGCACTGCATTGGGTTTGCCTCTCATCCGCCCCATGGCTTCATCATCCACACCCCCTCCGGGCTGGGGATCAGAGGCAGAACTTTCGGCAGAACCCACCTGCCCCTCGCCACTAGGGCATAAGAGGGGCGGCAGAGATGGGAGCCGCCATGGGACGGCAACCGACCAAACACTCCCCAAACCGCCGCTGAAAATGCTGATGTTAAAAACAGGCAGCCGGACTGCCGCAACAGTCAGCTGTCTGGCAGCCCCCGCTCCACGGAAGGAGAGACCGACACCCTCTTCCCCTGTCCCAGCTCCCCCAGCAGGGGCAGCCACGGGACAACCCGAAACACTCGGGCGGGAAATCACGCTGGGTGTAGGCGCAGCCGCGGGCTGCTCCGAGAGTCCCGCGGGCTCAACGCCGTTTTCAGCCCCATCCTGAACAGGAACTGTCTCGGCTTGAGGCGGCGGGGACGCGCGGGAACACGCTGTTGCTGCGTCCCTTGGCTCTGCAAGCGGCGGCAGGCACGGCACGGGCAGCAGTGCAGGCGGGAGAAGCGGCGGAGCGTCGTCGCTGCTTAGCAACAGGTCAATCGGCAGTGCTGTCTCTTCTTCATCGGACACAGGCGCTGGCTTGAGCGGCCACTCCCATCCCCCCGGAGAGAGAGAAGGGGGGGAAGGAGAAAACTCCATCTGAGCATGCTCCGGAGCAAGAGTAAAAAAAACTTCTTCTCCTGGCGTAGTTTCAGCCCCCCCCGCCGCGAAGCAGGGGGGGCTGGGAAGCAGAATGTCCTCCCCCACTGCTTCTTCTGGCAGGGCCGGTGGAAACGGAGCCTGGCCATAACAGTTAGAAATCCATTGAAAAGACGCTGCTCTGCGTTTCAGAACTGGGAAAAGCTTTATAAATGCTGGGTAGATAGAAGGCAGGACACGTCCCTGGCTCCAGACGAACTGGAAAATGGAGTCCATGCACTCCCAGACAAAAGCATCTAAAGCATACAGGACATCAGTAAAGAACCCAAAAAGCTTTGCCCATCGAAAGAACCCATAGAGATCTGTTTCTGACAAAAAAAAACCCATCTTCTCTAGACCAGTGTTTCCAGAGGGCAATAAGTTTTTCCTCTGCAGGAGAGAATTGAATCTCTTCTGGCAAGGCATGTGTCTGCCGTACGAACAGCCACAGACTACGAAGGACTGGTTCATCAGGGATATAAAAACCCACAGTACCTTTTGAAAGAGTCCAGCTTGCTCTGGCCAGCTCCACAGGTCTGCTGCTCTTTTCCATCATCTTTCCTGATGGTTTTCCAGAAGAAGGTCCTTTTTCGTGGTCAGCCTTGGCTGTGAACTCTGTCCAAATCAGGATCTTCAGTTCTTCAGCTCCTGGCTTGAATCCACTTTCTGTGGTCACTTCAAAGCAGCTATCAAATGCTACACATACAGGATTTTAACCCAGTGCAGCAATTTTGCTCCTCTGGTCTTATCAAATTAATCTTTGCTCTTACACGAGGGGTCACCAGATATTACCGCGCCTGAGTGGGTCGCTGGTGGTGAGAGAGAGACGGGAATCTTGTTTCTTGATCAGAAGGCTGGATTTATTGATATATAATATATGATACATTATGACTATACTAAATAGAATAAGGAGAGAGGTTTGAAGAGCTGCTAAGCTAGGCTAAGAATAGATAGAAAGAACCCATAACAAAGTTGTGTCCAGGGACTCAGTCCCCTAACTTGCACTGGTGATTGGTCCTTAATTATAAACATAGAAAATGAGCCAATCAAGGTGAATTCCTATTGCATTCCAGAGCAGCTGATAATAATTGTTTACCTTCCCTTCTGAGGCCTCTGCCTTCCAGAAGACACAGAAATCTGAAAGAAAGGATTTCTGTAGAAAAATGTCTGCGACAGGTGTGGGAATGAGAAAAAGAGAAACTTCCACAGGCACAGCAGGGTTTGAGCTCTGCAGCCTTGGGAGAAGCTGGGATTGGTGTAAAAATACAACACACAAACAGCTGGAGATTGTTTCCAGCCCTTGGGGTGGTGTTAATTTTTTATACTAAAAACTACCTGTACAATATTTACAGTTACTTCCCAACACCTATCACCTGTGTTAGACAGTGAGTTTCTACTCTAAACCAATCCCAAAATGCCACCATCACAGCAGAAGATGGAAGCCAAGAAGAAGAAGAAAGGCTGGACATGCCCACATTCCTCCATTTTGCCCCCTGAACCCCCATTCTAAAAACCCCAAAAAATCCATTTTTCACCCAGTGATTAATTCACTATTATTTTACTCAAACTCTTGTGGCCTGTAGCTCCTCACACAAAGCCGGTGATTGTTTCCAGCCCTTGGGGTGCTGTTAGTTTTTTATACTACAAACTACCTGTACTTTATTTACAATAATTTTCCAATACCTATCACCTATGTTAGACAGTGAGCTTCTATTCTAAATATAACATATTTACAATTACTTTCCAACACCTATCACCTATATTAGACAGTGAGCTTCTACTCTAAACCACTCCCAAAATGCCACCATCACAGCAGAAGATGGAGGCCAAGAAGAGGAAGGAGAAGAAGGACAGGACATGCCCACATTCCTCCATTTTGCCCCCTGAACCCCCATTCTAAAAACCCCAAAAAATCCATTTTTCACCCAGTGATTAATTCACTATCATTTTACTCAAACTCTTGTAGCTTGTAACTCCTCACACTAAGCCGGTGATTGTTTCCAGCCCTTGGAGTGCTGTTAGTTTTTTATACTACAAACTACCTGTACTTTATTTACAATAATTTCCCAATACCCATCATCTATGTTAGACAGTGAGCTTCTATTCTAAATATAACATATTTACAATAACTTCCCAATACCTATCACCTATGTTAGACACTCTGTCTCTATTCTAAACCAATCCCAAAGTGTCACCATCACAGCAGAAGATGGAGGCCAAGAAGAAGGAGAAAGGCAGGACAAGCCCACATTCCTCCATCTTGCCTCTTGAATCCCCATTCTAAAAACCCCAAAAAATCCATTTTTCACCCCGTGATAAATTCCCTATCATTCTACTCAAACTTTCTTGACTTGTAATCCTTCATATAAAAGTTGGTAATTATTTTTTCCAAGGGCTAAATCACAGTCCCAGGTGTCTTGTGCTCTGTGCCAAGGTCTCTGAGCCCCCTGGGCAGGGTCTCCAGGGTCTCCAGAGGGATTTCTGGGGTTCCCAAACCCCTCCTGAATGCTGACCTCCCCTCTGTGCTCCCCAGCCCGTCCGTGGGGTTCCTGCAGCCCCCAGGCTCCGAGCAGTACCAGATGCCGCAGTCGCCGGCGCCCTGCAGCCCTCCCCAGATGCAGCAGCAGTATTCAGGTACCAGGGGGGCACTGGGCAAGGCTGGCACCCCTGCAGAGGTGGCACCAGCCTTTGGGCTCTGGAGGTGCCACTTCACAGCCAAGCTGCTGTGCTCAGGGGAATGGTCAGGGTGGGGCACTGGGGGGTGCTGGCGTCTCCCTGCCAGGGTGGGCACAGGGTGGAGGGAGCAGGGGGGGCTGTGGGGTGGTGAGAGAGGGGAAAAACTGCAGAGGGGGAGGTTGGGGAGTCCTGCTCCCTGTCACAGCTGCGGGGAGTGAGCTGGGGCAGGAGCTGAGCTGGGGTGATGGAGATTTGGGCTTGGTGAGCGACAGGAGCTGAGCTGGGATTATGGAGGTCTGGGCCTGGAGCAGGATCTGAGCTGGGCTGATGGATCTGGGCCTGGATCTGAGCTGGGATGATGGAGATCTGGGCCTGGTTCAGGATCTGAGCTGGGATAATGGAAATTTGGGTCTGGTGCAGGATTTGAGCTGGGATGATGAATCTAGACCTGGATCTGAGCTGAGATGATGGAGGTCTGGGCATGGGGAGCTGCAGGATCTGAGCTGGGATGATGGAGATCTGGGCCTGGTGAACTGGAGCAGGATCTGAGCTGGGATGATGGATCTGGACCTGGATCTGAAGTGGGATGATGGAAATTTGGGCCTGGATCTGAGCTGGGATGATGGAGATTTGGGCTTGGTGAGCTGCAGGATCTGAGCTGGGATGATGGAGATCTGAGTCTAGTGGAGAATCTGAGCTGGGATGGTGGATCTGGACCTAGATCTGGACCTGGATCTGTGCCTGGGGTTTTGTGGAGATGCTCAGAGCTCTCACTGAGCTGCCATCCCTCAGCTTGGCTCCCGTTTCTCCTGCATTAAACACCATCACTCCCAGGTGTAACCTTTGCTATCGGAGAGGGATCCCCAGAGGGTCCTGGTGGGGCTTTTCCACCCTGGAAAAATCACGAGTGGCCGAGGAGAGAGAGCCCAGAGTGGGACTGTGGGGAAGGAAGAGTGAGAGTAGCAGGGACAGGGACAGGGACAGGGACAGGGAGGCGCTCTGTGTCCCACAGCAGCAGAACTGGGGCCACACAGCCATGTGTGTGTCCCCAGGGGTGTCCCCATCAGGCCCTGGCGTGGTGGTGATGCAGCTGAATGTCCCCAACGGCCCCCAGGCCCCCCAGAACCCGCCGGTGGTGCAGTGGAGCCACTGTAAGTACTACAGCCTGGAACAGAGGGGGCAGAAGCCTGGAGACCTCTACAACCCCGAGAGCACTGCTCAGGTACTGGGGGCACTGGGAGGGACTGGGAGGAGGCAGCTCAGCCTTTGGGGCAGGGCTGGGTGAGGCTAGGCTTAAAAGCTGCTAGGCTGAGAGTAGCAAACTCAAGAGCGCCTAGGTTTAAAGGTTCTAGGCTGAGAGTAGCAAACTCAAGAGCTTAGAAGCTGCTAGGCTGAGTAGCAAACTCAAGAGCAGCCAGGCTTAGAAGCTGCTAGGCTGAGTAGCAAACTCAAGAGCTGCTAAGCTGAGAGTAGCAAACTCAAGAGCAGCCAGGCTTAAAGGATGCAAGGCTGAGAGTAGCAAACTCAAGAGCACTGAGGTTTAGAAGCTGCTAGGCCGAGTAGCAAACTCAAGAGCACGCAGGCTTAAACCTGCTGAGCTGAGAGTAGCAAACTCAAGAGCACCTAGGCTTAGAAGCTGCTAGGCTGGGAGTAGAAAACTCAATGGGCACATAGGTTTAAAGGTTCTAGGCTGAGAGTAGCAAACTCAAGAGACTCAGGAGTGTGGGATCCCAGAGCACCTTGAAATGGCCAATAACATCTGAGATTTTAAAGCAAAAGGTACCTTCTTGTTGTCTTTTTGTGTGTGAGAGGGAATGAGAAATAAAAGTGAGTGAATGTAGATGAATGAAAATATATGAAATGTAGATTTTTTATTATAAGCTTCAATTTATCTCCTTGGAGGGAGGTGAATGGTATTGTGAGAGAAAGGAGCTTTTATTTTGTGTCAGTTGTGACCCAGGGTGGGCATGTAGGAATGTTTGAAATCTCAGATTACATCCAGGTAGGAATGATTTAAATCTCAGGTTGTATCCAGGTAGAAATGTTTGAAATCTCAGATTACATCCAGGTAGGAATGTTTGAAATCTCAGATTATATCCAGGTAGGAATGTTTGAAATCTCAGGTTGTATCCAGGTAGAAATGTTTGAAATCTCAGATTACATCCAGGTAGGAATGTTTGAAATCTCAGATTGTATCCAGGTAGGAATGTTTGGCTCCTCCCCATGAGCTCACATCTCCCAATGGGATGCTGCAGTTCTTATCAGCCATGCAGTGACAGTCAATAGCTGTTATCAGCAAATGTCCCCTCCTGAGGGAGGTGTGATTGTGGAAGAGATAAGGAAAACTGCAAAACTGCCCAGTTTTGGTATTCTATTACCAAAAATGGTAATAGAACACATCTTGCCTTGCCAATGTGGAACATTATTGAATTGAATTGGATTGAATTGAATTGGATTGGATTGGATTGGATTGAATTGAATTGAATTGAAATGAATTGGATTGAATTGAATTGAAATGAATTGAATTGAATTGAATTGAATTGAATTGAATTGAATTGAATTGAATTGAATTGAATTGAATTGAATTGAAATGAATTGGATTGGATTGGATTGGATTGAATTGCATTGAAATAAATTGGATTGGATTGGATTGGATTGGATGGTATATTGTGAGAGAAAGGAGGTTGTTTTTTGTGTCGGTTGTGACCCAGGCTGGGCGTGTGAGCTGTCCCCAGCCCTGGGCTGTCTGACCCTGTCCCCTCCATCCCAGGCCAGCACCCAGCTGAGCAGTCCCATCACGTCCCCCACGCAGTCGCCGACGCCGTCGCCCGTCACCAACCTGGGCAGCGTGTGCCCGGGGCTGAGCCCCCTGCCCGTGCTCACCCAGTTCCCCCCCAGGCCCATGGGCCCTGCACAAGGTAAGCTCTGGGAATCTGCGAATTCAGAGGTTTTGGGGAAAGCTGCAAAAGGCAGGACTCGGATACAGCAGAACTGTGAGCAGAGCTAAGCAGCAGCCATGGGATTGGTCAGCAGGGAGAGTATTTAAACTGTAGAAAAGCAAAGGCAAATAGAACAGGGGAGGCATCCTCTATTATTATATATATATATTATATGTATAGATGTAATATATATTATATTTATATTATATATATTATATATATATAGCATTATATATAGTATATATATCTATATATATACTGTATATAATGCTATATATATAATATATAGCATTATATTTATATATAATATATAGATAAATATATAATTATATATATTTATGTACAGATATTCTAGATATTATATAGATATAAAATATATATTACGTATATTATATATACAATATATAATATATAATATATAGTCTGTGTATTAACACTTATCAGAATAACTCCCTAAGCTGCAGAAAGTTTATCTAGCAAGATATTAGGAAAGTTAAAGCTTGATAATGGAGCTCTCTGCGTTGTGTTTTAAGGCTTACAAGCAGGTATTGTGTTGGAAATAAGCAGCATTGTTTTAACCAAAGGCACGTTGCTCATGGTGATTGGGTAGAACTGCTGTCAATGTGCTTTTGCTTTTTGTGATTGGTCAAAAAACTTATAAAATAAGTTGTAACATTGAGTTCTTTGTCTGCTGCTCGGGATGTGAGCTGGTGGCATCTTCCCATTGTCATCACCATGGAATGAGAGTGATGCTGGAAATAAAACAGCTCGAGGTGCTTTCAGCAGCAGCCCCATCTCGTTGGTAGTTTGTAAATAAACCCTTGCCAGCGTCAGTAAGGGAGGCTCCTCCTCCTCCTCCTCCTCCTCCTCCTCCTCCTCCTCCTCCTCCTCCTCCTCCTCCTCCTCCTCCTCCTCCTCCTCCTCCTCCTCCTCCTCCTCCTCCTCCTCCTCCTCCTCCTCTTCCTCCTCCTCCTCCAGGGGGCAGCCAGGGCAGGGGGCAGCGGGGTTTGGCTCCCAGTGCTGCTGAATGGGGGTTTGGGGTGGGGAAACAGCACAGAGATCCTGGGACAGCCCTGGGGTGGGGATGTGTGAGGGGAGAGGTGAATGTGAGTCCATGTACTCAGAAGGCTGATTATATTATATTATATTATATTATATTATATTATATTATATTATATTATATTATATTATATTATATTATATTATATTATATTATATTATATTATATTATATTATATTATATTATATTATATTATATTTATGATGACATATATGATTATGTGATATGACATATTATATGAATTACATGTATGATATGATTATATCATATATATGATATTATGTGATATATCACATTTTATCACATTATGTCATATTATGTTATGTTATGTTATGTTATTTTATATGAGATGTGATGTGACATATATGTTATATGATATCATATCAGATGATATTATTATATTATACTACATTATATTATGCCACATTATATCAC
Source organism: Artemisiospiza belli (assembly GCA_021963965.1). Taxonomy (NCBI): domain Eukaryota; kingdom Metazoa; phylum Chordata; class Aves; order Passeriformes; family Passerellidae; genus Artemisiospiza; species Artemisiospiza belli. The sequence continues at coordinate 2,070,229 of JAKDEW010000064.1, forward strand.
ATAATATATCATATGATGTGATATTATGTTATGTTATATTATATTATGTTATGTTATATTATAGTATATTATAGTATATTATATTATCGTATATTACATTTGATATAACGTATGATATTGTTATGATATGGTATTTTATTATGTTATATTATATTATATTATGTTATTATAGTATAGGTATATTATTTTACAGTATATGATAGTGCAGTATATCAGAGTGTATTATATGAGATATTATATTATATGATGTGATACAATAGGATATGATATTACATTATATCACATTACATTAAATTATATTATAGAATGCTATACTAAACTATACTAAAGAATAGAGCCAGGATACAGACAGAAGGTTACAAAGAATGATAATAAAAACCTGTGACTCCTTCCTGAGTCCTGACACAGCTGGATGGTGATTGGTGATTAATTAAAAACAATTCTCATGAAACCAATCAAACATGTTGGTAACCAATCTCCAAACACATTCCAGAGCGACAAAACACAGGAGAAAAAAATCAGATAATTATTATTCACATTTTTCTCTGAGGCTTCTCAGGAGAAGAAATCCTGGGCAAAGAGGATTTTCCAGGAAATATCACAATGTCAGGAATGCTCTGATATTTCCTGGGATCCCCACACAAACTCTGGCTCCTCATGATGCTGATTAGTCATTAAATAAAAACAATTCTAACGAAACCAATCAAATATTCACCTATTGGTAAACGATTTCCAAACCACATTCCAGAGCAACAAAACACAGGAGAAAAAAATCAGATAATTATTATTCACATTTTGCTCTGAGGCTTCTCAGGAGAAGCAATCCTGGACAAAGAGGATTTTCCCAGGAAATATCACAATGGCAGCAATGCTGTGATATTTCCTGAGATCCCCACACAAACTCTGGCTCCTCATGACGGTGATTGGCCATTAATTAAAAACAATTATGAAACCAATCAAACACGTTGGTAAAGAATCTCCAGAACCCATTCCAGAGCAGCAAAACACAGGAGAAAAAAATCAGATAATTATTATTCACATTTTGCTCTGAGGCTTCTCAGGAGAAGAAATCCTGGGCAAAGAGGATTTTCCAGGAAATACCACAATGTCAGGAATGCTGTGAGATTCCCTGGGTTCTGGGAAATATCACAATGACAGGAATGCTGTGATATTTCCTGGGATCCAGGAGATATCACAATGTCAGGAATGCTGTGATATTCCCTGGGATCCAGGAGATACCACAATGACAGGAATGCTGTGATATTTCCTGGGATCCAGGAGATACCACAAAGTCAGGAATGCTGTGAGATTTCCTGGGATCCAGGAAATATCACAATGACAGGAATGCTGTGATATTCCCTGGGATCCAGGAGATACCACAATGACAGGAATGCTGTGATATTTCCTGGGATCTGGGAAATATCACAATGTCAGGAATGCTGTGAGATTTCCTGGGATCTGGGAAATACCACAATGTCAGGAATGCTGTGAGATTTCCTGGGATCTGGGAAATATCACAATGACAGGAATGCTGTGAGATTTCCTGGGATCCAGGAGATATCACAATGTCAGGAATGCTGTGAGATTTCCTGGGATCCAGGAGATACCACAATGTCAGGAATGCTGTGATATTCCCTGGGATCCAGGAGATATCACAATGACAGGAATGCTGTGAGATTTCCTGGGATCTGGGAAATATCACAATGACAGGAATGCTGTGATATTTCCTGGGATCCAGGAGATATCACAATGACAGGAATGCTGTGATATTTCCTGGGATCCAGGAGATACCACAATGTCAGGAATGCTGTGAGATTTCCTGGGATCTGGGAAATATCACAATGTCAGGAATGCTGTGAGATTTCCTGGGATCCAGGAAATATCACAATGACAGGAATGCTGTGATATTTCCTGGGATCCAGGAGATACCACAATGTCAGGAATGCTGTGAGATTTCCTGGGATCTGGGAAATATCACAATGTCAGGAATGCTGTGAGATTTCCTGGGATCTGGGAAATATCACAATGGCAGGAATGCTGTGAGATTTCCTGGGATCCAGGAAATATCACAATGACAGGAATGCTGTGAGATTTCCTGGGATCCAGGAGATATCACAATGACAGCAATGCTGTGATATTTCCTGGGATCCAGGAGATACCACAATGACAGGAATGCTGTGATATTCCCTGGGATCCAGGAGATATCACAAAGTCAGGAATGCTGTGATATTTCCTGGGATCTGGGAAATATCACAATGACAGGAATGCTGTGATATTTCCTGGGATCCAGGAGATACCACAATGGCAGGAATGCTGTGATATTTCCTGGGATCCAGGAGATATCACAATGTCAGGAATGCTGTGATATTCCCTGGGATCCAGGAGATATCACAATGACAGGAATGCTGTGAGATTTCCTGGGATCCAGGAGATATCACAATGTCAGGAATGCTGTGATATTCCCTGGGATCCCCACACAAGCTCCTCCTCGTGCAGGTGACGGGAGGTACTCGCTGCTGGGCCAACCTCTGCAGTACAACCTGTCGCTGTGTCCCCCTCCTCTGCTGCACAACCAGCCCAGCTACACAGGACACCAGGTACAGCCGGGCCAGCTGTGCCCTGCCCTGCCCCTCTCTGAGGCCACCACGTGCCCCGAGGTGACACGGGGACATTTGTCTCCTTGCAGGGCCAGGCTGGCATGAAGCACGGCAACAGGAGCAAGAGGCAGGCCCTGAAATCAGCGTCCACCGACCTGGGCACGAGTGACGTAGGCAAGTGACACCTCCAGCCTCTGTTTGTCCTCTGATGTCCCCAGAAATGGGGGTGGGAGACTCCAGGTGCCATTTCCAGCATCCCACAGAGCCCAGGGCTGGTTTTGGAGGGTTCCTGCCAGTCCCTGTGCTGGTTTTGGAGGTTTTGAAGAGTTCCTGCCAGTTCCAGTCCTGGTTTTGGAGGGTTCCTTCCCAGTCCCTGTGCAGGTTTTGGGGTTTCTGCGTGTCCCTTCACCCCACACCCACAAACAACCCCCTGCCCAGCTGAGTCCAGGTTTAGGGTGTAGACAAGTGACCCCTTCCAGCCTCTGTTTGTCCTCTGATGTCCCCAAAAATGGGGGTTGGAGACTCCAGGTGCCATTTCCAGCATCCCACAGAGCCCTGGGCTGGTTCTGGAGGGTTCCTGCCAGTTCCAGTCCTGGTTTTGGAGGGTTCCTGTCAGTCCCTGTGCTGGTTTTGGAGGTTTGGAGGGTGTTCTGCCAGTTCCTTCACCCCACACCCACAAACAACCCCCTGCCCAGCTGGGTCCAGGCTGCAAGTGACCCCTCCAGCCTCTGTTTGTCCTCTGATGTCCATAAAAATGGGGGTTGGAGAATCCAGGTGCCAGCATGCCACAGAGCCCTGGGCTGGTTTTGGAGGGTTCCTGCCAGTCCCTGCCAGTCCCTGAGCTGCTTTTGGGGATTTGGAGGGTGTTCTGCCAGAACCTGTGCTGATTTTGGAGGGTTCCTGCCAGTCCCTGAGCTGGTTTTGGGGATTTGGAGGGTGTTCTGCCAGAACCTGTGCTGATTTTGGAGGGTTCCTGCCAGTCCCTGAGCTGGTTTTGGGGATTTGGAGGGTGTTCTGCCAGAACCTGTGCTGATTTTGGAGGGTTCCTGCCAGTCCCTGTGCTGGTTTTGGAGGGTGGAAATGATGCAGCAGGTGGAGCTGGCAGAGCTGGAATTTTCTTCCTCTTTCTCAGCACAAAGTGAGTGTCACACTCTTGAGATCTCATTCCCAAGTCACTCTTCCCACCCCTGCTTCCCTTTCCCGTGGGTCCTGCAGCATCAAATCCCAAATTTTTGGAGATTTGGGATCTCCCAGGGTGTCTCTGAGGGCTGAAGGTTCCAGTGAAGGCTGAAGGTTCCATGGGTGGGAAAGGTGACTGCGTGGGTCCTGCACCTTCAAATCTCAAATTTTTGGAGATTTGGGATCTCCCAGGGTGGCTCTGAGGGCTGAAGGTTCCAGTGATGCTTTCTGTCCATGCCCAGGGTGTCTCCACTGATCCTGGGCAAGGGAGGGAGCAGAGGAAAGGGGCTGGAGCTGCAGAGGGATTTGGGAACCACAGGGAAGGGGCTGAGCTGAAGAGATTTGGGAACCACAGGGCAGGGGCTGGGGCTGCAGAGGGATTTGGGTACCATGAGGCAGAGCCAGGAGCTGCAGAGGGATTTGGGTACTACCAAGCAGGGTTGGAGCTGGGAGCTTCAAAGAGATTTGGGTGCCACAGAGCAGGAACTGGAGCCTCAGAGGGATTTGGGAACCACAGGGCAGGGGCAGAGGTCAGATCCAGGAGCTGCAGAGGGATTTAGGAACCACAGGAGCTGGAGCTGCAAAGAGATTTGGGTACCACAGGGGCTGAAGCTGGGAACTGCAAAGAGATTTGGGGACCACAGGGCAGAGGTCAGATCCAGGAGCTGCACAGGGATTTGGGAACCAGAGGAAAGGGGCTGAGCTGCACAAGGATTTGGGGGCCAAGGGGCTGGAGCTGGGAACTGCAAAGAGATTTGGGTACCACAGAGCAGATGCTGGAGCTGCAGAGGGATTTGGGAACCACCAGGGCAGGAATAGGGGGGAGCCAGGAGCTGCAGAGGGATTTGGGGGCCACGGGGCAGGAACTGGAACTGCAGAGGGATTTGGGTGCCCCAGGGGCTGGAGCTGCAGAGATTTGAGTACCACAGAGCAGGGGCTGGAGCCTGGAGCTGCAGAGGGATTTGGGAACCACAGGGCCTGGAGCCAGGAGCCTCTGGAGCCCTCAGGCCTGTCCCCGGTGTCACCTCAGTGTCCCCAGGCCTATCCTTGGTGTCACCTCAGTGTCTCCAGGCCTGTCCCCAGTGTCACCCCAGTGTCACAGCCTTGTCCCCGGTGTCCCCTCAGTGTTCCCGGTGTCCCCTCAGTGTTCCCGGTGTCCCCTCAGTGTCACAGGCCTGTCCCTGGTGTCACCTCAGTGTCCCCAGGCCCGTCCCTGGTGTCACCTCAGTGTCACAGGCCTGTCCCCAGTGTCCCCTCAGTGTCCCCAGGCCTGTCCCCAGTGTCCCCTCAGTGTCCCCAGTGTCCCCTCAGTATCCCCAGGCCTGTCCCCGGTGTCCCCTCAGTGTCCCCAGCAGCAGCTGCTGCTCACAGGGGCCCTTTAAGCGCTGCCTCCCCCCCGGCCCTGGCAGGGTCCCCACGTGCCACGTTAATATTAGCAAAGAATCCTCAACTGAGCCCAGGGCTGCAGCCAGGAGCTGCACGGGGATTTAGGAACCAGAGGGGCTGGAGCTGGGAACTGCACAGGGATTTGGGAACCACAGGGGCAGGGGCTGGAGCTGCACAGGGATTTAGGAACCACAGGGGCTGGAGCTGGGAACTGCACAGGGATTTGGGAACCACAGGGGCTGGAGCTGCACAGGGATTTGGGAGCCACAGGGCAGGGGCTGGAGCTGCACAGGGATTTAGGAACCACAGGGGCTGGAGCTGCACAGGGATTTGGGAGCCACAGGGGCTGGAGCTGGGAACTGCACAGGGATTTGGGAACCACAGGGGCAGGGGCTGGAGCTGCAGAGATTTGGGAGCCACAGGGGCTGGGGCTGCAGAGGGATTTGGGAACCAGAGGAAAGGGTTGATCTCTCTGAGCTGCAGAGAGATCTGGGAACCACAGGGGCTGGCGGTGGGAGCTGCAAAGAGATTTGGGGACCACAGGGCAGAGGTCAGAGCCAGGAGCTGCAGAGGGATTTGGGAACCACAGGGGCTGCAGCTGCAGGGGGATTTGGGAACCAGAGGAAAGGGGCTGAGCTGCAGAGGGGTTTGGGTACCACAGGGCAGAGGTCAAAACCAGGAGATGGCAAAGAGATTTGGGAATCACAGGGCGGGAGCTGGGAACTGCAGAGGGATTTGGGTACCACAGGGCAGGGGCTGGAGCCTCAGAAGGATTTGGGAACCAGAGGGGCTGGGAACTGCAAAGAGATTTGGGTACCGCAGGGCAGGGGCTGGAGCTGCAGAGGGCTTTGGGTACCACATCCCCTCCTGAAGGAAAACCAGAACTGTGGGCCCAGGAAGGGATTGGGATGGGGCATTCCAGGGAGCAGGTAAGGGTGTTTTGGAGGGCTTAAAAGAATAACTGGATTAAAAGAATCGATTGGGTGGCTTAAAAGAATAGACTGGGTGGTTTAAAAGAGTAGATTGGGTGGCTTAAAAGAATAAAATCCAGTTGGGGGCAGCTTGGCACTGCTCCTGTGCCCAGGTGGCTGTGGGAACACCCACATCTCCTCCTGAAGCAAAATCAGCGTTGTGGGCACAGGAGGGGATTGGGATGGGGCATTCCAGGGTGCTTTAGAGGGGAAATTTCTGTCTTAAAAGAATAGATTGGCTGGTTTAAAAGAATAAATTCCTGCTGGGGGCAGCTTGGCAGTGTTCCTGTGCCCAGGAGAGGTGGCTGTGCAAGTACCCACATCTCCTCCTGAAGCAAAATCAGGATTGTGGGCACAGGGAGGGATTGGGATGGGGCATTCCAGGGAGCAGGTAAGGGTAATTTGGAGGGCTTAAAGAATAACTGGATTAAAAGAATCGATTGGGTGGTTTAAATGAATAGATTGGGTGGTTTAAAATAATAAATTCCTGCTGGGGGCAGCTTGGCAGTGTTCCTGTGCCCACATCTCCTGAAGCAAAATCAGCATTGTGGGCACAGGGAGGGGATTGGGATCCCCTCCACAACGGAGGGCATTGGGATGGGGCATTCCAGGGTGCTTTGGAGGGGAAGTTTCTGGCTTAAAATAATAGATTGGGTGTTTTAAAAGAATAAATTCCTGCTGGGGGTGCCCAGGAGAGTGGGAGTACCCACATCTCCTGAAGGAAAACCAGAACTGTGGGCACAGGAGGGGATTGGGATGGGGCATTCCAGGGAGCAGGTAGGGGTAATTTGGAGGGCTTAAAAGAATAACTAGATGAAAATAATAAATTGGGTGGCTTAAAAGAGTAGATTGGGTGATTTAAAAGAATAAATTCCTGCTGGGGGTAGCCTGGCAGTGTTCCTGTGCCCAGGAGAGTTGGCTGTGGGAGTACCCACATCTCCTGAAGGAAAACCAGCATTGTGGGCACCCACAATGGAGTGGATTGGGGCATTCCAGGGAGCAGGTAGGGTTAATTTGGAGGGGAAATTTCTGGCTTAAAAGAATAAATTGGGTGCCTTAAAAGAGTAGATTGGCTGGTTTAAAAGAATAAATTCCTGCTGGAGGTAGCCTGGCAGTGTTCCTGTGCCCAGGAGAGTTGGCTGTGGGAATACCTACACTTCCTCCTGAAGCAAAACCAGAATTGTGGGCACAGGGAGAGCATTGGGATAGGGCATTCCAGGGTGCTTTGGAGGGGAAATTTCTGGATTAAAAGAATAGATTGGCTGGTTTAAAAGAATAAATTCCTGCTGGGGACAGCTTGGCACTGCTCCTGTGCCCACATCTTCTGAAGCAAAACCAGAATTGTGGGCACAGGAGGGGGTTGGGATGGGGCATTCCAGGGAGCAGGTAAGGGTAATCTGGAGGGTTTAAAAGAGTAACTGGATTAAAAGAATCGATTGTCTGGCTTTAGATAATAGATGAGGTGTTTTCAAAGAACAGGTTTGACGCTCTGCTCGTCCCCTGCAGTGCTGGGCCGCGTGCTGGAGGTGACCGACCTGCCCGAGGGCATCACACGGACAGAGGCCGACAAGCTCTTCACGCAGCTCGCCATGGCCGGTGCCAAAATCCAGTGGCTCAAAGAGACTCAGGGGCGCCGCGGGGACGGAGGAGGCGGCGGGGACAACAACAGCACCAGCAGCAGCGGCAGCGGCAGCGGCGGGACTGCGGAGAACGGCAGGCACGGTGACCTCGCTGCCTTATACACCATCGTGGCCGTGTTCCCCAGCCCCCTGGCTGCCCAGAACGCCTCCCTGCGCCTCAACAACTCCCTGAGCCGCTTCAAACTGCGCGTGGCCAAAAAGAACTACGACCTGCGGGTGCTGGAGAGGGCGAGCTCCCAATAGAGCCCGGCCGCGGGCACTGCCCTGGGCATCCTCTGCTCCCGCCCTCCCTTCCTCTCGCCCCTCCTTCCTTGATATATTTATATGAACATAATTAAGAGACGAGAAGTTGATTTTTTTTTTTTTTTTTGGTTTTTCTTTCGTTTTTTTTTAATTATTATTATTTTTTTTGGAGTGACGCCCATGCCCGCCCCCCTTCTCCCTGTGTCTATGGTTTTTTGTTTAAGCACTGTGTTGGACCTCACATACAGGTGTTGATTGGTATGTTCACTGCACATTTTATTTAATCAAATTATTATTTTGCTGGGGGGGAGGGAGGGGTGAATTTTTTTTTTTTTTGGTCTTATTTTATTTGGGGGGGGTTGTTTTTAAATAAAAAAAAAAGAAAAAGGAAAATTGTCCATCATTTGAATGTAAATTCCTGTTCTGTGTCAGGGTTGGGGGGGCTCTGTGCTGCTTCAGTGGGGTGAGGGGAGAGGGAGATGATTCCAAAATGGGGATCAGAGCATTTGGATTGGGGCTGGATTTCCCTGACAGATGTTCATGGCTTCTCCTCCAGCTGCCAGCCCCATCCAGATGTGGAATTCCAGGGCAGGAATGAGGGCATGGAGTGCCCTGTCAGTAATCCTCACATTCCTGCTGGACCTGGCAGGGGCAGGGACAGGATTTTGGGGTGGCACAGCCAGAGCCCCTGGCAGCAGCTGGATGCCCCCAAAATTGCTGAGCACAGGTAAGAGCTGCCAGGAAAGGGGAGGCTCCAACCCCAGGATGGCTCCAGCTCCCACCCTGGTGCCACCCCAGGCCAGGCAGGGAGCCAAGGGCAGCCTGGCACCAGTGGGATCCTGCGACAGTGGGAAGAGATGAGGATCTGACTCCGTGTTTCAGAAGGCCTGATTTATTACTACATATAATAATACTATAGATTTTATATCTAGTATTATACTAGATATTATATATATAGTATTAAATACTATATTATAATATATGCTATAATATATACTATACTATATTATATACTGTATTATATATATAGTAATACTATATATTATATATAATAATATATAATATATACACACATATATATGTGTATAATATAGTATAGTATATATTATAGCATATATTATAATATAGTATTTAATACTATATATATAATATCTAGTATAATACTAGATATAAAATCTATAGTATTATTATATGTAGTAATAAATCAGGCCTTCTGAAACACGGAGTCAGATCCTCATCTCTTCCCACTGTCGCAGGATCCCACTGGTGCCAGGGCTGCCCTTGGCTCCCTGCCAGGACATATATATTATATATGTATATATAACAGATATGTATGTGTGTACATATATGTACATATAATATATATATATTATAATGTACATATATTATGTAATGTATATGTATATAATAATACATATATATTACATTAAAACTATACTAAAATAATAGGAAAAAAATTTCATTAGAAAGCTGGCTAAAAATAAAAAAGGAAGAATGATAACAAAGGTTTGTGGCTCAGACAGAGTCTGACACAGCTGGCTTTGATTGGCCATTAATTAAAAGCAATCAACACAAGACCAATCACAGATGCACCTGTCGCATTCCACAGCAGCAGGTAATCATTGTTTACATTTTGTTCCTGAGGCCTCCAGATTCTCAGGAGAAAAAATCCCAAGGAAATGAATTTTTCAGAAAATTTTTCAGAAAATGTCAGAGCTACAGGATCCCAGCTCCTGCCATGCCTGCAGGGTTTGGTACCAGGGGGCGCCAGGCATCCATGCCAGACCCCACTGCTGCCCCTCTGCCCAGCAAACCTCCAATGCCCAAATCCCTGAGCCTGGATCCTCTCTGTGCCCAGCTCGTGTGCCCAAATCCCTGAGCCCTGTCCGTGCCCGGTTCCCGGCCTGGGGGGGCCCCTGGCACGCCCAGCAACCACCAACGCAAATAGCCGGAGCCTCCTCCGCCCGCTGCCGCCCGGGTTCCAATTTCCCGGCGTCAGCCCCGGCCCGGCTCAGCTGTCGTCCCCCTGTGCCCTGTCACTCCTCCGGCCCCGGCCCCGAGCGCTCTGCGGCCCCGGCTCCGGCCCCGGCTCCGGCCCTGGCTCCGGCCCTGGCTCCTGGGGCTCCTTCAGCGCAGGGTGAGTGCCCCCCTTGTGCCCCCTGTGTGCCCCTCTGTGCCCGCTGTGTGCCCCCGTGCCCACGCTGGGCACCCGCCGGGGCTGTGGGGTCTCGGGGTGCCCCAATCCCGCTGAGCCCCGAGCGCCGTTCCCGTTGCTGCTTCCCGATGGTTTCCCGGGCTGGTTTTCCTGGGTGGTTCTCCTGATGGTTTTCCTGTTTAGTTTTTCCTGTTGGTTTTCCCAGCTGCTTTTCCTGACTGATTTCCTGATGGTTTTCCTGGCTGGTTTTCCCGGCTGGTTTTCCTGTTTAGTTTTTCCTGATGGTTTTCCCAGCTGGTTTTCCTGGCTGGTTTCTGGTTTTCCTGCCTGGTTGTCCTCTTGGCTTTCCCACCTGGTTTTCCGACTGCTTTTTCCCGATGGTTTTTCTGTTTAGTTTTTCTGTCTGGTTTTCCCAGCTGGTTTTCCTGGCTGGTTTCTTGACGGTTTTCCTGCCTGGTTGTCCTGGTGGTTTTCCCAGTTGGTTTTCCTCACTGGTTTTTCCTGTTTGGCTTTTCCTGATGACTTTCCCACCTGGTTTTCCTGATGGTTTTCCCAGTTGACTTTCCCAGTTGGTTTTCCTGACTGGATTTCCTGTTTAGTTTTTCCTTATGGTTTTCCCAGCTGGTTTTCCTGACTGGTTTTTTCGTTTTCCCGGCTGGTTTTCCTGCATGGATTTCCTGACAGGTTTTCCTGATGGTTTTCCTGTTTGGTTTTTTCCTGATGGTTTTCCTGACTGCTTTTCCCAACTGGTTTTCCTCACTGATTTTCCTGACAGGTTTTTGGTTTTCCCGGCTGGGTTTCCTGACTGGTTTTCCTGACTGCTTTTCCTGATGGTTTTTCCAGCTGGTTTTCCTGGCTGGTTTTTGGTTTTCCTAACTGGTTTTCCTGGATGGTTGTTCTGACTGGTTTTCCTCACTGTTTTTCCTGTTGCTTTCCCAGCTGCTTTTCCTTACTGGTTTTCCTGGCTGTTTTCTTGACTGGTTTTCTCACCTGGTTTTCCCCACTGGTTTCCAGACTGGTTTTCCTGACTTGTGTTCCAGAAGGTTTTCCCATCTGGTTTTCCCAGCTGGTTTTCCTGATGATTTCCTGGCTGGTTTTCCCAGCTGGATTTCCCAACTCGTTTTTCTGATGGTTTTCCAGTTTGGTTTTTCCTGATGGTTTTCCAGGCTGGTTTTCCGGGTGGTTTTCTGCCTGGGGTTGGTATCACCCAAACCATGGAGCTCTGGGTGGCAGCGCTGCGGGCAGGGCTGTCCCAGGTGGCACCAGGATGATTTGGGGGGGTGCTGGAGCAGCTCCTGCCCTGGTGCCAGCCGGGTGATGCCCTCAGTGCCCCCTGTGCTCACTGAGGGGCCGAGGGCAGCACCGTTCGTGGTTTCACTTTGGGATGGAGATGCCCAGGCCAAGGTGGGCACCTGGGGGTGGGCAGGGACTCCTCCAGCCCGGCCCTGGGGCTCAGGGGATGCAGAACCAGCCTGAGAGGGGCTGCAGGACAGACAGAGGCTGTCTGTCCTTCAGTGAACACGGGGTTCATCCTGGCAGAACCAGCCCTGGCAGGGGCTGTGGGATGGGCAGTGGGAATGAACCCAGGTTTGCCCTGGCAGAACCAGCCAGGCAGGGGCTGCAGGACAGACGGAGGGTGTCTGTCCTGCTGTGAACCAGGGGTTCATCCTGGCAGAACCAGCCCTGGCAGGGGCAGAGGCTGTGGGATGGGCAGTGGGAGTGATCCAGGGATTTCCCCTGGTAGAACCAGCCCTGTCTGGGGCTGCAGGACAGACGGAGGGCGTCTGTCCCTCAGTGAACTCAGAGTTTGCCCTGGCAGAACCAGCCCTGGTTGAGGCAGGAGCTGCAGGATGGGCACTGGGATTGAACCTGGGGTTCATCTTGGCAGAACCAGCCTGGGCAGGACAGGAGCTGCAGGATGGGCAGTGGGAATGAACCCGGATTTGTCCTGGCAGAACCAGCCCTGGCCAGGGTTGCAGGACAGACAGAGGGTGTCTGTCCTGCTGTGAACTCGGGGTTTGCCCTGGCAGAATCAACCCTGGCTGGGGCAGGGGCTGCAGGACAGACAGTGGGACGGTGGGTTGTCTGTCCTGCAGTGAACCTGGGGATTCTCCTTGGCAGAACCAGCCACGGCCCAGGCAGGGGCTTCAGGACAGACAGAGGGTGTCTGTCCTGCTGTGAACCAGGGGTTCATCCTGGCAGAGCCAGCCCTGGCAGGGGCTGTGGGATGGGCAGTGGGAATGAACCCAGGTTTGCCCTGGCAGAACCAGCCCGGACAGGGTCTGCAGGACACACGGAGGCTGTCTGTCCTGCTGTGAACCTGGGGTTCATCCTACCCAGGACAGAGCTGCAGGACGCACGGAGGCTGTCTGTCCTGCAATGAACTCAAGGTTCCCCCTGGCAGAAGCAGCCCTGGCCAGGGCAGAGGCTGTGGGATGGGCAGTGGGAATGAACCCAGGCAGAAGCAGCCCTGCCCGGGGCTGCGGGACAGACGGACGCTGTCTGTCCTTCAGTGATTGTGGGGTTCCCCCTGTCAGAACCAGCCCTGTCCAGGGCTGCAGGACACACGGACGCTGTCTGTCCTTCAGTGATTGTGGGGTTCCCCCTGTCAGAACCAGCCCTGTCCAGGGCTGCAGGACACACGGACGCTGTCTGTCCCAGGGGAAGGGCTGGCACTGCCACCCAGCAGGGTGGCACTGCCCCATCCAGCGCCACCCCTGCTCTTCCCCTGGCAGCATGACGGAGAAGGAGGTGCCAGAGCCGCCGGCCTCACCTGCTGCAGGTGGCAAACCCAAGAGCCGGGTAAGTGCTGCCCACAGGGCATTTGGGTGGGTGGGCGATGTCCCCTCTCTGCCATCACCCCTGCTGCAGCCCCTGGGGGCTTTGGGGGGCATGGTGGGACCCCGATCCAGACGGGTGTGGGGTGGGCATTGCCCAGCTTGGTGTTTTGTCTTGGTTTGGAAAGACAGGAGTGTGCTAAGGAAGGCAGGAGCCTCCCCTGAAATGGAGAATGTGACCCCTCCCCACCCCTGCAATAGAAATAAATTTATTTATTTATATATTAAATATTTATGTATATATTAAATAAATATATAAATATTTACTTATATATTTATGTATTTATTAATATTTATTAATATTTATTTATATATTAAATAAGTACATTTATTGCTATAAATTTGAAATTAAGGGGCTCTCAGGCAAAAAAATATGGGAGCAGGAAATAAACAGTTCTTTAATAGGGAAGAAAATAAAAGGATAAAATAAACAATGCAGTACACTAAAACAATACTGATATATCTGTGTAGGATGTTTGAAATCCCAGATTATATCCAGGGAGGAATGTTTGAAATCTCAGATTGTGGTCCGGGTAAAAATGTTTGAAATCTCAGATTGTGTCCGGGTAGGGAATATTTGAAATCTCAGATTCTATCCAGGCAGGAATGTTTGAAATCTCAGATTGTATCCAGGCAGGAATGTTTGAAATCTCAGATTGTATCCAGGTAGGAATGTTTGAAATCTCAGATCATATCCAGGCAGGAATGTTTGGCTCCTCCCCCTGGGCTCACATCTCCCAATGGGATGCTGCAGTTCTTATCAGCCATGCAGTGACATTCAGTAGCTGTTATCAGCAGATGTCCCCCCAGAGGGAGGAGTGATTGTGAGCACTCAAAGAGAGAGATAAGGCAAACTGCCCCCACAAAAAAATAATCTGCAATAAGGCAAACTTGACAAAGCTAATCTGCCCTGCAGATGGTGATAGAAAACATCTTGCATTGCAATCCTCAACTACTACAAACTACGTACAACACATTTACAACACATTTACAATTACTTCCCAATACTCATCACCTGTGTCAGACAGCGAGCTTCTACCCTAAACCAACCCAAAAGTGCCAAAATCCCTGCAGAAAATGGAGGCCAAGAAGAAGAATGAGAAAGGCTGGACATGCCCAGATTCCTCCATCTTGTCCCCAAAACCTCCAATACCAAAAATCCTAAAATCTCCATTTTCACTTTTTATACAAGCTACGTATAACATATTTACACTTAATTCCCAATACCTATCACCTATGTTAGACAGTGAGCTTCTACTCTAAACCAACCCAAAAGTGCCACCATCACTGCAGAAAATGGGGACCAAGAAGAAGGAGAAGGACAGGACATGCCCACATTCCTCCATCTTGTCCCCATAACCTCCATACCAAAAATCCTAAAATCTCCATTTTCACCCTGTGATAATTTTATTATTATTCAAACTTCTGTGACTTTCAGCTCCTTGTACAAAGGCAGGGGCTGTGGGATGGGCAGGTTTTGGTTGTGGGATGGGGGTTTTTGGTTTTTTTTTTGGTTTTGGGGGTTTTTTGGAGGGTTTTGGGGATTTTTGGGGGGGTTTTTTTGAGGGTTTTTTTGGGGGTTTTTTCTGGGTTTTTTGTGGGCTTTTTTGGGTTTTTTTGGGGTTTGGCTCCACGTGGTTCTGTGCATTTCCCAGCTTTGTACTGAGCTCTTTTCCCGAGGTTTTTGGGGAATTTTGGGGGTTTTTCGGGGGGGGGGGGGGGTTTGGGGTTTTTTTTCAGGATTTTTTGGGGTTTGGGGGAGTTTGGGGTTATTGGGGGTTTTTTGGGGTTTTTTGTGGGTTTGGGGAAGGTTTTTGGGGTTTGGGTTTTTTTCTTGTTTTTATTTGTTTTTATTTTTGTATTTATTTTTTGGTTTTATTTTTATTTGTTTTTATTTGGTTTTTTGTTTTTATTTATTTTTGTTTGTTTGTTTGTTTGTTTTGGGGGGATTTTTTTGCATTTTGGGGTTTTTGGGGGATTTTTTTGGTTTTTTGTATTTTTTTGTGGGGGCTTTTTTGTTGTTTTTTGGGGGGGGTTGGTTTTTTGTTTTTTTTGGGGTTTTTTTTTTAGTTTGAGGGAGGGGGTTGGGAGGTTTTGGGGGGGGTTTGGGGTTTTTTTGGGGTTTTTTGTTTGTTGGTTTGTTTTAGTTTTTGGGGGGGCTTTGGGGGTTTTTGGGGGTTTTTTTGGGGGGGTTTTTTTGCACCACTCACCCTCCATCCCGTCCCGCCCCAGCAGCTGCAGAAGCTGAAGGAAATTTTCCACCGCAAACCCAAGGAGGAGCCGGCTCCGGAGCCTCAGCCCAACGGGGAACTGCTCAGCCCCTCGGGGGGACCCCTCTTCTACATCTACGAGGATGAGGAGGACGAGGAAGAGGAGGAGGAGCCCGAGCCGCCCCCGGAGCCGGAGAAACTGGTCAACGACAAACCGCACAAATTCAAAGACCATTACTTCAAAAAACCCAAATTCTGCGATGTTTGCGCCCGCATGATCGTCCGTGAGTGCTGCGGGGGGGGGCGGGGCTCTGTCGCGACATTGTCACGAGCGCGGTGTCGCCTTTGTCACCTCCCCTGTCCTTCCCACCCCTCCCCAGTGAACAACAAGTTCGGGTCTGAGGTGCAAGAACTGCAAAACCAACATCCACCAGCACTGCCAGGGCTACGTGGAGATGCAGCGCTGCTTCGGCAAGATCGTGAGTGCCAAGCCCGGCTCCGATGGGGCACCCCTGGCAGTGCCACCCCCGGCCCCCCCAAAATGGGCACCCCTGGCAGTGCTAACCTCGGTCCCCAATGGGCACCCCTGGCAGTGCCACCCCCCGGCCCCCCAAAATGGGCACCCCTGGCAGTGCCACCCCCGGCCCCCCAAAATGGGCACCCCTGGCAGTGCTAACCTCGGTCCCCAATGGGCACCCCTGGCAGTGCCAACCTCGGTCCCGAACGGGCACCCCTGGCAGTGCCAACCTCGGTCCCCAATGGGCACCCCTGGCAGTGCCACTCCTGCCTGTGGGCACAACGCAGGTGCCACCACCCCCGGGCATTTCCTGCCTCTGGGGGTCCCCAAACTCTGCCAGGTGTCTCTGAGGGGTGCCCGGTGCTGCGTCCCCAAATCCAGCCCCCGAGTTTGGCACCCTGGCAGTGCCAACCTCAGGCCCCCCGGGCGGGGCTCAGGCGCCATCACCTCGGGCGGTTCCTGCCCCTGGGGGTGCCCCCGTTCCCATTGGGGTCCCCCAAACCCTCCCGGTGCCTTTGGGGGTCCCTGACTCGCCCGCCCCGTTCCCGCAGCCGCCCGGGTTCCGCCGCGCCTACAGCTCCCCCCTGTACAGCGAGCAGCGCCTGCGCGGCGCCCGGGAGCCCGGTGAGTGCCCAGGGAGCCCGGTGAGTGCCCGCGGCGCGGGGGCACCGGCGTGTCACCGTGTCACCTGTGTGTCACTGTGTCACCTGTGTGTCACCGTGTCACCTGTGTCACCGTGTCACTGTGTCACCGTGTCACCCATGTCACTGTGTGTCACCTGTGTCACCGTGTCACTGTGTCACCTGTGTCACTGTGTGTCACTGTGTCACTGTGAGTCAGTGTGTGTCACTGTGTGTCACTGTGTGTCACCGTGTGTCACTGTGTGTCACTGTGAGTCAGTGTGTGTCACTGTGTGTCACTGTGTGTCACCGTGTGTCACTGTGTGTCACCTGTGTGTCACCTGTGTGTCACTGTGTGTCACCTGCGTGTCACCATGTGTCACTGTGTCACCCATGTCACCCGTGTCACCTGTGTGTCACTGTGTGTCACCTGTGTCACTGTGTGTCACTGTGTCACCTGCGTGTCACTGTGTCACCTGTGTGTCATCTGTGTCACTGTGTCACCTGTGTGTCACTGTGTCACCGTGTCACCCGTGTGTCACTGTGTCACCTGTGTGTCACCTGTGTCACTGTGTCACCTGTGTGTCACCTGTGTCACCTGTGTGTCACCATGTCACCCGTGTCACTGTGGCACCTGTGTGTCAGTGTGTCACTGTGTCACCTGTGTCACCCGTGTCACCTGTGTGTCACCTCTGTGTCACTGTGTCACAGTGCCACCACTGTCACCCATGTCACCTGTGTGTCACTGTGTCACCGTGTCACCTGTGTGTCACTGTGTGTCACCTGTGTGTCACCGTGTCACCGTGTCACTGTGTGTCACCGTGGCACCGTGTCACCTGTGTGTCACTGTGTCACCTGTGTGTCACCTGTGTCACTGTGTGTCACTGTGTGTCACTGTGTGTCACTGTGGCACCTGTGTCACCTGTGTGTCACCATTGTCACCTGTGTCACCATTGTCACTGTGTCACTGTGTCACCATTGTCACCTGTGTGTCACCTGTGTCACCTGTGTCACCATTGTCAGTGTCACTGTGTCACCTGTCACCTGTGTCACTGTGTCACTGTGTCACCTGTGTCACTATTGTCACTGTGTCACCTGTATGTCACCTCTGTCACCTATGTGTCATCTGTGTGTCACTGTGTCACATCTGTCACCTGTGTCACTGTGCACTGTGTCACCTGTGTCACATCTGCCACCTCTGTCACCTCCCTGTGGGTGTCACAATCCCCCCTGACCCCCCCTCAGCCCCCCGTGAGTTTCCCTGAGCCCCCCGAGCTCCC